>CM062816.1:1935626894-1936226894 GCA_031772625.1 Pinus tabuliformis | reverse complement strand
TTGGAATTGTGGTTGTTGGTATTGCACCAGCCATGGTTGAGAAGCCATGTGTTGTTGTGCTATACTAACCGTTGGACCAAGGTGTGGGGTAATTGTACCCGTCTGGAGCTATGTAGCCCCACCAGTTGGCGATTGTGATTTAGTCACAGGGTCAAGGGGCTGTTGCATTACAACCTGAGAAATCTGAGGTTGACATACAACAGGCAACGTTTGAACTTGTGACACCGTCACAATAGCTGGTGTAGTCGGGATATTCGACATAGGTACACATTGTTGCATCGAATACACAACCCTTGGTTGTTGAGGTAGTATAGGTACCCAACCACTTGAGGTAATTCTAGTATAACCTGAATATTGCTGTGAACTCCCGTATGGATATCCTCCCGAAGGGGATAATGAAAGGGCATACTGCCCCCCATACTGTGGTAATCTAGAAATCAAGGGGATTGTTTGCCCTTGGGGACCAGACTGCCCAAATTGACCTCCAAATGGATCAATTTGTTGAGACTCAACACAAGAGTTTCCAGATATTATTCTGGATGAAAAAACAGGAACGGACCAGACTGTCGAAATAACCCCTGAGTGGGCTCCTTCTAGCGGTTGAGAGCTAGTTGGGACAGATGGTATGCCGACGAACATTTTCGGAGTGACGGCAGGGAGTTCTGCTGTCGCTGTGTCAGACGACACAGTCCTAGATATTGACGGTTGTTCAGACATTTGGAGTCTATCCAAAAGATTACCTAGCAATTCTACAGGAACTTCCACTGGTGGTAGACTAACTTCTGATGAAGAAGGATATAGAGTGATCCCGACTCCAAAGTGCGTTGGAGTACTTTTTTGAGGATCTTCTACAATTTCTTCAATTGCAATCAGACCAGGTGGAAGGGGAAGACCGTCAGGTCCGTAAAATATTTCTGGTGCCGAAGAAGGGGTGGAATCGACAGCGACAAATGTTTGAAGAGCAAGACTCTCCGAACCGGTTGTAGATGGAATTGGTTCGGTAACACAAGTGTTTACTCTCAGACTAGGATTAGTATCACTGTCCTTCTGTGGTTGTTGAACTTCTTCTGTAGAGGCAGGGTTTCCAGAAATGTTTGGAGTAACCGGAATCTCGGATGTCGTTGGAACACTTGTTATAACTTTAATAGGAGATTTTGAACCAGTTAAATGAGTTCGCTTTGTCCGTACTGGTTTCGATTCCGGAGACAAAGACGGTTGACTCGTAAGCCTCCGCGAACTACGTGGTTTCAATTGACTTTCTTCCACGATTGCGGATTACTCGATCAACTCAAATAAAAATGGGAAGTATGTTTCCGAATTAAATGAATTTTAGATGCTTTTGACACAACTTGTTTTTTCAATTTTAAAGAGTCGAGAAAAAACAAAAGATGACTCTAGTCTCCTTCGATTTTTAATGAGCCTGAGGTGACAAGTGCTCAGATGGACCTTTTCTGTTAAGGAGTCTGAAAAGGAACGAAAGGGACTGCTCTGGAGATCTAGGTAGAGGGAGTACCAAACCAATCGAAAAACTGCAGAATAGTTTTTATGGTACGGCAGTCAATCTTCCTGAATGCTGTGTTCGGTGCATTGTGATCAGTAGGGCGTCCGACACGGCTTCCTATGGATAAAAGGTTTTAAGCCTATAGGGATCTCCCAATATATAATCGACGGTACGTGGGAGCACAAGTCCATACTGGCACTTATCATCTCAAAGTGGAGGAATCACCCAACCATCAGTGAGGACAACAATTACCAGGCTTTACGACGTCGGAATACGTCTCTAGCCTAAACCTCTAAATGTTGTGCGTTAAGTTCCAATGCGTTGTTAGATTCATTCAATTTATTTTAAGTTGATCTTTCTTAGAAGTTTGCCTTTTGGGATCACCATGAGATGTATATGTAATTCCTAAAATGCAATCTAAAGATGATAAGCAAACTTTTATCTCTTTTCAGCAATGAAAATCCTAGCTACAAGGGGAAAATAGAGACACAATCTTTTCTCAAAGAGCAAAGAGCACACTGTAAATGCACTTTTCCTAAATCAAGCCAAACAGACTATCAATATGCAAATGCACATATGCATGTATTTTTTTTCACTTTCTTAATATTGATGCCTAAAAAGAAAGTTGATGTACAAATCTGAATTTGCTTTCAAGTGACAAACACAAACAAGCTTCTTTTTGAAATCAAAAGGTAGAGATGATTACGACACTTTATGATTTTGAAATAAACACTCGTTTCGACCCTAGAAAGTCTCAAATTCAAACCAAAGGCAAAATTAAAAGCATAATCGACTGTGAACAACAAATAAACATTCTCCTAAGATCAAAATCGACACTTACGACAGATCTAAATCCAAGGACGGCAGTATGACTATTCTACTCTTTCAATGGAAAACTGTAAATGGTGTAACAAACACACAAAGAACATCTACAGTCTTTTTGTACAAAGGAGGAGGAATTAAGGCAAAGAAAAGGGGTTTTTAAACAGACACACACTGATCACAGGCTCCAAAAATCAGAGACAAAACTGAAAAAATGAAGCAAAGAACCTCAGTTGCACAGGGCTAGGCTGATCAGCGCACCTGTTACATAGAGAAAATGGATTGCAGCGCAGGTAGCCCTCTCGGGAACTGTGTTGAAATGCAGAATCTCTTCATAGAGCCTATGCTGGGGCAGAAACGAGAATTCTATCCGGGTTCTGGGTCACGGTTTGCAGTTTAATCTATGGTTTTTGGCTGAGTAAAAGCAATCAGTAATGCACAATTAGAGGGTGGATTTAAAGGAGGTCTAAGAGCTATCACAAAGGGTAATCAGATCATTTGTGAATCAGCTATTCAAATCATAAACAGATCCAGTGAATGGATTGAAGTAGCAGATGTCTACCTTGCATTTGATAATGGCAAATGCAGTTCGATTGCTACTTCTGTGTTTATGAAACAAACAACAAGAGAAACACAAACAAACTAACTAGACACGATCCCCAGTGGAGTCGCCATTTTGTTAATGGGAAAAGTGTCTATTTAGAACGACCCTATCCCACTAAGGTGTGACAGTACCTTAGAAACAAACAGAAAAAACTACTTTTGTATTCTTCTTTATGAACTATAAACGAAGAGGAATACGATGAACCAACCTGTGTCTTGCGTTAGTCCTTAGATCTAATCTCTCTTTTCTTTGACAGCTTCCAGCTACCTGCTCCCTTACTTGCCCAGCTTCCCCAAGTTCCTGCAAGATCACAGAAGGAGAAAACTACACAAAGACATGGACTTATATTCATAAATAGCTTAGGATCAGATTTAAGCTAAACATGCAAATATAACAAAACATCATTGATACACAAGCATGTAGGAGAAACTCAAATAGTTTTATTGATATAACAAGAAGGTCCAAGAGGAGTTACAACCGATGATTCCTGATCCAGCATCAACCCCCCAGCAAAGGAATCCCCTCTTCACCTCCAACAAAGCATAAATCACCCAATACTCTGATCTCTATCTCAAAACCAACAACAATTCTCTGCAATGTACAAAATTCCCGCCTCCGGATCTCTGGGATGAGGGATCCATATATAGATGTATGCAAAGAGGATGAGTCAGCTTATGATTTTACTAGTGGCTTCTCTCTGTCAGTTCTTGCTTCCACTTGGAGACTGAGAGCCTCTTACTCATCCTTGGTCGAACTCAGTGAGGCAAGTGTCATTGGGGAAGATTCAAGAAGCTTCCATTGTCTGTCCACCTCACGGAATGACACTGCCATTTGTCATTTCCCGCTTAGCGCACCCTGGTAGTGCATTTAGGTGCGTTGCAACGCACCTAGCTAATGTACTTGGGTGCTATGCAATGCAGCTAGCTAGTGGAGCAGCTGAAATGATCCTGATTTGACTGATTCTGAGCAGTTTCTGGTGGAGAACTTCTGGGAGAAGCTGTAATTTGTTGACCTTGTTTCTTTAGGGGCAAGAACAACACTTTTAGGGACTTAGGATCCCTTGGTTTATGAACATTTCATGCTTAGAGCTGTAAGGCACAAAAATGTCTATAACACTGATGAATATCATAGCCTTGTCTTAGATATTTAGTCTCTATGTCATGTATTTCTTTTATTATCAAGGTCATGTAATGGCCTATTTTGTTTTCCCCACTATGCCTGGGATGGATGATGTAATGTTCTTGTTTTATCATGTGTAAACATTTGGTGTATCCACACTTGGTTGGGTGGATGTGTCAATCGCCACTTGGTTGGGAGATGGATGTATGTATGAGTCTTTGGTGATAGGAAGTTCATTTATGATTTATAGAGTCATGTTATTTCTTGTAGAACATATTTTTGCAGACCTGGCCTACAGCCAGGGGGAGCATGGATAGCACAGTAGAATAGAGATTTCAGCATGTACTCAGGGGGAACATATACCTTTGCCCTTGATGACAAAAGGGGAGAATGACATTGAGTGACTTGGGATTGCCATCAAGTCCAAAGGGGGAGATTGTTGGCATTATGACACAGGTATTGCACTATGATACAGGTGTTGTCGTTGATGGCAACTCACTCAAATGACATATCACATCTTAGGCTCTCAGACTGAAGGAAAAGGAGATATACGTAGGTTCCTCTTAACGAAGTTGCGTATACATGTGGGATAGCCAATCAAAAGGCGCGTATACATATGCATGCACTTTCATGCAAGGAAAAGTGTGTACATGTGGGAAAACTGATTTTTAGTCCATGATATTTAGTCCTTGGTATTTGGACCTATGGTTTTGGACCATGGTATCTCGTCCGAAGTATTGAACCTAGGTATTGGGTCCCAAGTATTGGTTCTAAGTGGTTTTGGACCATGGTATTGAGTAAGGCCTAAGACTATAAAAAGGGAAGGAGATCATTAGGGAAAGGCACACTCAAGGATTGAATATCTTATAAAGAGAAAGATCTAAAATACTAGTCATTGGGTTATGGTGCATAGCTAGATTTGAATCAAGGAGGAACCTGAGCGCAAGGAGAAGGATAAATTCTTTTGATGGGTCAAGATATCAAGGCTTGAAGAGAAGTATCTTTGTGTGATTTTGATCTGTTATATTTTGCACATGACTTGATCTATAAATCTGATAATCTGGGTATAACTGATGTCTGAAAAGGGTAAATTATCTTTCATAGATCTTTATGCAGGTTTCGCATAGAAAAGGTGTGTATACACGCTTGTTCGGTATTTCAAAATTGCGTATATGAAGGTTTGCCATATTATAGCAGCATATGCATGTAGGTTACACTTATTGAAGTAGCGTACTTCTCATAAAATATGTTTTAGCTACTTCTATTTATTGCTACAGTGGTGTGGGTTCAGGATTGGTTTTTGGTTACTGTTAATGTATTTTGGTTACAACATTCATAGATGTGATTGTTTGATTCAAGGAGATTGGTTGATGCAGATATATTTGATATTTGATTGCTGCTATTGATGGATCTAGTTTGAAAACTTATGAAACATGGTCCCTGTTATCACTCAGGTTGTCCCTTTTGACTCCTAAAGGGATACGACCGAGGTAACCACAAACCAACTTTGGATTGCAGGCCCTAGCCTGCCTGCAGTCAGAGAGGGCTCTCTGATTTAGCTTTGTTGAAGGGGGTGATTTTAGGCTAGTTATGATGCACAAGGGTTTTGATTGAGTTTTGGTGGGAAAACTGACACTTTCAGGTAGAGGGGCTGAGTATAGTCTGAATGTTTCAAACCATTGGGCGTGGAGTCGAGGAGGGGGAAATACTGCTGTTTTTCCTTAATAACAGTGAGGGGAAAATGGAGCAAGATAACTGAGGCAGAAGCAACTTTTAGGTTCAAGGGATGGCAAGAATGCTAAAGAAATAGAGGCAGTTAAGAATCTCTCCAACAGATTAGCAGAGGAAACAACAAGGCGCTACCTAGGAGCAGTTAAGAATCCCTAGATAATTGGCCAGCATAGGTGAACTGGGGTAAACATGAGCCAAAAGGAATTCAATGTTCATAACCAATTCATTTAGAAGAAAACATCAAGAAACAACAGGAATTGAACATAGAGAGTATTTAAACTAATTCTAGGCTATTCTTTCTTCCTGCTATTTAGATAATGGCAAACACATAAATAGAGATGAGAGGCACTTATTGCTTCAGGCCGCAGCACAGGAATTCCATCTTCAACTCTTCAACATATTCATCAACAGCGGACAGTTCGCTCTCCAAGCTTTAAGCAATCTTTGATTATAGAAAAGTTCAGGTATACACAACGAGTCTCTAGTGAAAATTACCAATTAACCAACCCTTAAAACTATACAGAGGGTGGTATATATAGGGCAAAACTCTCTGCAGAGTTCCTTTATTACATCTTGACCTAATTAGGTCATAAAAAATGACTACTTAACCTAATCCTATCTAGAAATAAATGCAAAGAATGTCTCGGGCCGTGCTCAGGGCCGATGTGTCAAAACTGAATGAATGATGTTGTCCTCGGTGGCTTGCTGCAGTGCTTTCTGTAATAAATGGGTATGGGTTTAGGCTTCCTTGCTGTCCTGGTGCCTTAAATGTCTTGACGGTGATCTGAAAGCAAGGATGGGCTGATGCTTATCAATTTGATTTTCTGGGGGCTTCATCAATGTTCAGGTGCCTCGAGCCCCTAAAAAATCATGACTGATTCTTTCTGGCGTCCTTTCTTCCACTGATACTCTCTGACAAAATCTGGGCTGCTGATCTACTGTGCTGCGTGTCTAATCACCAGTAAATGGCCGCTGTTCGGCCTCTGTATCATTTGGAATTGTCTTCTGATCATTTTGGTATGATCTGTGAAGAAAACGGATCATTTCTGCGCCTTTTCGGGCTTCCTGGGGCTGCATGGAGCGAATATTCCTTAAATATTCCCTGAAGATTCTCCATTTCGGCCCAAAAAATCCTGCGATGAGTGCAAATCGCTCATCAAAAACTGCCTCAGAATTCGATTCTGGGGCTCCGAAGTGTGACTTTCGCGCCTCTGCGTCAAAAAAAAGGGCTGACGACGTCAGCATGATGTCAGCATTGTACGGCGGGTGACGTCAGCATGAAGTTAGCATGGCGACGTGGCGGGATATGGGGTTAACGGGTGGGAATATTCGCAGGAATTTTCCGAATTTAATATGCGCGACGAATGGGTAAGGACTTAGGGAAACGGGTTTAAGGGGTTTTTACAGTGGTGGGGTGAAATTTTACAAGGGGAAATGTGAAAACATGGGTTTTTTGGGGGTTTTTGGGGTTAAGAGAGAGGTTGCTAGCCGACCAGATGTCAAACCTGTTCCTCAATGACTCGGATGGGCTAAAAACAGTCCCAGATGGACTGTGATTTCCCTGACTTAGCGGAATTATGGCTATAGTGCCAGGGATGGGATATTTACATAGGGGGAATTATATACATGATTTTAATAGGGGTAGGGAAAACTAATAGGGAGTTACATAATAAGGATGATGAGAGAAAAAGAGATGTTAGTGAACTCCAGCCTGAGTACCTCCAACTGAAAAAACTGCCTCAAAGAAAAAAGGAATTGCTTTATCAAAACTGGAACACAGTAGTGGCCTTTAGACCAGCCTACTCTCATGGATACTTTCTGGCCATCTGTAGCAAATATGGAGCATTGCAGCATGCATAGCACGACATATTTGGCATGTAAAACTGTCGATCATGAAAGATGATTAACCTGCTGCAGCAGGAGGCTAACAGTGGCTCCACTTGCGGATGTCTTTTCCTTGTGAAAAGTCAAGAACAACAGGTCAGACTGCCTTGGATTCAACTGTTACTGTGTTCTGCAAATTTCTCTTGGCTGGTTGCCTTATTGATCCTACCTACCTACCTACCCTAACCAGCACTTCTTTGTTGTTAGGTGAAGTGAAATAACGAATGCAGCCACTTAAGTAATAATAACATGAGTGGGCTTTGGTGCTTGTGCTTGCTAGTGACATCAACTGAGATTTTACAATTTGTTATGGCTTTGTCAATCTTTGAGAAGATCAGGAAGCTATTGACCTCCTTCGCGGTGTCTAAATACTGTACAAAACTGCCTTGCAACATATATATACAATTTTTTGGCTGAATTAAAGAACTGTACAAAGGTTCAGGATCACTACCATGTCTTGGAGTCAGGAGATCATTGACAACTCGATACTGAGCCTTGCAGCCTGTTGATGGCATGCTGCACTGATCTCTTTCATTATTTTGCCTGCCAGCGGATAGGTCATTCAGTACTCGCAGAGGTGCTTGCAATTTATTACAATCTGGCTCGAATAGGGCCTGACTGATCTGTGCGGGCTGCTGGTCTTCTTCTTCTTTGAATAATTCAGATGGTTGAAAACAAAGAGGCAGGGGATCCACTTGGATCATCTGGTCATATGGTTCTACGTCTGGGTCCTCCTCAATCTGATATTCAATGGCTCTTTGGGGCAATAAAACTAGAGGCGATACCTTTGGAACAATATCTTTATTAACCTCCAGACGGTCAATAGCAACAGGTGGTGACACTTGATCATATATAGCATGATAGTTATCCTTGATAAATTGAAAAGATTCAAAACAAAATGGTAAAGTTCCTTCACTGAAATGAATGCACTCTGCTTTTTCCTCCTTTTCTTCATAGCTGAGACGGGCATGCTGATCATTGGCTTCAGGTTGCTGAACCTGAATACTGCTTCCTGCGAAAATAGGATCTGATTCCTCTGCAAGGCTGATTTGACCATTATGCTCATAATCCTCATCATACAGATCGTACTTGGGTAGACAGTTGAAAGAATAAGAGCTATTATATTCACACAGTATATCAGGAGACTGCTCCATCATGTATGGCTAGATGAATATGTCATCTGTTTTGTGACAGGTTTGTTCGTGAATGTCACTACTTTCTTGTTGTGAAACAGATCTGTTCTGGTGCTCTGAACTTTCTACTCTCATTGTGATCAGCTGCAACATTTCCTCTGTCTCTTGTAACACACTATGGAATCTCTCTTCTTGCTCTACTTTGTGCTGTTCTCCCCTTCTTTTTAGATTTGCCTCTACGTCCACAGCTATGTCCTACATCTGTTTCAAAGTGGACGGGCATATTTCTCTCAAACATAATTCTATTTCTGCGTCAAATGCTCTAGGATATTGCAATAGATCTAAATCAAGGGGAGGTCTTACATTTAGAGGCATGGCTTGATAAACTTGATTGAATCTGTCTAAAAACTGCTGAACAGATTCATCTGGATGCCTTTCTAAATGAATGTATTCTTCGATCAGCAAGAAGAGATTACCTCTGATCATCCATCTATCAAGGAAAAGCTTGGCACACTGCTGAAACATAGAGATTCTCACCTCAGGCAACGCTTTAAACCAAGTCCTAGCTTTGCTTTGCAAAGAAAGGGCAAATAGTCTAAGACTGACATCTTCATCTTCCACTTCAAAGGTATTAAGATAATCTTCAAAAGCCTGGATATGTTTCTGGGCAGTAGTGGCATTCTCTCCATCAAATATAGGGAGATATTCAGGATGATTCGCTGGCAGGGGACCAAGCACAGGAGGCAAAATGAGCGGCTTATATCTTTCAGGAACTTTACGAGGCACGGGAGTATGTACAGGAACTAGAAGACTAGACTCTATTTTTGTTTCCTCCTTGACTGTATGATGATCTTCAACAGCATTTGAAAGCTGCTGGTCTGATGTGCAAGGGGGCTTTTCAACAATCTTTTCCAAAGGAAAAACACAAAAATTTGACATAAAATCGTTTTTAAAGTACAATATGCACAACAAAATTTGGTGCAAGAGAAAGAACATGATTTCTTGGATGATAGTCCAAGTCGAGAGCCTGATCTGCTTATATAATTCTTTCGGGTTCATTTCTCCAGCGGAGTCTTTATTATGAGGATGAAGTGGAGTCGCCAGGTGGATGATGTAACCTTGAAGTGCCTGATCTCTGTCCACCATCACAGATCATAGCTGAACATGAAAAACCCTGAAGAAAAGGAACACTTTCTCCAGAAAACGAGGCGAACTGGTCAAAATTGAGGATTTGCACTAATAAACACATGATTCATCTCCCTAGTGGAGTCGCCATTATGTTATCACTCAGGTTGTCCCTTTTGACTCCTAAAGGGATACGACCGAGGTAACCACAAACCAACTTTGGACTGCAGGCCCTAGCCTGCCTGCAGTTAGAGAGGGCTCTCACTTTATGATTTAGCTTTGTTTAAGGGGGTGATTTTAGGCTAGTTATGATGCACAAGGGTTTTGATTGAGTTTTGGTGGGAAAACTGACACTTTCAGGTAGAGAGGCTGAGTATAGTCTGAATGTTTCAAACCATTGGGCGTGGAGTCGAGGAGGGGGAACTGCTGCTGTCTTTCCTTAATAACAGTGAGGGGAAAATGGAGCAAGATAACTGAGGCAGAAGCAACTTTCAGGTTCAAGGGATGGCAAGAATGCTAAAGAAAGAGAGGCAGTTAAGAATCTCTCCAACAGATTAGCAGAGGAAACAACAAGGCACTACCTAGGAGCAGTTAAGAATCCCTAGATAATTGGCCAGCACAGGTGAACTGGGGTAAACATGAGCCAGAAGGAATTCAATGTTCATAACCAATTCATTTAGAAGAAAACATCAAGAAACAACAGGAATTGAGCATAGCGAGTATTTAAACTAATTGTAGGCTTTCTTCCTGCTATTTAGATAATGGCAAACACATAAACAGAGATGAGAGGCACTTATTGCTTCAGGCCGCAGCGCAGGAATTCCATCTTCAAATCTTCAACACATTCATCAACAACGGATAGTTCGCTCTCCAAGCTTTAAGCAATCTTTGATTATAGAAAAGTTCAGGTATACACAGCGAGTCTCTAGTGAAAATTTCCAATTAACCAACCCTTAAAACTATACAGAGGGTGGTATATATAGGGCAAAACTCTCTGCAGAGTTCCTTTATTACATCTTGACCTAATTAGGTCATAAAAAATGACTGCTTGACCTAATCCTATCTAGAAATAAATGCAAAGAATGTCTCGGGCCGTGCTCAGGGCCGATGTGTCAAAACTGAATGAATGATGCTGTCCTCGGTGGCTTGCTGCAGTGCTTTCTGCAATAAATGGGTATGGGTTTAGGCTTCCTTGCTGTCCTGGTGCCTTAAATGTCTTGACGGTGATTTGAAAGCAAGGATGGGCTGATGCTTATCGATTTGATTTTCTGGGGGCTTCATCAATGTTCAGGTGCCTCGAGCCCCTAAAAAATCATGACTGATTCTTTCTGGCGTCCTTTCTTCCACTGATACTCTCTGACAAAATCTGGGTTGTTGATCTACTGTGCTGCGTGTCTAATCACCAGTAAATGGCCGTTGTTCAGCCTCTGTATCATCTGGAATTGTCTTCTGATCATTTTGGTATGCTCTGTGAAGAAAACGAATCATTTCTGCGCCTTTTCGGGCTTCCTGGGGCTGCATGGAGCGAAGATTCCTTAAAGATTCCCTAAAGATTCTCCATTTCGGCCCAAAAAATCCTGTGATGGCGCAAATCGCTCATCAAAAACTGCCTCAGAATTCGATTCCGGGGCTCCGAAGTGCGACTTTCGTGCCTCTGCATAAAAAAAAGGCCTGATGGCGTCAGCATTGTACGGCGGGTGACGTCAGCATGGCGACGTGGCGGGATATGGGGTTAACGGGCGGGAATATTCGCAAGAATATTCCGAATTTAATATGCACGGTGGATGGGTAAGGACCTAGGGAAACGGGTTTAAGGGGTTTTTACAGCGGTGGGGTGAAATTTTACAAGGGGAAATGTGAAAACAAGGGTTTTTTGGGGGTTTTTGGGGTTAAGGGAGAGGTTGCTAGCCGACCAGATGTCAAACCAGTTCCTCAATGACTCGGATGGGCTAAAAACAGTCCCAGATGGACTGTGATTTCCCTGACTTAGCAGAATTATGGCTATAGTGCCAGGGATGGGATATTTACATAGGGGGAATTATATACATGATTTTAATAGGGGGAGGAAAAACTAATAGGGAGTTACATAATAAGGGTGATGAGAGAAAAAGAGATGTTAGTGAACTCCAGCCTGAGTACCTCCAACTGAAAAAACTGCCTCAAAGCAAAAACGGATTGCTTTATCAAAACTGGAACACAGCAGTGGCCTTTAGACCAGCCTACTCTCATGGATACTTTCTGGCCATCTATAGCAAATATGGAGCATTGCAGCATGCATAGCACAACATATTTGGCATGTAAAACTGTCGATCATGAAAGATGATTAACCTGCTGCAGCAGGAGGCTAACAGTCCCTGAAAGAGAAGAGAAGGTAGTAGCCCTCTGTAGGTGAGTACCTACGTACTAGCACATCAGCTAGTACAAGAGATAAGGAGTTTGTAGCTCCCTTCTAGGAGAAGCTAGAGAACGAGAGAAGATTGTAGCCTTTTGTAGGTAGAAGCCTGCATACTGGTATAAGACTGTTGTTTGGTCCCAACTTACCAAGGCAGGTTATGCTCTTAATTATTTTATCAACCCAAGAAAGTACACTTAGAGGTGCTTACCTAAAATATATATATCTAGAAGGCTCTAAGATTCTAATGGTTACCTAATGGACTAAATTAACAGTGCTTTCTACAAAAGATCCTTTATTATCCTTTTAAATCATTCAAACATCAATCTAAGAGAAACACATCGTACAAAATTCTAGTTGCAGAATAACAAAATCAGAGTGTTGATGATTGATTGTAATCCTACATTCCCTTACAAGAATATTGCTTCAAATAATTTTTACAATCACAAAAATTCGAAGTATTTTCAAATCACACAGTGAGTAAGATGAGCAGTGTTATAAACCAATATCAGTTAGATCTCTTACAAGAATCATTTACCAAACTGAAAATTGAATTTTAAAACTCCAATCTTAAATCACTTTGGAAATAAAACTAGAACTATCCTTCAAAATTAAAACTAGCAAACAAATCTGGAAGTTGTATGACAACAACATGTAAATATCAATTTCAAGATCAGGATTAGGTGAGTCCTCTTACAAGGCTCTCTCTTCACAACGAATTCAAGCTCTCTTAATTGATAACTATGCTAACATAGCTTTTAACTCTGAACATGAAATGACTAATTTCCAAAATCGAATTTGCAGCTAATAAGAAATGACTAATTTCCAAATTCAGAAGAGTGTAGCTTCTAAATATTGAAACATAAAATTGTTGAAGAAGTTTGTATTAAGTCTGGAATCAAAGATACACAAGCTGTCTTCTCATATGTTCATAAAACCATTCTAAAACATAGTTTTCCCATATGGGTTATTTATCATGAATTCTCTAAATAAAACAACTATTATTTCTCTATATAATACTAACAATATTTTATTAATTACATCCCAAGGAGGTCGAATTTAGGTCTGTTCCTCCATTTATGAAAAAATTCTAAAACTTGAAAATATATTGTGCACAAAAATCAAGAAAAAATGATGAAGTGGCTAGGTTTGACTAGCTTTGACTGGACACTTGTTTTCTCCAAAAATAAAAGTGAATAGTTGTTTCACCATCCTTGTACATTGCAATTTATGCCCATAATCTTCGAATTTGCCCACCTGTGCTGCAACATGTCAAACAATAAATCAATCACAGGTTGTTACAATTTCCTGTGATTTTTCTGAAAATTGTCATTTAAGTATAAAAATTTCAAATATTGATCCCAAGCTCAAAATAACAAAAACGAAAATATATGACTTAGTTTCTAAGGATTATTGTTGAATAATAAAGGTTAAATGGTCAATAATGATAGTTAAAAGATGAATTTGGAATGGAATGGACAGTCAAATTTAGATACCAACATCCTCTCGAACCTAAGAATTTGCATGTCCTCATGCAATCAAGTCCTAACCTATCAAGTGTTGTCTTCTGCTGCTGCCTCTGCCTCTGCTACTTCAAGTAGAGCATTTATCTTCATTTGTGCTTCATATTCTGTTTTCAGGATTTGATACTTGGTCTTAATTTCTTTCATTTGTTTGTAAAGTTTGTAGGCCTTCCTACAAATTTGTATTTTATAGGTTGAGAGTTTCTTAATTTTCTTTTTCAATTTTTCATTCTCTGCTTGAAGCTTTTTGCTTTGTATTTTAAGTGTCTTATTTGCTGCTTTTATTAATCTTTCTAACACTTTTGATTCCTTAAGCTCTTGTTGTAACTTCTCAACCTTTTTCTCCAATATTTTTCTCTTTTTACTTGAAACCTGTTTTTCGTGTTGCTCTTTTTCCTTGTCTTTATCTTCCAGTCCCTGTACATAGTCGTATTGTGCTTGTTGTAGGACATCATCTTCTTCCAAAACTTTCCTTTGCTGGCCAAACTTTCTTTTCCTGGATTTCCTTGTGTAGGTAGTAAAATTTTGTCTTGGTTGGCTCTTTTAGCATCTTCCCTCACCATTCTTCTTGTCTTGACACTGCTGGTGGATGGAATAGAATTGCTTTGTCAAAATTCTGAAAATTTTTCCTCTATGGCATCCACATCAATCACTGGTTCTGCATGTTGCTTCTCTTGTAAATTCTGTTGTCCCTCTTGTGACTCTTTATGTTCCTCATCAGTGAAAAATTCATTAGTTATCAAGAATTTTTCCCATGTTATACCTATCTTCAGCCTCAATCAGAATTTTTATCAAGCCAAAATTATGTAAACTTGTATCCTTATTCTTCCATTGCTTATGCATAGTCTTAGAAATTTTTGTCAGGCTTTGTAAAAGAAAATAGGGCAGACTTATAGTACAATCTCCTCTCAGATCCATCAACAACTTAATATGATAGAGGAATAAAACACATAATCTACCTTCACAAGTTATACATTTTTGAATTATATAAACCATCTCATCTGATGGATGGATTAACCAGCTTCTAGGAATCCCTTATTTCCAATCAACTACCGATAATCTTGACCTAGATATAAAAGGTGCCCATGTTTTCTCTTTAAATTCTTTGGTTTTAAAGTACTTTTCTCCTTTTGGGCTAATACCAATTGCTTGAGAAATGGTATCCTCGAAGACCCTAAATGACAGGTTGCCTACAACTGCCCTCCCCCATTAAATGAAGAAGAAAATTCTTTTGCTGCTTGCTTGTTATGCCCATTGTATTTCTCTAACAATGACAACCAATGTTTTGCCCTAAGTATATCTACACAGTCTTTATAATATCTATAAGGGTCAAATTGTAATGGTTTTGCCTGATTTGCCATAAGAGGAAAGGAAAAATTATGTCCTGCTATCCTGTATTTGAAAGGAATTTACAGTTTGTAAAGAATTCTACCATATTGTAAGAAAAATTTCTATAGTCCTTCTTGCGATAAAACAATTTTTTTTACCAGAGTTTATGGTAAGTCAACTACCTAGGTCTAATTTGTATGCGTAACTCTTGGAGGACACTGCCAATAAAACCAAAATCTCCCTCAATTTAATTCTAGTGGATGCCATGTCCTCTTACTGGTATGTTGACAGTGTTATGGTCAACATACACATAAAATGCTATTTTCTTGCAAAATAAATTTTCCTTAGTCCAGCGATTTCTATAGGAAATGTGTTTTCTTACTTCATTCACGGCCTGCACTAAAATCCTCAATTTCTCCATGCATCCTTCTCAGGGGTTTTTAATGATGTTTTCAGATTGTTGGTAGTGGTGGAATGATTTGCACGCAGGTGTTTATGATATTTCCAAAGTCCTGGCAGCGTAAATTGGTATTATGGCTATGATAGCTATGGAGTCCTGGCAGTGTAAGTTGCTATGTCCTGGTAGTGTAAATGGCTATAATGGCTCATATTCAAATGTTAATGATAACCTTTGGTGTCCTATTTTACGGTCGATTATATAGCCTTTAGATTATAAAAGTATTAATTATGATGACTTGCTGATTGGACCGTTAAACTTTTGATCACTTACCCTTAGTCATTTCATGCTTCAAAAACGAAATTTGTAGGTTGAAAACCATACAAATTTTATAAATTCTTCATGACTTGTGTTGTGGCTAATAAATCCTCTATTTTATGACTTGAGCCCTTTGAAAATTTGATCCTTAAGTATGCAATCAGTCTTAGTTTGGATAGGTCTGTTGGTATCCATGACTATGGGTCGATTAGAATTGTTTATACAGGATTAAGGAATATATACAAGGTAAAATAGGGATTTATACAAGATAGAATTGTATGTTCAGAAATAGGAAATGGTTATAGTTACAAGGTATAGGTAAAAGGGTAGGACTTAGGATGAAAGAATGAATGATATAGGATAGGCTAGGTATTTAGAAACTAAAATCAATAATTATCACAATTCATCATCAAAAATTTGAAATTAATAAAAGAAATTAAATACTTAAAATGACAATTCTTACAGCCCTTCAATATTTCTTTGTGTTGGAGCTAGTTGCTACTACTTGATATATGTAGGTAGAATCATCTTTATGTTCCAGTCTTTAATCCTTTTTATATTGAATGTAAGCTTTCTTATTTCTGATGTAGTTTTCCTTTGAACAGATCCCATTGTAAAAACGAACTCAAAACAGATCCTTTACTAAATGTCCTACTTGACCTTAAAATGACAACAAGTTTCTTCTGAACAGGTCCTTGCTGAGAAGTTATGATTATAGGTCCCTTGCTGAGAAATGATTGGTAACAGGTCCCTTCTGAAAAATAAATGATAACAGGTCCCTTTTGACAAAACAGGTCCCTTCTGAAAAATAAATGGTAACAGGTCCCTTCTAATAGATGAATGATAACAGGTACCTACTAAAAATGAATGATAATAGGTACCTACTGAAAATGAATGATATAGGTCCCTTGAAAAAAATTAATGATACAGGTCCCTTGTGAGATATGTTTTGATAAGATTTTTCTTAAGACTTGCTAAAAATGAAGACAAACCTTTTTTCTCTACTGGATATAAATAAACTTTGTAGGAAAATAGGAAAGCATGAACAAGTTCAAGCTTCCTTCTCCCAAACTGATGGTTTGACTTGTCCTCAAGTCATGATGTTGTGGTCTTAAGATTCAATTTGAAATGACTTTTTCTTTTTTGATTTTTGTACCCAAAATTAAAAAAAAACTAAGAATTCTTGCAAGCCAATTTCTTGGTTTTCTCACAGGAATTTGTGTTTAGTCTATGCCATATCTGGTTTTCATAGCTAAACATTATTTTATTTTTGTTTTTTCTTATTATATATATATATATATTTTTGTTATTTTTTTCTTTATATTTTATTTCTATGTTTTTTATTTATTGTTTTTTTATTCTGAAATCAAAACAAATTAAGGTTTGGATATTACAGCTGACTGTTGTAGTAGCTGTACCTCCTTCTCCTGTGAAATAGTTCTCATAAAATCTTCTCTGTCAACAGTATTATGGTAGATTTGTAGCTTGTGTCCATTGACAAGATATGTCTGTCCTTCTTGGTCTATTGAAGTTACTTTGATTGATCCATTCTCGAAGATTTCAAGGATCTCATAAGGCCCCATCCAGTGAGTAGTGAATTTAGCCTGATGATTCTTGAATTTGGAGTCGAAGAGCAATTCCCAATTGCCAATTTGAAACTCCTTCTGCTTTACCATCTTGTCATGTCATTGTCTTCTTTGCTGTTGAATCATTGTTGTCCTTTGCACGACCTCTTGTCTCATTTCATCAAGCTGGTTTAATTGCATGATCCTTTCTTGATGAGCTTCTGAATGGTCCATCCCTATGTCTGCTGCCAATTTATATGTATGTATTTGGAATTCTATTAGCAACATGACCTCTTTACCATACACTAGCTGGTAGGGTGAGAACCCTATTGTATTTTTCCAGGTAATCCTATATGCCCAAAGTGCTTCATTGAGCTTGTCTGCCTAATTCTTCCTATTTGTGGCCACTGTTTTTGTCATGATGCCTTCTAATGTTTTGTTTGTAGACTCCACTTGGTCGTTGGCCTGTGGATGATAGGGTGTGCTTCTTCTATGCTTGATTTGGTACTTCTTTGTTATTACTTGAACCAGTCTTGATGTGAATTGAGTCCCTTGGTCTGTGAATATCTCTCTAGGAACTCTATATCTAACAAAAATTTCTTAAAATAGGAAATTGACCACTGTTTGTTTAGTTTCCCTTACAAGTGCCTTTGATTTAGCCCATTTAGTGACATAGTTGGTACATACAAGAATGTACTTCTTACCTTTGGATGGTGGGTAGATGGGTTTGATAAAATCAAGACCCCAATTTTCAAATGGCCCTAGATGCACTTGCGGCTGGAGTGGCATTTAATCAGAGGTAGTTGGTTGTCCCATATGCTGGCAGCTCTCACAACTTCTTACATACTTCTTTGTGTCTTCAAAAATTGATGGCCAATAATAGCCAAGGCTAAGAATTTTGTGCGCTGTCCTCTTTGCTGCAAAATGGAGACCACAAGGTTGATCATGGAAAGAGGTTAGTACATCAATGATTTCATCCTCTCTAATGCATCTCCTAATAATCATGTCATAACCAGTGTAAAATAATTTGCCATTAATCCATGAGTATCTTGCGTTTTGTTTGATCAAACTTTTCTTTTCCTTTGAGCTAAATGATGGTGGAAGTTTTCCTGTGGACAAGTAGTTAGCTAAATCAGCATACCATGCCATTGAAATTGAAATTGCAAACAAATTTTCATCAGGAAATGAATCCTCAACTTGGACAACTTCACCAGGATTTTGAAGTCTAGAAAAATAGTTTGCTACCTGGTTTTCTTTTCTGGGTCTATCGAGTATGGTGATATTGAATTCCTACAATAAGAGTAACCACCTGGTGATCCTGCCATTAGTAATAGGTTTTTTCATTAAATATCGAATGGTGGAGTGATCAGTGTGAACTAGGACCTCATATCTAGTTATGTAGTGGTGAAATTTGTTCACTGCATGTATTATTGCGAGCATTTCCTTTTCTGTAACTGTGTAATTAAATTATGTAGGGGTCAAATTCTTGCTAATGAAATAGATGGCATATGTTGAACCATATTCTTTTTGGCCTAATTAAGCCCCCACTGTAGTGTTAGATGCATCAGTTGAGATATGAAAAGGTAGTGTCCAATTAGGTCCTCTCAAAACTGGAGCTGTGGATAATTTTTCTTTTAGCTTCTCAAAAGAAGTTTGACAATTACCATTCCAATAAAAAGTTACATCATTTGCAAGAAGCTTAAACATAGGCAAGGATATCTTACTAAAATTTGCAATAAATCATTTGTAATAGCTTGCATAACCAAGAAAACTTCTTACAAAGAAAATGACTTTTTCCGAGCTAAAGTATCCAATACTTGGTCAATAAAAGGCAATGGAAAATAGTCTTTAAGGGTGGCTCTTTATTTAGCATCCAACCCAAAAAGGAAATTATTGTAAATAATAAACATGGGGTTCATACAGTTGTGGAATTAGTTTAATATTTAGGCTTTTATTAGATATTTTCAAAATAAATAAACAAAACTAGGAGAGCTTTTAGGCATAAAGGAGTGGATGTGGATCATAAGGAAGCTTTTCTATTTTAGAACAGGGAAAAAGATGGAATAAAGATGAAAAGATGCTTTTGCCATATGTATGCATTGCATGTAGAGTCTTAGAGCTTTAGTTGAGTGATTTTAGGATTTTTTTATCATGCTAAGTTCAATAAATTAGGGAGCCTCAAAGGCATGGAGGTGAAGGAGGAAGTGTGTGAGGAGTGAGTGTGAGGGGTTCTCCTTGGGAGCCTTCGGGCAGTTTGTAAAGGGCCATAGATTTGCATATCTGGCAATGAATAGAACTTTGTGAATGCTTGTGTTATGTAAATATGAGTATATTAATTCAGTTCTGTGTGAGCATGATTGCCTTAATGAGTTCGGAGATATGATATTATGCATGTGGTGACAGAAATTGGTGTTTATATAATGTTGAATTTTCCGTCTCTGTTTGTAATTGAAATGTATACCTGAAATTTGTCATTTCTAGTTGAGACTATACCGCGGTAGAGGTCTAGACTTGGAAGCCGAATGATATAAAGTGTTTCAGTTAAAGCAATACGCATATAGACAGTGATTAGCTCTTGCAGCGCTGGGCCCTACCAAAGTAAAATTAGATTGCGGATGAGCGTAAGGGAAAAGCCATATGTGACTCAATTATTATTACAATTGCTGTGCGAATTAAGAGCGTTGCCGTGCTATCATTGAGAGGGCCATCGATGCTTATGAGGGAGCCATCATATAATTCAGAGTATAATTCAGGGTAGCATACGCATTACGACTTGTAACCTGGAATCGAAATCTCCATTTACATTCCGTCTGTGTTTTTATGCGTAGCTCTATTCTTTTGATATAAATGTATACATAGCTATCAAGTCGACTTCTGTTCAATTAAAATTATTGTAAATCCAACGTAGAGTTGGAAGGATTGTTGGTCTTGGAAATTGAGCTTAGTGAGGACTGAAAGTCATGATTGGAGCTACCCCAAACAGTGTGACTGGCGCCTCATTTGAAGGCTGCATTTAATTGTATAGGGCTGTTGGTTGCCATAGCAATTACAACAGAGATATACATGCGAGCCTGTGTTTAGAATAAAATCCAGCCTATAATCAGCGCCTATGGTAAAGAGGATGCCGTGGTATCTATGAGGTATAAACATATCTTTGTTATGTTGTGTGAGACTGAAGTCCACATATTGTATGTTTCTTGTGTGTGTTAACAAATATGGGTTTTAGTGCATTATGTGTTAACCAAGTTGGGTTTTTATAAATCATGAAGTTCAACATCAGTGAATGAGTTTTCTTTGCATGGGTGTCGGAAGGATCCTGGTAGAAGTGGCCTAGGAGCGGCCTGGGCTGCATCAGGTGGTATCAGATCTAGAATAGTTCTGGTTGAAGATTCAAGTTTTTTTTAGTTAAGTTAATTGCATGTGATGAATGAATGTTGGATTTTGGAACTGATGAATATTGCAGCACAGAGATGTAGTGCGGATGATGAAGTGAAACAAGATCAACAGGATCTTGAAAGGTGAGCTAACAGGTATTACTTATCTCTGGTCTAAAGGTTATGCTTGATAATTTGATTTACAGGCATAGTGAAGAAATCTCAGTAGGAAGAAGCAGATCACAGCTAGAGTGCAGTGATAAAGGAGTCCAGCAAGGGATTCTAAGTGAATGTGGCAGAACCTAAGGATTCAACAGAGGTTGAATAAAGTTGCAGATGAGAGAAGCTTACAGGAGCAGTAGAGGATGCTCTAAAGGTTCCAGCAGAGGACCAATGACTACCAAAATACCAGATCCGGAGGGAAGGATTGGTGAGGTAAGTGGCAGCAAGAGAGTTTGTTGTGGTAGAAGCTTCATGCAACTCATAGGTGAGGAACTCATGGTGAAGGAGATGACTACTGAAGGTCATAAAGGAGAAAGAAGAGGTTCAGAAAGAGGCCACAGTAAAAAAGAGAAGAAATATGCCAAGGGGAATGGCATAAGACAGCAGTTGACTCAGGAAGAGTATGAGAAAGAGAAAGCTGAGATAGAAGTTCATCTTGAGCTATTGATGGAGTTGTTACGGGAAAATGTGAAAGACCAGAGACATGGGTTATTGATGAGGAAGAGAGTGAAGTGGCAGAGGCTACAATAGAAAAGAGATTTACAGATAAGCATGCAGTTAACAGAGGAGAAGATCATTGATGATTTCTTGAGTTATTGGGAAAATCCAGATTAGATGGATAATGTAAAACCATGTATTTTTGTAGCTGAAAATTGTGGTGTGATGACAGGTTTTACTGAGGAGGATGTGCAACCTTGTGCAACTGTTACAGCACAAGAGGAAGTTCGTATGAATGCAGGTGATGATGATATGCTTCAGCAATGCTACAGAGAAATTGCATTGTTGGAATATTGGTTGGAGAATCCAAAGTATGACAAGGAGATTGCAGCAGATGAAAGAGTTCAGTACAGTGAACGAGAGTAGAAAGACATCCTGTAGATAGATGATAATAAGGCGAGACTAGATGACAGTCTCATGGTGAATACGAATCAGCATACTGATGTGCTGACAGAGAAGCTGGGAAGAAACTCAGAGCAGCATATTGAAGTGTTGCCAGAGAAAGCTGAGGAAAAAGTTGCAGATGAAATTTCAGATGAAATTGCAGGTGACAAGCAAACGAATGTTGCAGAGGGACAGGAAGTTTGGGAGGCAGCAACATTCATAGTGACAGCTAGAGCAACATGTGGGGCGACATTTATGATGGCAGCTAAGACAACACTAGCAGCAAAAGAGGCACTGATGCCTTATATTTTTTATTCTAACAATTGTTTTGTGAGTACAGGTCTTACTGAAGAAGCTGGAGAAAATCTGCTAGAAAAAGAAATTGAAATGATGAGGCGGATGATGATGAAGGAATTCCAGAAGAGACCAGCAACAGTAAAACAAAAGAGAAGCAACAAGAGGAAGACAACAAAAGACTACAAGAGTACAGCTAGTGGAGCAAAGCAGCATAAAGTGTGGAGACCTAGAGAAGAACAACAGACAGAAGCAGCGGCAAATGGAAAGTTACAGTACAAGATATGGGATCCAGGCAAACATAGAGCTGAACACATGATCAGGAGATCATGAAAATTTTCTACCTTGGGAGTATGATGCGGGAGCATCCAGCCCAAAAAGGAAATTATTGTAAATAATAAACATGGGGTTCATACAGTTGTGGAATTAGTTTAATATTTAGGCTTTTATTAGATATTTTCAAAATAAATAAACAAAACTAGGAGAGCTTTTAGGCATAAAGGAATGGATGTGGATCATAAGGAAGCTTTTCTATTTTAGAACAGGGAAAAAGATGGAATAAAGTTGAAAAGATGCTTTTGCCATATGTATGCATTGCATGTAGAGTCTTAGAGCTTTAGTTGAGCGATTTTAGGATTTTTCTATCATGCTAAGTTCAATAAATTAGGGAGCCTCAAAGGCATGGAGGAGAAGGAGGAAGTGTGTGAGGAGTGAGTGTGAGGGGTTCTCCTTGGGAGCCTTCGGGCAGTTTGTAAAGGGCCATAGATTTTCATATCTGGCCATGAATAGAACTTTGTGAATGCTTGTGTTATGTAAATATGAGTATATTAATTCAGTTCTGTGTGAGCATGATTGCCTTAATGAGTTTGGAGATATGATATTATGCATGTGGTGACAGAAATTGGTGTTTATATAATGTTGAATTTTCCGTCTCTGTTTGTAATTGAAATGTATACCTGAAATTTGTCATTTCTGGTTGAGACTATACCGGCGGTAGAGGTCTGGACTTGGAAGCCGAATGATATAAAGTGTTTCAGTTAAAGCAATACGCATATACACAGTGATTAGCTCTTGCAGTGCTGGGCCCTACCAAAGTAAAATTAGATTGCAGATGAGCGTAAGGGAAAAGCCATATGTCACTCAATTATTATTACAATTGTTGTGCGAATTAAGAGCATTGTCGTGCTATCATCGAGAGGGCCATCGATGCTTATGAGGGAGCCATCGTATAATTCAGAGTATAATCCAGGGTAGCATACGCATTACGACTTGTAACTTGGAATCGAAATCTCCATTTACATTCCATCTGTGTTTTTATGCGTAGCTCTATTCTTTTGATATTAAATGTATACATAGCTATCAAGTCGACTTCTGGTCAATTGAAATTATTGTAAATCCAACGCAGAGTTGGAAGGAATGCTGGTCTTGGAAATTGAGCTTAGTGAGGACTGAAAGTCATGATTGGAGCTACCCCAAACAGCGTGACTGGCGCCTCATTTGAAGGCTGCATTTAATTGTATAGGCCTGTTGGTTGGCTGAGCAATTACAACAGAGATATACATGTGAGCCTGTGTTTAGAATAAAATCCAGCCTATAATCAGCGTTGATGGAAAAGAGGATGCTGTGGTATATATGAGGTATAAACATATCTTTATTATGTTGTGTGAGACCGAAGTCCACATATTGTATGTTTCTTGTGTGTGTTAACAAGTATGGGTTTTAGTGCATTATGTGTTAACCAAGCTGGGTTTTTATAAACCATGAAGTTCAACATTAGTGAATGAGTTTTCTTTGCATGGGTGTCGGAAGGATCCTGGTAGAAGTGGCCTGGGAGCGGCCTGGGCTGCATCATGGTTGCCATGGTCTTCTAGCTCCCATGAAATACATGTTTTCCATTTCCGCACTAGCTTCCAAATTGTAATTCTACAAAATTTTTATTTTTGTACAGTCTTTAGTGTCATGGTTGTCTCTGCAAAACCCACAGATTTTCACGTTATCTAAGGGACATTCTTTCAAAGCATGTTTCTTCCTACATTTGGGACAGTATATAGATAATTCTAGTTCTTGTTCATCTTGTCTTTTCTTTGATTTCAAGGTATCTATTTGGTTTCCCAAAGTACTCATAAGATCTATTTGAAATCCTCAAATAAGTTGCCAAGTTTAGCTCGAGTTATGTTTCTTGTAGCAGATTTTGAGATTTTTGATGTCATGGTTCTTTTCCCACTTCTTGTCCTATTCTTAGAGTATTTTTGGCATAATTCGACAATCTCCTCAAAAGGTAGGTTGGAAATGTCCCCTTTACCCATGAGACTTAGATCATCTAAATACTCATCCTCGATGCCTTTAAGAAAGATTGTTTAAATAAACTCAATTGACATAGTCCTATGCTTTGACTTTTGTAAATGATATGAGAATCTTTCTAAGTATTCCTCTAAGGTCTCATCTTCTTGTTTAGTCATTGCAAAGATGTCATCTTTGGAATCTTTTGATCGACAATAAGATTGATACTTTTTCAGAAAGAATTTTCTCATATCATCCCAACTAGTGACTGAATGTTCACCTAATCCCATAAACCACCTAAGTGCTGCTGCTTTTAAGGTAGCAGGAAAAAGGCGAAGTCTATGAGCATCATCGATATATCCATAGGTCTGGCACACTATGTCAAATTTGAATAACAATGAGTCTGGATCTTCAAATGCCATCCCATAGATGTTTGGCAATACAGATGGTGGTATGTTTTTCATTTTAATTTCCTCATCCATTTGCTCTCCTCTATCTTGAATTGGAAATTTAAATGTGGATTCCTCTGTTTCTGGTGGATTTTGATTTCCTCCAAATAGAGTATCATTGTTTTGTTTTTCTTCATTTTCCCTTCTTCTTCTCCGTTCTTCCCTTTGTCTCTCATATTCTAATAGTTGTTCAGGTGTAGGTCCTCTAGATCCTCCTCCCTCTTCAACCATTGTAATTTGTGATTTATCTAAGGTTTCTGCCTCTTCTTCTTGTTTTAGTTCGTGAAGAAAAATTTATTCAGGACTAGGTTGTTGGATTTTTGTGCTACTCTCTTCAGATTTCACTACAGTATAAGTTTCAGGTAGATTCATTCTCTTTGATTCGTGGGCTATTAGAATTTGTCTTTCAATGAGGGTGAGTCTTCAGCTTGATTTCACTTTCTCCTCAAGTTTTGTTCCTGTAACCTTTCCTATTAGAGTTATGTACTCAATTCTTTCTAATGGCTCTACTCCTATTGGTGGATTAGTTGTTGGGCGGTTTCTTTTATATCTGCCTTTTTTGTCCCTAAACCTAGACATAAATAAGCATGACTGAAATTTAAATTTAATTCTATGTTTTTGTTGTTTTGTTGATTTTTGTTTTTTTATGTCTTTCTAGTTGCACCTCCCCGGAAATGGTGCCAAAATGTTTGGTCCCAACATACCAAGGCAAGTTAAGCTCTTAATTATTTTATCAACCCAGGAAAGTACACTTAGAGTTGCTTACCTAAAATATATAGATCTAGAAGGTTCTAAGATTCCAATGGATACCTAATGGACTAAATTAATAGTGCTTTCTACAAAAGATGCTTTATTATCCTTTTAAATCATTCAAACATCAATCTAAGAGAAACAAATCCTATGAAATTCTAGTTGCAGAATAACAAAAATGGAGTGTTGATGATTGATTGTAATCCTACATTCCCTTACAAGAATATTGCTTCAAAGAATTTTTACAATCATAACAATCCAAAGTATTTTCAAATCACACAGTGAGTAAGATAAGCAGTGTTATAAACCAATATCAGTTATATCTCTTACAAGAGTTATTTACCAAACTGAAAATTTAATTTTAAAACTCCAATCTTAAATCACTTCGGAAATAAAACTAGAATTATCCTTCAAAACTAAAACTAGCAAACAAATTCGGAAGTTGTATGACAGCAACATGTAAATATGAATTTCAAGATCAAGATTAGTTACGTCCTTTTACAAGGTTCTCTCTTCACAACGAATTCAAGCTCTCTTAATTGATCTCTGCTAACATAGCTTTTAACTTTGAACATGAAATGACTAATTGCCAAATTCGAATTTGTAGCTAATAAGAAAAACAGAGTAAAGATAAAGTGTACCAGCAAAGTGGTGAGGGCCCTTCAACACTCCACAAGCACACTATGAAATGATTCAGAAGAGTGTAGCTGCTAAATCTTGAAACATAAAATTGCTGAAGAAGTTTGTATTAAGTATGGAATCAAAGATACACAAGTTGTCTTTGTTAGGATATTCCGACACATAGGAAATAGTTAAGTTCAACTTGGTCTAGTATAGAGTTAGGTATAGAGTTAGGTAAAGTGTGTTTCTTTACCGTTGTACATTTTGTAACTTACAATCCGACGGTCACGATATGTAGTGATCTGACGGTTCACTCTCTCCTCGGTATTACCGACACTTGATCCGTGGCTTGACACCCGATTGGTCCATGAGTTCTATTTAAAGCGCATGGAGGGTCATTGTTCGGGTAATCCGTGCATGAGAGAAGCTTATGTAAATTTTCATTCTTTGATTAATAAATTGCCTGTAGTAGCCACGTTGGCGCAGGCCGTGGACTGTTTCCCTCTTTGAGGGTTTTAACCACGTCAAAAATACTGGTGTATTGATCTATGATCTAGTTATGAGCGGTGTCCTTTTGGTGTTCTTTCTGAGGAACTTACCCTGTAAATTCCTACATGGTATCAGAGCTATTTGAGGGCTGCGTCCGTTGGTGATCCAAATCTGAAGCCAGTAGAACTGCATGCGGTTGTCGTTTCCTAGATCTACTGTTTCTGACTGCTTTCGGGCCGAGAGGACTGCTCTGTTGTGTTCGGAGCATCTGTTCTAGTGAGGAACCCCTTTCGTTTCACGCGAAAAGGTTTCCGGTAGCCCTATCTGCGTCATTTTTAAGATCTGGAGGAAAAAAGAGCTTTCTCAAGGCAAGCACGCAACCCAAGCCCCCCCCCCCCTTCTCTCTCAAATTTTTTGTATATCTCAATTGGTTCAAAGCTATTTTAAGAGAGTAGAGGTCTTGGGTTCAAATCTCCATTTTGTGGAGGCGTTTTTTTCATTCCCGCACATTCGCGCACTTTGCTGGCAACTTCAACAAATTTTTTTCAAAAAGCCATAACTTATTCATCCGGAAGCCTTTTTCAGAGCCGTTTTTTTTAAAACAGCCTAATTTTTCGAGATCTATCCATTGGAACACTTACTTTTAGCATCTTCAGCTTCAGTTTAAAACAAAAAAAAATGGAAAGTCCATGCCAAGTCATTCTTGACAGCACTAACTACTTCCAATGGATATCCTACATGGAAGATTTACTTAGAAGTAAAGGTCTCTACAGAATAGCCACAAGCCAAGAGAAGAAACCAAAAGATGAAGACAAGGCTGCAAAATGGGAAAATAGACAAGATCAAGCATGTGGTTTGATAGGGATGTCTATTTCTCCTAATCTTAGATTCCATATTGCAGAACTTGATACTCCTCAAGAAGCATTGGAACAAATCACTAAATTTTTTGGGATTAAAAATGAAATTAGAGCTCATCAACTTGAAAATGAGTTGCTTACATTGGATCCTAATAATTTTTCTTGCATTGAAGATTTCTTGTCCAAATTCAAGACCCTTAGATATCTCTTGGAAGGTGTTAAGGTTAAGAAAGAAGATAGTAACCTTATTTATTCCATCCTTACTAAGTTGGGACCAGCCTACTCTGTATTTGTTTCCACCTTCCATTCTACAATGGAAGCTTTCATTTGTCAAGGAAAAGACTACAAGGCCCCTTCCTTTGACTCTTTTTGTGATTCTTTAATAAGAGAACAAGAAAAACTCTTACACCTTGGTCTTCTTAATCTTGGAAACTCTTCCAAGAAAGCGTTAGCCGGCCAGCAGCAACCAAATTCAAAGAATCCTAAGAAGTCATATCCTAAAAAGAATGGTCCTAAACCAAACAAGGGTCCTAAGCAAACTCACCCTCAAAATGAAAGATCATTTCAGCAAAATGATAATCCCAATAAAAACAAATGGAAGAAGAATGTTAGACATTGTAACTTTTGTAATCGAGATGGACACTTAGAATCTAAATTCTTTAAGAAGATGGAAGCCTTGGAAGCCGCAATGAAGAAACATAACATCCATGTGGAGCATTCTTCAACTTCAACTTCAACTTCATCTTCAGGAATGGCACTTTCTGCATGTCGTTGTCAATCATCTCAGTCTGGTTATGCATTAAATGTATCTTCTTCTTCTCATTCTCATGAGTGGTTCATTGATTCTGGAGCCTCTTATCACATGGCCAAAAACAAAGCCATGTTTTCTTCTTTAAATGATTGTAACACCAAAAATATATATGTTGGTGATGATAGATCTCTTAATGTTGTAGGGACTGGAACTGTTCATCTAGACAATGGTCAGTTTAATGATGTACTATGTGTTCCAACCTTATCCTGCACCCTTCTATCTGTATATCAGATAACTCATTTAGGTGAAGGTAAAATTGTTGAATTTTCACCTCATGATGTTGTAATCAAGGATCTAAGAGATCCTAAACAGATTCTAGCTACTGGTATTGCTGATGATTCCACAAGGTTGTATAAGTTTCACAACTTTGGGTCATCAAATCTTCCCTCAGTATTTGTTGCTCATAATGATGAAGTGAGCAAAATTTGGCATGAGCGATTTGGTCACTTAAACTATCGCTCCCTTCAGCATCTATGTAAAGAAAATATGGTGACAGGTCTTCCTATGGTATCTTGCAGAGATGGTGTTTGTTCCGGATGTGTACTCGGAAAACATCATCGGGACAGTTTTGAAAAACGTGCCTCTTGGCACGCCTCAGCCCCTTTACAGCTTGTGCACAGTGATTTATGTGGTCCACTTCCTGTTGCTTCATTCTCTAGCTGCAAGTATTTCTTAACTTTTATTGATGATTTCTCCAGACGCACTTGGGTATACTTCTTAAAACTCAAGAGCAAAGTATTTAACACATTTTTGGCCTTCAAAGCCTTTGTTGAAAAACAATCTGGACATCAAATTCTTAAGCTAAGAACTGATAATGGTGGAGAATATGTTAAAAACACATTCATCAACTTTTGCACCGAAAATGGAATTCAAATGCAACATACTGTTCCATACACTCCACAACAAAATGGTGTAGCTGAAAGGAAAAATCGCACCTTAAAGGAAATGGCTAATTGTATGCTGCAATCTAAAGGACTCAGTCTTAGTTTTTGGGCCGAAGCAATTAATTGTGCAAATTATATAATCAATCGCACTCCTACTAAGGTTCTAAAGAATATCACTCCAGAAGAAGCTTGGAGTTCCATTAAACCAGATGTAAGTCACTTTCGTGTTTTTGGAAATGAAGCATGGGCCCATATTCCAGATGAAAAGCATAAAGCTTTAGAACCTAAGAGTGAGAAATGTACTTTTTTTGGATATTCTGAAGATGTAAAAGGTTATAGACTTATTCCATTTAAGTCCAAAAATGTTATCATTAGAAGAGATGTAAAATTTGATGAAAATAAATCGGCCTGCGAGCCTAGTCCGGCGGATGTGCCACCTCTTCCTATCTCTTCTACTTTTGAAAACATTTCTTCTTCAGATGATGAAAGTGAGGATGACAATCCTCCCCCACCTTCTCAGGATCCTCAACTTCCAAGATGGGTCCGTGCTACTCGGGATGCAGCAGGTGATCTTGCCGGTGATCCTACAGATCAGCGACGTACACGTTCTCAGTTTGAAAGAGCCTCTTCTTTACTGGCTCAAGCTCCAGCAAATCATGATCCTGACACTTTTGCAAAAGCTTCAGGCCATCCACATTGGGAAGCAGCTATGAATGAAGAATATCATTCATTGTTGGCAAATGATACATGGGATCTTGTTCCTCTACCAAAGGGACGCAAACTTGTTAGATGTAAATGGGTTTACAGAACCAGGTATGGACCAGATGGGAAAGTTGATAAACATAAAGCTCGTCCTGTTGCTAAGGGCTTTTCACAGGTTGAAGGCATTGACTACACTGAAACCTTCTCCCCTATTGCCAAAATGAACTCTATCCACCTTGTTCTTTCCCTTGCTGCCTCTTTAAAATGGGAAGTCCATCAGATGGATGTTAAATCTGCCTTCTTGCATGGGGACTTGCATGAAGAAATCTATATGGAACAACCCATTGGCTTCATCCAAACAGACTCCAGCCTTGTATGTCGACTTAAGAAATCTCTTTATGGTCTCAAGCAAGCTCCTCGGGCTTGGTATGCCAAAATGGATAGCTTTCTTTTAGAATCTGGCTTTTCTAGGTGTTATTCTGACAATACTGTCTACACCAAGAAAGTGGGCAACTCTCTTATCATCCTTGTTCTTTATGTTAATGATCTTATTCTTACTGGTAGTGATCCCAACCTTATAAACCATGTGAAGTCCAGCCTTAAAAAGAAATTTGAAATGACAGACTTAGGACACTTACACTATTTTCTCGGTCTTCAAGTCTTGCAATCCAAGGAGGGTATTTCCCTTTCCCAGTCCAAGTATGCTTGTGATATTCTTCGTCATTTTCACATGGAATACTGTAAGCCAGCCCCTTCTCCCTTTCAGTCTAGAGTCAAACTTTCAGTCTCTTGTACTTCTACTAAAGTTGATGCGACCTTATACCGTCAACTTGTAGGAAAAATCTTGTATTTAACCCATACTCATCCTGACCTTTCCTTTGTTGTTGGCCTTGTTGCTCGTTTTATGCAAAACCCCCGTGAAAGTCATTGGAAAGTAGCTAAAATAATACTTCGTTATGTTCGAGGTACAGTACAGTTTGGGATTCATTACAGTGCCAAAGCAGCTCCTCTATTAGTCGGTTTCACTGATTCTGATTGGGCTGGTGACCCTGATGATCGGAAGTCTACTGCCAGTTATGTCTTCACTCTTGGTTCCGGACCTATTACATGGGCTTGTAAGAAACATGCTGCCATTTCTCTTTCGTTAGTAGAAGCAGAGTATCGTGGTGCCGTGGAAGCTAGTAAGGAAGCCTTGTGGCTTCGTCAGATCCTATCAGAGTTTGGCTTTGAGCAGCAGCATCCAACCACACTTTGGTGTGATAATCAAAGTGCCATTCAGCTATGCAAAGATCCAGTCCAGCATCAACGCAGCAAACACATTGAACTACACATGCACTTCATCAGAAAGCTCATTCATGACCATGATCTTGAAGTGCAATATTGTTCAACAGGTGATCAGGTTGCAGACATCTTCACAAAGGCTCTCACAGAGGTGAAGTTCACTAAACTTCGATATATGCTTGGAGTTCAGGAAGTTGTCACTAAGGGGGGATAGGCTCTAGTGCCTCCTTCCTTCTCCTATTGTGTCATATTTGTAAATCCTTCAATCCTATCCCAAGTTTTTCTTAAGGGGGGATGTTAGGATATTCCGACACATAGGAAATAGTTAAGTTCAACTTGGTCTAGTATAGAGTTAGGTATATAGTTAGGTAAAGTGTGTTTCTTTACCGTTATACATTTTGTAACTTACAATCCGACGGTCACGATATGTAGTGATCCGACGGTTCACTCTCTCCTCGGTATTACCGACACTTGATCCGTGGCTTGACACCCGATTGGTCCATGAGTTCTATTTAAAGCGCATGGAGGGTCATTGTTCAGGTAATCCATGCATGAGAGAAGCTTATGTAAATTTTCATTCTTTGATTAATAAATTGCCTGTAGTAGCCACGTTGGCGCAGGCCGTGGACTGTTTCCCTCTTTGAGGGTTTTAGCCACGTCAAAAATACTGGTGTATTGATCTGTGATCTAGTTGTGAGCGGTGTCCTTTTGGTGTTCTTTCTGAGGAACTTACCCTGTAAATTCCTACAGTCTTCTCATATGTTCATAAAACCATTCTAAAACATAGTTTTCCCATATGGGTTATTTTTCATGAATCCTCTAACAAAAACAACTATTGTTTCTTCATATAATACTAACAATATTCTATTAATTACATCCTATGGAGGTTAAATTTAGGTTTTTTCCTCCATTTATGCAAAAATTCTAAAACTGGAAAATATCTTGTGCACAAAAATCAAGAAAAAGTGATGAAGTGGCTGGGTTTGACCAGCTTTGATTGGACACTTGTTTTCTCCAAAACTAAAGGTGAATAGTTGTTTCACCATCCTTGTACATTGTACTTTATCCCCATAATCTTCGAATTTTCCCACCTTTGCTGCAACATGTCAAACAATAAAGCAATCACAGGTTGTTACAACTTCCTGTGATTTTTCTGAAAATTGTCATTTAAATATAAAAATTTCAAATATTAATCCAAAGCTCAAAATAATGAAAATGAAAACATATGACTTAGTTTCTAAGGATTATTTTTGAATAATAAAGGGTAAATGGCCAATAATGATAGTTAAAAGATGAATTTCGAATGGAGTGGACAATCAAATTTAGATACCAACAACTGCACCAGTACAGAAATATTGTAAAAAGAAGTTTCTTATTAAAAGAAGATAGAGACGAATTACAGTAGGTGGTTTTCACCCACATTGGGTTTCCACCTTATATCTTGTGTTCATGTGTGTGATTTCTTGTACTGTTTTACTACACCTGTTTACTGTTCATATGGTTAATGATGTTCTGATGCACTAACTAAAGATCAACATTTAACGGATTAACTGAATCATAAGTTTACTGGATATATGCTAGTTGCATTAGATACAATTGTGTGTACACATGGGATCCCTTAACTAAAGTGGTGTAAATGAATCTGAGTATGGAAATGAAAAAGTTATTGATTTGATAATATTGATTCACCCCCCCTATTAGTATTATTTCCAACAAGATTGTCGAGTACACTTGTTTCTTTTGAACTTGTAAAAGTAAAAGAAAAGATGTCTACTTGGTATACGTTTACCCCCTTTATGGACCAAGTAGACTAGTTAATAAAAAGGTATACTTTACTTGGTCATGGCTAAAAGAGTTCTCTCCTACATTATTTTACACTTTTCCAAGCTTGAGAGACTAAATTTATGAAAAATTACATGTTGGCGTTAACTTTTTCGCCTAACTCCCTAAACACGAAAAACACCAAGCTTCACTTTCTCTAGACTCATTAAAACTTTATATTGAAAGAACTACATGAGTTTTGTTTTTTCCTCTTTTTAAACTCTTCAAATATGAAAAAGAGTCGAGTTACCCCTATATTGGAATAGTAAAATTAAACAATATAGGAATCCTTAATCATGATGAGACTGAACCACTCCTTCCTATGATTTGTTAAAAATACTCTGAAGGACATGCTTATAGGAGAAGCATAAGCTATCCTTCGCAATCTTGTGTAAAAATTAAGAGGTACTTTCCATTAATGGTGGGGAGAAATGTGAAAGAAAAATTTATTTTTTGTATTGAGAAAAGAAAGTATGTCAATGTTAACTTGTGGACTATTCCACATATTATCTTAATATGCCATTATGCTCATGTGTTCCTTTCACGTTGTATACTATTACAGGCTTCTAAGGAGATCACTTAATTTTCCCCCAGTGTATTGGAACATTCACACATTGCACTTGACCTTTCGCAATGTCACACTTATTCTCACCAAAGACACCTTCCACCACTCTATGAGTATTCGTAACCAAGGCGTATCATTAACAACACATTTCTAGGACTCTTATTCCAAACGGTGTGAGGTATAGTTAGGAGTTCATGTCAGGGAGATCCCCTGAGTGTTTATAGGTCCAGTACCATTAACGCAATCAGACATAAAAAGTATAAAAATGAAAAATTAAGGTGAATGAAAGAGAAAAAAGCAACTAAAAAGATATAAATACGTACCTCATACATTTCAACATTTTGATATCATTAATATTCTTTCTCATCCATCTCATCATTTGTATCATCCTGTTCATAATTCATGTTGAAAGGATTTTCCATATCAACATCATCATCATCCAGAAAATCTCCTTCTACATTTGGTTCAACTTCTTCAAGTTAGTCATCTGACATAATGTCAATATCATCTAGTTCATCCAAATTAACATTGGCTTGATTAACATATCGTTGAACTTCTTTGACATCATCATCTAACACATGAGCCCCCTACTCCTCTACATCATCTTATTCTACTACATTATACTTTACCAACATTCCTCTTGGATCATATCTAACAACATATGACCAACCCAATTACCTAGAACCTATATGTAAAATGCTTGTTCATATTGGATTGGAAGAACATAGGGCTCTCATCCTAGCTCAAGATTCCTTATATTAACCATGGTAAATCCATTAGGATGCTAAAAAATAGTTGTATCTAGGTGGCACTCATGGATTTGTAACCTGAACCATTTGACATTGAACACAACTAATTTGAAGGATTTGAAGTCACACTCAAGTATATCATTTAGATACACATAGTATCGATTGTCAAATACTTTTGGGTGTTTTCCACCTCTAGTGGAAACATTGATAACTTGAAATACTACAGTCATTACACTATTAGAAGTTTTCATATTTTCATCCATCCTTTTAATGCAAAATTTGGGGCAATTGCGCCAAATTTTATTGCGGTGTTTCAATTGAAATTTGTCAAACACATAAAAAATGCATTTTCAAAAAATAAGCATATTTATACTTGGAAATTTTGCAAATTAAGAAAAAGAAACTCCATATGCATCAATATAATTGTAAGAAAACTAAGTAGTATGGTTGAATATGCTTTCCTAATAATCTTTTAAACCATATGCTAAATCAATTTCCCTCTATGTAATATTGGTATCTGCACTACAGTTAGCTTATTTGACCAATGTACACACACGATACCATGATAACCTACTTCATTAGCTTCTTTGCATCGTTCAATCCACACCTCCATTGAATCAATATTGTTTAGAATGTATAAATGTATTTCATCCCACTCTAGACATACTATTTTAAAATAAAACAATTCACATATATATAATTAGTTACCATGTTATACCTTCATAATGATGGATTATACAAGAAGGATACAAATTAAATAAGTATGATATACGTAAAAACAAAAGATTCAAATGTATTATAAATCTCCACTATCTACTTACATCTCACTTTCGACATTCTACCTTTCCCCAATAGGTGCTCCCCTTAAAAATTGGTCATGGAGTTTAAATCCCAAATGTGATTCAATACATTAATACTTTTTCCTATTGCAGGAATATATTGATGAATATAAACCATGGTTTAATATACCATATGTCACTCTACCATATAACCCTCAAGACGTTCTCTTTGTCTAAACAAAGCCTTAAGCGATTTCAAGTTCCTATGAAACATCCACATTGGTCTTGTGTGTACAGGTCCACATTTTTCACTCTCCTTGACATGGTGTATGAGGTAGTGTTCTTGTGCATTTAAAAATGTTGGACATAGATACTTTTTCATTTCACACATTAAATGAAGAATTTGTTTCCTCCAATACTTTATATCTTATTTATCGATATCTTTAGATGAAATCCATCTACAAATGAAGTAAGAAAATCACAAGTTTCAACAAAAAATATATAGTACATGATGACAAGTAAAACACACACAATGAAATATAAGTTGTTTAACAAATTATTGAACAAATTACACTTTGCACATAAATCTCCACTTACCCTATGTATTTGGAAAGATCATATATAAATTGTTTGGCATTGCTGTGAAAATGTCTTAAAGTGATATAGGTAGAACATACTTTTAAAAAAATAACGATCGATCATTATTTATTCCCAAATTAGTAGAAAACAAAACACTAACAAGATTTTTCACCAATGTACAATTATATACAACAAATAATTACCTTAATGAACATGTTCCAATCACAAGTTTTTACCCGACCTAATTGACCTTTATTTTTTAGGATATACTTTATTTATGAAGAAAATGCAGTTGGAAAGTAATTTTTTCAATAACCTCTTTAACATCCTTGCTTTTTTTCTTTGTCAATTATCATGGAAGGGTGCTTATATTTTGGATGTATCCATCACTATTTAAATAAGAACTTTGCATTACATGAGTGGCCCCCTTAATATCAATATAGATCTTCACAATTTTTTCTTCATCTCTCTTTCCATCTAATATTTTCCATAAGGTATCCATCACATTCTTCTGGATGTGCATTGTGTCAAACAAATGAAGAATTTCTTGGTGTTCAGAGTAGGGGAGTATATTGAATTTCTTAGGATAAATTTTCATTCCTCATGGAAGTGCCCTGTTATTAATGCCTTGATGACCTACAAGGTGAAGCATAGTTAAAGATATTATAAAAAAATATAACCTATCAAATAGTACAGTGAAGAAAATTCCATAAAAATATAAAATAATCCAAACATATCATATATATTGATACATACAAAATTCGATTCATACCTTGAGAGACTATTATATTGCAACTTGCATACATGGGGTTTCATTTTCCTTGGCCTTAATCCAATGTCTTCTTTTGCATTGAAAATATGTTTTCAATACTTTGGAAACTATGGTTCTTAGAAAGGAGTTGCATATACTCATCAAAGACCACTTTTCCTAAGCTTCTTGAATGATGAGATTTCATATTACGACCACAAACTAGATAACCAAATTTACACTTTGTTTGAAGACCTGCAAGAGATGGAATAATTTTAATATCAATTATTTTTAAGTATGTACAATAACGGGACTATTTAAAAAATGCACATGAAATGAACTTCATAAAATTAAACACTATTAAAGTGCAAGGTAATGTTATAAAATTATACCATAGAAATGTGTTAGCCCTGGGGCATCGTGAATTGTCCATACAAGCATTGCATGGAATTCACAATCCTTTCGTGCATCGACTAGTCTAGAGATATCATATATACTGGCATTGTTACATAAATCCACTAACTGACCGATAAGAGGCTCGATATATACATTCATAGCTTTGAACTAGTACTTCCTTAATTTATTGAACATACAATCCATAATTAATACATATATGAGTAAATAAAAAAATGGTAAGACATAATTAAACATATATGAGTAAACAAAAAAATATAAGACTTAATTATGAAACAATAAGACAAATGAAATGTTATTGTGTTAAAAAAAAAATTATTCTAAACAAATTAATACTTGGAACAATCGTTGTCGACATTATGTTCTCCCTTTTTATTGACATCAAGGGAGAAATGTTATTGTTGATAACAAAAAGGGGCCACACTGAGTAATTAGGTTTGAGCTCTCCAAGTGGATTGACATCATGAACTGCTAAAGAAAGCCTAAGATTATCAAGTTCCTTAAACTTTGGCCAATTTTCCTCTATATTCCTAAAGGCACATCCATCTACAGGCAGTCGAAGAACATTATCTTCACATATTTTTCTTGCATGGTAATCCATTAATTGTGTTACGCATTTTCACCTAAACAATTGTCGCATACATGAAACGATGGGTATATAAAAAATAACCTTGTGAGGCACCATTTTTTAATCACTTTATCAGTTTCATATCTATACTCATCATATTTTCAAAATTTTTATTTTGACGCATGTTCTTTATAATATATAATATCATCATTAGGACATGCATGAATAGTTTGACACTCCATTCCAATATCTTTCATAATGGCATGTAAATCCTTGTCCATATGAGGTAAAACATTTGATGGCGGTAACAAAAATTCACCTAACAAAATACAACATAAAAGAACAATAGTACTGGTTAGTGCACTAAACAATATTAATTTTACATGTTGCATTGAAATGTTACAAATTAATTAAATTATGATTAATGTATTAACATTTAAAACAAGGAAAAAAACATTTGTTTTATCATGTATATTGTACTAATTGTCACAAAATATGTTACATACCTTAGGAGTCATGCCACACGTGTGTTTAAAAAACCATTCACCACCTTTAAGTTGGCCAACAACAATAAAGCAGAGAGAAGATATGTTTATTAGCCTTCATAAAGAGGTTGAATTTCCCTGTCAAGTACATGTTTATCAAAAGAACAACCATCATACTAGTTTCCATCATCATTCATTCCAACATTATTAAACATCTCCTGAATCAATCTGTTTGTCCCATCTTCTTCAACTATGTTATCAACATCACTGTCTTATTCAATAATATCATTAGCTTGTTCCTAAACATTCTCTTCATGTTCTTGAACATCTGCTTGTACTATAACCACCTTTTCCTTGTCGAGCAATGCCCTAGGAGGGTCATACTATACAATTACAGTTAATAAAGTAATAATAGTATATATAGAAAATATTTAAACTTCTATACAAACATTTACAAATATAATATATGAAAATGAATACAACTAAGAAAAATACAAAGGAAACATAGGTGAGATCAAGAAACCAAGAAAACAAATGAAAGATGATGCTCCTGCAATTTATCAAGATATTTAAGATTATTCTAAAAAATCCTATAATTTTCTTTACATGTAGGAAGAGAGACACTTTTTGAGATATATAGTCACAACCATAATAAAAAACATATTGATCTTATTTTACATTTATAATTATCAGGTCATATTCCTTCTTAAAATCACTTTGAGACTAGACTTTTTAAGAGGATGGGTGAGCAACGATGAGCTTCAGTGAGAGAAAAAAACAAATAAAATAAATCAATGTGATCATGAAGCTTGTGAAATTTAGCAAGATGTTTAACATCATGTTGAATAAATTTAGGAACAATCAATTAGAAATCATCAAACCATTTTCATTCCATCCCATTTAAAAATTTACTCAAAGTACAAGACAAAAATAATACCAAAGAATCCAGGCAATACCAATTAAGTTCAACAAGAAAAACCTCAAGCTAAATACTACAATATTTTTCAAAATGGCTTCCATAAGACAAGAGAATAAGATAAAGGACAAAAAACATATTTTATCCCCACCTTTTCTCAAATATTAGATTATGACAAGTGGAGGCTGGATCTTATTTTAATAATTTTTTAATTAAAAAATTATTTCTAAAGAGGACGTGGTCTTTTAATTTTATATGAATGGTATTCTAGAAATGAAAGTTACTACTAAAATTAGTTGGTGGTTAGATGGGTCTAGGAATATACAAGAGTAAGATAAGTATTTCTTATTATTTATTGTTTGGTCTTGTGTTTGTTTCTAATTATTCTTTCTATACCCTTTTATTCTTAATCTCCTATTTTTTGCATCATTTCTAGGTTAGGTTATCAAAATGAAGGAAACACTGTATTTGTTGATCTATCTTATTAGTTTCACTTTATTTTGTATTTTCGTAACATGTTTTCAATTATAAACTTTGAAATCAATAGCCTATATAGGAAAATTAGATAGGATTCCCTTTTTAATTTAGGAAAGCCATAGGGAAACCACTAAAGACATTTTTCATAGTTAACCCTTTTTTACTAAGGCACGGTGTGAATCTCTCCTTCTACAAGAAATGGATTATTCTTCCTTTTTGACTAATTTGTTCATTTGACCAAAATGTCAAAAACTCACTCCTATGTACTTAGTGGTAATTGAATGTTATAAAATAAAAGAATTGTGTCTACTTCAAAGGACATTCAAAATTTAATTTTCTACCTTGCATGAGTGATAATAAGTATGATGAATTTGCAAAAATAACCATTAATGATTTATAAAACATTTGATTAATCTACCATTTTCCTTGAACTATTATAGCTTTGATATTACTTCATGCTTTCTCACAATTTACAACAAATAAGATTCTTTAATTATCATAAAAAGAGACTTTATATAGAGATTTCTTCACTCTGTACCAGTTGGGGTTAAAAAGCTCATTATCACGTAGAACATTTCTAAATTCTAAGTGCAAGGCTTATGTCCCGTACATTTTTTCTTAAAAATGATAAAGAGTCTCTTTCATGAGCGAAATACAATGTGGTTAGGAAGATAAAATTTTAATAAATTTTGGTTTCTAAATTTAAACTTTTTAATAAATAAAGTATTTTCTTTTTTTATATAATCATTTTCATAAAAAATGTTTTTTTATTAATTATCATCCTGCCTAAATTAATAAAATAGACTCCTTTTATTTTCATCCAATCGCCTTTCTTTATAACAATTTTATTTTTAATCTAATTTTTATTTAATTATAATTTTATATTTTTTCTTGTAAAATTTTATTACAATATAGTATATAATTATTTTCTTCTTTCTCATAAAATTGTATTCACTATGCCATGTTTTAAATGTGCATAATATACTTTAAAAACTCATTAATAATGACACATAAACTCCCAATAACCTCTATCTCCTCTAAGTCCTAATTAACTCCCTAAACATACATTGACCCCCTAACACCTTAACCCCATTCCCCTAAGCCCTTAAACCCATAACCCCTAACCCTTAAACCCATAAACAATTAATGCCTTATCCTTAAGCCCACAAACTAATTAATCGTTGAGTCAAACTAACTCTTTAATCAACAATAACCATAAAAATCAAATTATATTTCTTCACATCAAGATGACAACATATGTCAAATATCTCCCAAAATAATATAGACATTTACAATTGAAAGACAATACAATTTACAATACAAAGACATACATTCTAAAATACAATATACATCTCAACAATTACAAAAATAATCTACAATACAAAAACATATAATTAATAACATATTAATGGGTGATATTCATTCACACCTTTAGTGTATCCATAGCCTCTACAATGTATTTTAGTTTTTGTTATTAGAAGTATTCTTATCTTCAAGCACTTGCACCTTCTACAAGGGCAATAACATTTTCAATCATTCGAAGTCCCCGATGTTGATCCCACGTCTCCATGGCCTCCTTGAGGAATGTTATGTCTAATTTTTCCTCGCCAAACTTTCAATGCTGATTTTCTTCAAAAATTAACCTCAAATTAGGCCTAAAACCTTTCAAAACAATCACGAGTAATACAACAACTATGTCGAAGTTATATTATATTCATAAATATATTATTGATATTAATATTAATATATGTTAATTAGATATTAATAATACTATATATAATTATAATATTAATCTTATTTTTATTATAAGTGGTTAAACTCAATGTAAAGTGATCCCATATTAGACGTTTTCCAATGGAAAAAATACATTAATGGTTGAATTGGTCATTACACAATTATTCCCTGACATCCGTTGGATATTCTATGCCAAAGGAACTCTCGTCAAATATTCGACAGTAAAGGAACTCTAGTCAGATATTCAATGACCATCATGATATATATATATATATATATATATATATATATCTATATATATATATATATATATATATATATATATATATATATATATATATATATATATATATATATATATATATATATATATATATATATATATATATATATATATATATATATATCTAACTTCTAAGAAGTTTTCTGATTTAATTCATTCCGTAAGATTCCACCATCGGATTTTGTGCCCATGTGTATTAATGATGGTATTTTGCTCCCTTCACACGCTCTCATCAAATCATGTAAAATTTCCCTAAAGTTTATTAAATTTTTCTCAAGGTTATAATGTTAAAACGATGATATGGCTAGTATGGTTGGACAATCCTTAACAAGATCTTTCCAAGAGTAAATCACAATTTGTGAAACTCTTATAGCATGAGAAGTCATGTAAATTTGGAGTTGACAATTGGAATGAGGGAAAAATAACCAAGTTGTTTTTGAAAGAAAATTGCTTTTTCTTTTTAATTTGGGCATCTTCAAATCAATTCAATGATCTTTTGGTGCTATCTATAGAAGATGATGAATAAAATTGTGTATTATTTAATTCATTTAAAGTTTGAGCATCTTTTAGAGAATCTACCTATTGAAATTCATATGAATGATAATGAAGTTTCAACATGTTCGAACGTTAATGAGGGTTTCCCCCTCCACCCTAGACTAATTCCATAGTGACACATGATAAGATTCTATAAGACCCCTCAATTAGATTCCACCAGGACCCCCAATACAAATAACTATGACGTGGCTACTCTTACATGGATGTTGAGTTGAAAAATCAAGTGTGGAAAAGTGGCAGACAATGACACATGGTAATTTGAGGTTGAATTAAAATGATGATGTGGTAGTGAAGGATGACATGGTAGGTAATGATGATGTGGTAGATGAGGATGATTTGGAAACCCATCATGATGCCACATGGCATGCTCATATTATATTTTTTGTTCACCAAGATGGTATAATCTTAGTCAGATTTGAGACCACTCAGAGAGTTCCATGTGGTAGGTATGATGTCCTGATGATTTCAAAATTGGAGTGTCTAATGGACCCTAAATGGAATATCATGTCTTCCCATGAGGTGTTAGAAGGTTAGAATTTTCCACAAAAGGGGGATTTTGTTCATGTATAAATTACATTGTATAGCTCATGATTGAAGTGCTTCATGGAAGAGTGTACATGAGGAAGTGAAGGCTTGGCCTTCGCATCTAGACAAAATTGATGTAGTTTGGGTGGTTGCAGGATAAAGACTTTGTGGATCTCCACGAATCGATGTGGTGAGGATATATAGTTTTATTAACTTTCCAGTAGTCTTGACTTTTGGTTGTAACATGGAGACCAAAGGCTAATTTTTATTGTCTTGTGTTTTTTCTATCATGATTTCTTATTAGATTGACAAGGCTTATTTTTTTGTGACATAGAAAGCACAAAATGTTTGATTACTATATATGGCCCTTGGTTTTGACATAGAGAGCACAAAAATTTTGATTTTTTTGATACATGGAGAGTGAAAATAGTTTTATTAGTTTGTGACATGGGAAGAATAGAAAAATTTATTGGTAGACATAGACTTTATTATGTGATGTGGAGAGCACAAACATTTTTATTAGTTTTTGACGTGGAGTGCATATACAATTTGATTTGTAGACTTGGCTCATGGTTTGTGACTTTGGACAATGCATACAATTTAAAGGGTAGACCTGGCCTTTGGCTATGATATGGAGAGCATTGACCTTTTGATTTGTTTGTGACATGGAGAGCATAGAGAGTTTGATTGGTATACCTAGCCCCTAGTTGTGATTTGGAGAGTGCGGATAGTTTGATTGGTAAAACTATCCCCTAGTCATGACATCGAGACCTATCCCTTCGCTGACCTGGAGTATGTAGAAAATATTGATTCATATGATTGGTCCCGAACATGGAGAGAAGAAATAGTTTAATTGGTATATTTGGGCCCTAGTTGTGATGTGGAGAGTGTAGATAGACTTGATCCCTGGTTATGATGTGGGAACTTTTTATAATGTTTCATAAATATAAGGGTGGTTTACACCATATTTTTCACTGTTGTTCCCTCTTGTACATTGTAGAACCTCTTGTTTTTCTGCAATTTGTGAGGACATGTTTTAACATGTGGTCCTCTCAAGATACAAAAATTGTAATTTCCTTCTCTTTGGTTCATCACATTCTTCTCTTGCTAATTTGATAGCCTCGACTCTATTGGTAGCAGTGAAATTTCCATGGAAATCCCCCTTAGCATGTGCATTAAACTTGAAATTTTTCCCTAGTTTCTTTCATCCTAATGATTTCGGTCCTTTTCCTTTGAAGTTGGGTTTATCTTTCTTTCTCCAATCTACCATAAAGTTGGCCTTATTCTTGGATTTATCATACCAATACTTGGGCTTTCTGATGGTCTCCTCAAATGTCCTCGATTCATCAAATTCAATTCTATTTTGGTAGGCCTATTGTAACCCTTTGAGATACTTTTGAATCTTAGACTTGTCATCCTTGATATAGGGAAAAAATATTAGTATATATGAAAACATGTCGGTGTAAGCATCTATAGTGAGCTGTCCCAACTTATGCTGATGAAATTCATTGATTTTGTTGTCATAGTACCTCTTACACATGTAATTTTCATCTAAATATTTCTCAAATCTTCTCCATGTCATCTCCTTTTCTCTGATGCCTTTGTGATGTAGGTGCATGGGGTCAAGCACAAAATTGACAAAGTTTGGGCAACAGCTTACCAATGTGATGGGATGGTAACACGGTAATGTTGGGGAAATTTTTTTAATGTTTTGATAAGAAATTTTGAATATTTAATTTACGAGTGGGTTTTGATTTTTTTTTTTTAGAGATAAGATGGAGAAGTTATTTTCAGTTGTAAATATAGTTTTTAGTTTCCCTTATTTTGTAGAGAAGAGGAAATCATTCACATTTTTGTGACTTTCGGTTGTCATGGTTAGTTTATTTTAGGAAAGAATAAGAAAATAGTGTTTGGGAAGTTCTTGGAGAATTTCTTGGAGAAGAAGGAAAGGAGAAGAAGAGGAAAGAAATAGAGAGGAGAGAGGGAGAGAAGATAGGAACTCATTGTTTCTCTATGTAACTATAGTGCTAAATTTTTGCAGGTGCGTGTACTTTTCAATATGTGTGAACCTGAAAGTACTTTTGTCTGAATGGCGTAATGAACAACAATTGGGTTTTTTTTTTGGTATGATTGTTAAATGAATGAAAACTATGTGTTTATGTTGAATCAAATTCTTCTTATGAACCATTATTATTTGCATTTTTATTCTTGAGTGTGTTGAGGAATTGGACATTTTCTAGTTTGCAGAACCAACTTACATTAAAGATCTGAACATTGTGGCTTCAATTGTTGTGTGATTATTCATTTATCTTTTGTACTTTGTTGTAATGGTTTCAATACCTGGTGAAGGAGTTTCCACTATATTTTATTAGGTGAATGTGTGGTATTTATAGTAATTTCAGTTTTTTTATCCTCAGACAAAGTACCTTGTTTTGAATACGATCAAAACCCCTTTGTGATTTGTTTCTTGATTGCAAAATTTGAGTGAACATTGAAATTCAGTGAAGGAAAGAAAATTATATATTATGTGGGGGAGAGAACTGGGGATCATGGAGAGTTGGTTTGGAAAGGATTTGGGTCATTTCATCTTCCCAGAAACTATTATATAGAAATTTAATTGGTGATGAAAAATTATCCTATTTAAATCTCATAGTTCAGTTCACTATAGTGATAATTGGGTAGAAGCTTTCAGCGGGCATAATTTTGCAAGAGAAGGTTCGAGAGAAGGAATCAGAAATACCAAAAGGTTAAGATGAGAAGGAAGCTTGGTGAGGTATTGGTAGAAGTCATAGAGCTTTCTACAAGGTAAAGGCTTAGTTGTAGTTCACGCGTGAACAAGGAGAGTTCACACGATGACGAGAAGGAGGAAAATGTTGTTATTGGTAGCCATATGATGGGTTCAAAGAGAGGTTACAGTCAAAGAGGGAAGGAGACCAAGATAATTGGAAAAAGGGGAATGAATGATAAGGAAAGATAAAAGTAGAAAGTTGAGATAATGGAAGAGCTGAACAAAACAAAGAGTTATCTACAAGAGAAAATGAAGCAATGACTGGAAAAAGTGATGAAAGAATTGAGGAATGGGTTTTATAATGGAAAAATATTCCAATGGCCAGTTAAGAAGTCGAATGCATGAAATAAAAGATGATGGATGAGGCATTTGATCAAAGATTGGTTAAGGATTCTTAGAGAAAGTGAGAAATATAATGTGTACATTTGTGCACCAACACAAGGATTCATCTTCGGAGAGGATGACAGTGATGAAGGACATGTTGATGAGGGACCCACAGGGAGTCCAACAGATTATCTAAAGAATGAATATCACCATGAAGAAATGGTGTAAGAAGCATCAAATGAGGCTACAAGGATTTGTGATTTTGAAATTGACAAATTATGTGTGTTTGCAGGCTTCACAAGTTAGAAATAAAGAAAACCATTGAAGATTGTCCCAAGGATGAAGGAGAATGAATATAGTTTGATTTATATTCCAAAGGTTATGCACCCTCACAAGAATGTACAAAAGGTAATTTGAAAGGGATATTTGTAGAAGTTTCTTTTAGCTAAAAAAAAAATTGGAATTGAATTGTGCAGATACCAAAAGGAGAAATAAAGAGAAGAATTCATATTTAATGTTTGATAAATTTGTTGAATAAATCTTGTTACTAAAAGGTTTTCGACATAAAACTGAGTCTAAGAAATTGATAGAACAAAATGTTGACCATTGAAACTTAATGTTCAAAGATATTGAGGAATAAATGGAGTTTTAGAGAAATGGCTACACTAGGACATAAGTGTTGAAAACCATTGGGAATTTTTAAGCTCAGCTAAAGAAAATGAGTATACTAAAGTTCAATATAATAGTGGCATAAAAGAGTAAATGAAACAAATAGTAAGCAACAATGACAAGAATTTTTGGTTATGTGGAGAAAATCCCGTGCAACATAAAATTGCAATAATGGATTATGAAATCAAGGTGGAGAAATATCAAAAATCTAGCAACAATGATTAGCAAGAAAGTAGCATAAATATGCAGAATATCTGCCATACATAGGATAGGCTGGAAACTGAAATAGAGATAATAAGGAAGCTAATGTTGAAGAATCCTCAACGGAAGAGATATGCACAGAAAAGGAGAATAAAGGAAAACATATTGTAGATGGTAGAGAAAGTTTTCACCAATAAATAAAGAGAACGACTACAACATAAAATATGGAAACCTGGGAGGAATAATAAGAAAACAAAAAATCACCAATATGACAAGGAGAAGGACCATCTACAACACAAATTTTTGGATCGAGGAAAGTTCTCGTCATGAATACACGGTCAAGAGACTATGAGTCTTTTTCACTTTTGGTGTTTGATTCAGGTGCATAGGCTGAGCACAAAAATTGATCAAGTATGGACAAGTACTTACCCAATGTGATGGTATGGTCACATGGTAATGCTAGGGAAATTTTTTAAATGTTTTTATAAGAAATATTTAATATTTGATTTAGGAGTGAGTTTTAATTTTTTTAGAGATAAGATGGAGAAGCTATTTTTTGTTCTAAATATAGTTTCTAGTTTCCCTTATTTTGTGGGGAAGGGGAATTAATTTAAATTTTTGTGACTCTTACCTTTCATGGTAACATTATTTTTGGAAACAATAATAAAGGAGTGTTTGGGAAGTTCCTAGAGAAAAATAAAAGGATCATAGAGGAAAGAGGGAGATAAGAGAGGAACTCACTGTTTCTCTATGTAACTACATCTTTGAAGTTTTGCAGACGCCTATAATTTCTAGTTTGTGTGCACATATAGGAATTTATGTGTGAGTGGTGTAATGAAATCCAGTTAGGATGTGAGTTTTGTGATTGTTAAATGAATTGAAACTATGTGGTTACATTGAATCGATTTCTTATTTTGAACCATTATTATTTGTAGTTCATTCCTGTGTGTGCTAATCAATTTGAGAGTGTTAGGCCCCTATACTACTAGTGTAACCCCTTATTGTTATTAGTACAACCCACTTATTATATTGATGTACCCATGTAGTGCCCATATTGTTACTATTGTGCCCCATAGAAGCCCACTGCTGTTATCATTGTGCCCTTACATTATTATTGTTATGTCAACTTTGATTATGTTATGACCCCTTAGACTCCTATATATAGAAAGGAGGTCTTTTCATTTGTATCATCCAAGAATTGTTCATTTATGTGATGTAAAGGAGGTTGCCCCCTTGAAGAGGCTAAATTCTAAGGCGTTGATCTATCTTTTCTATCTTTTTGTGAGTTGGTTTCATAACATTTGGTATCAGAGCTTTGGATTCTAGGGTTTCACTACTCCAAACAGGTCATCATGGTATTTGCACTATAAATATTTTCCCGTGATGTTTCAGAAGCTAAAAAAAAGACCCATTTGAGAAGAATTCACGCTAAATCTCGGACCCAAATTTCAAAGCTTTTTGCACTATATTTACGGAGATATGAGCTAAGGAACTTGGTCTTTTTGCAGACTCCTAAATTACGTTCCAAACAGGTGACCTGGGGAAAATCGTCATAACTTTCACTCTGAGCATTAGATTGAAATTTTGTAAGAAGGTGCAGAAAGAGGACAGACTATAGTTTCTTGTATATATGTTTTAGAGCCAAAGGTTGAAATAGTGACACGTGGCACTTCATACAAGTTCGCTCTTCTGGAAAGTTCTATAATCAGGTCATCTTCGGATATTCTGCATAACGCTTTCTTGGAGAATCCAATTTGGATCAGATTGGTGGCATTGGAAAGAAGACACAGAGGCCTACTACAAGCCACAATTTCAGAACTTAAAGATCCACAAGTACAGGCTTACAGTTGTTTCAAGATCGAGCTCCTAAAATCAAGAAAAAGCAAGATGAGGAAGTTTGATGGCAAGGATCTGGTAAATTGGATACTTCAGATGGAGCAATATTTTGATCTACATGGTGTACCACTATTACAAAAGGTATGTATTGCATCTTCATATTTAGAACTCGATTAATTTTTATGGTATGAAGGGCTTTGTTCTCGTAAACAACTTGTTACGTGGTCAATTTTCACAGAGGAAATAATAGCACATTATGAGGATACAAAGAGCAACACCTTCTTTAGAGCAACACCACAACAATTGGAAAGAGTAAAAGGGCTTTGTGACATAGTGGAAAGCAAAATTATGGAAACCAGGAAGCATACCCCTCACAACTATAAAGATGGAAGTGTTGTTTCTCCTAGCCTTCCACAACCTACAAGGGTTACACCACAAGAATTGGAAGAAAAAAGAGAAAAAGGGCTTTGTTACAATTGTGATATCAAATGCACTAAAGGTCATAAGTGTGCTGAGAAGAAATTCTTTTACATAGAATATGAAGAGGAGGAAGAAAAGGATCAAAAAACATCAAAAGAAGAAGATATACGCTAGGACCCCACCCTAGAGAAAGAAGAAATGAATAAGATGATATTTTGTAAAGCATTGGCAAGAATTACCACTCCCTCAAACTTTCAAGATAGAAGGACATATCAAGAACAAAAAGGTGCAAGAAGTGAAATATCGCATCGAGAAAGAAGAAATGAATCCAACCATATCTTGTAATTCATTGGTCAAAATTACCACTCTTCAAACTCTAGAGATAGAAGGACATATCAAGAAGAAAAATGTTCAAGCAGTGAAAGATCACATCGAGCATCAACAATACGTTCTCCATATTTTAAAGGATAACGCCACTTCGGTGCAAAATCAAACGAAACAACAGGTAGATGAACATTGTAGTGAAAAATGTTTTGATGTAGGTGATTGGGTATTTTTACTGCTACATCTCAAGCAAGCTATTTATGAGAAGGAAATGTTGGCAATACTACATGCACTTAAAAAATGGTGACCTTACCGAATGGGAAGACTCTTCAAGGATGAGGATGTGGAAGCATTTTTTTGTTCTATTTCTATTATCCAACCAGATTAGATAAACGAAGCAAGGGATGAATGAAAGAAGGACGAAGAAATATGGCCACTTATTCAAAAGTTGCAAAAGATCCCAATTCAAACAATATTGCCAAAAATTGAAGAGGAAGGAAAAATCATATTGGAACCTGGAGCAGTCACAGAAACAAGAACTCGACAGCTACGAAATCGATCAATTTTAGAGTATCTCATCAAGTGGAGGAACCTACCTGCTGAAGATTCCATATGGGAGGACAAGAATTTTATACAGAAGCAATAAGAACTACTCAAGCATTGAGGATAACACTTTTTGAAGGAGAGGGGCATGTTAGGCCCCTATACTACTAGTGTAACCCCTTATTGTTATTTGTACAACCCACTTATTATATTGATGTACCCATGTAATTCCCATATTGTTACTATTGTGCCCCATAGAAGCCCACTATTGTTATTATTGTGCCCTTACATTATTATTGTTATGTCGGCCTTGATTATGTTATGACCCCTTAGACTCCTATATATAGAAAGGAGGTATTTTCATTTGTATCATATAAGAATTTTTCATTTATGTAATGTAAAGGAGGTTGCCCCCTTGAAGAGGCTAAATTCTAAGGTGTTGATCTATCTTTTCTATCTTTTTGTGAGCTGGTTTCATAACAGAGAGTCTGTAACTTGTTGAACCAATTTAGATTAAACATATGAACAATGTGGCTTCAATCATTGTGTTATGATTCATTTATATTTTGTATTTTGCTGTAATTGTTTCAATGCCCTCTGAAGGAGTGTTCACTGTATTCTAGTAGGTAAATGTGTGGTATTTACAGTGATTTTAGTGATATTACCAAATGATAGAGTACCTTGCTTTGAATATGGTCAAAGTCGCTTTGCGATTGGTTTCCTGATTTTTAAATTTGAACCAACAATGAAAATATGGTGAAGAAAGGATAGCAAATTGTATATTATATGGAGGAGAAAGACAGAGGTCATGGAGAGTTAGTTTGGAAAATAGTCAGGTGACTTCACCTTCTCAGAAATTTTTATATAGAAATTCAACCGTGTGCTGTCAAATTATCTTGTAGCGAACTAAATTATGAAATCATTTTGTAGCAATTGAAAAGTTCATTTTGGAAACAAACACTACCAAATCATTTCGTAGGGACTACGAAATTTTTTTATTTTTCTAGGACTGCATTTTGGTTTGGAATCCCCTTTTGGCTTACTTTACTATTTTCCATGTATGGGTATTTTAATTTTTTGGCATTGAATATGTCAAAGGGTCGAATTCATTATTATATGGATTGAGTAAATTGGTGATATTGGCATTGATGTGATTTGGGTGCCATCACTTTGGCATTTTTCATATCGTCCCACCATTTATCAAATTCTCATTTCAAGTTTCAAATATCCACCTTAGACTTCATGTTCTCATATTAGTCATGGACTATAAAGTACTTCCTCAAGCCCAATAGCTAGACTTATACTTCATCAATCTTCTTAGTTTCTCCATCAAAGGTAACAGGCTTTCCTTTATTGAATTATTTCCACATTGTTCTCTTCTCATTCCTCCTTTATTGCTGGTATATTTTTTTCCTAGTTGTATCTTTGAATCATTGGAAATGGTTCCTTGTATCTCTTTTATAAGTGTTTAGTGGATTTTCCCTTCTCACGATGTCTTCACTCGGTTACCTATGCCTCTACCTTAAATTGCTACCCTTTACCCTATTTTCTTCCAACCCAAGATTTTGGATCTGAGATGGACTTTTATTATATTTACGCCTCTCCAGATAGTTACCACTAGTATCATGTTTTTTTTGTCCTTTATATATCTGATGAGATCTACAATATCATTCAACTCAGATCTAATAGAATTTCTTGGGATTTGAAAATATTTTTATTATCTTCTTTGTACCTTCTTATTTGAGCTCTCATCCTTAGGGATTTTTATTTTGACCTCTTTGCACCTAAGCCCTCCTCATTAGGATGGCCTTTTTCAATCATCTACTATAATGTTGGGCCTCATTTTTGTCTCATTTTCACTCAAACCCTCTCATGCTACTATTTCATTAAATGATTATTGTTGCAAGTATTTGTTACTTCTTTTGTTTCAACATGATTAAAATACCATTAATGGAAGTTTAATAAAGGTTTGTATGTTGCACGTTAAACTTGATTCGATCATGTTTTGAACCTACACTTACTTTCCTACACTGTGCAACAGATTCCTGGACCAATTAAGTTCTTATAGAGTGCCTGCACCAGTGCAGTTAGCATGCTTGCACCAGTGCAAGTTTTACATTGTGCGTCCACCAATTTGGTGCTTTCATACATTAACACATTTATGGGAGAATCTAAAATAGGTTTATCATCAAAGTGTCATTTGAACACTTCCACATAAGCCAAGACACACCCAGGTCATACAAATTTATATTTAGAGAATAATTAATGCTACAGCCTCAAACTTGTAGTAGTTTCCAGACTGCCTATTTACACCTCAGTTTCCGCGTCGATCATAGTGAATCTCATAATTCTGAAACATGGGTTTTTCTCCCAGCATCAGAAGTTGAGTAACTATTAGGCCATTTTCCAAAATTCGTAATGGTTAAGGAGATACAAAGGGGGCTTTGGAGGAAGTTTGTTAAAAATACCAACTTTTCCAAAATTCTAGAAAATGTCCAGATTTGGGAAATTCATGGTAATTCTCCATTATTTCAGTAGGGAAATAGGTTTTCTAATATTCTATTAATGATAATTAGTTGGGATTCAATCCCCATGATGTTTGCAAAGGATTGCCTTGTTTTATACCAAGTTTGGAATGTAAAAAAATTATAAAAGAAGAGATGGCTCCAAGCCTAGCTAATCAATTTAGTAAATCAATTACGCAGAGGGTAGAAGCACGCATAGGCAGGCACAACGCAGAGGGGAGGAGAAGTTGTTCCAATGTAGAAACATGTGGATTACAACGTGGAATGCTTCTTCTACTTGCTGAGATTAGTTGATGTCTGCATTATGTAAAAGACTGTGTTTTTTAAATTAATTGAAGCAATTTTTATTCATGCTTTGTCTATTAATCTATTACATCTAATTATTTCTATTTCTGTGTGAACTAGGAACTCAAATAGGGTGCGAGCTGGCTAGGTTGACCACCAGACCAGCTTCACACCGCTCTCATCTTTTAAGTAGCATTTCAATTTTTGTTTGTTTATTGTGTGAATTTGAATTCTTTACAGTTTCTTTCTGCCTTCGATTGATGTTATCTAACTTGCTACATATGTTTTATTTGAAGAATTATTTCGATTTGTTGCAATCCAGTATTCTCAGTTTTAAGGTTAATTTGAGTTGCTACAAATTGTTTCTATTTCATTTGCTACATTATTAATTATACTTGCACCTAAAATATTTTAAACAAACATCATGTCCTTCCAAAATCCACAAGATTGGCTCTGCCTTTATGAGCTCTAACTTGAATTCTGTAAATTAATCTAGATATATTCATTTATATCTAAAGCTGCAATTTTTACATTTGTTTAGTCGATATTTATAAATAAGGAAATTACACTATGTTTGAATCGAGAAATGTTTAATTAATATGATGGTTTCCTTTAACTTTTGGTTGTTCTTACACATAATTAGTGCAAGAAAAATGTTACACAAAGTAGTGCAAGCAGATTGTTAGACAAAATTAGTGGAAGCAGAATAAGTACAGGCAGAATTAGCACAAATGGATTGTTACACAAAATTAGTGCAACCAGAATTAGTATAGGCAAAATTAGTGCAAGTATAATAGTTTGAATTGCTTTCGAATTAATTCCAGCATTTACAGTGTTTTCGTTATTGTGCCGACACCACTTAATTTCCTGTTTTGATTTCCGTTTTGCTTACTTGCAATTAGAATTTACTTTTGCATTGATTGCTTTTACTTTCCCGCATGCTTTTAATTGTTTGGATTGGTGTTTCTCGCACTAGTGCAGGATTACATTTATTTTCGAGATTAATCACAAGATAGACTAGAATTTGTTTTACAGGTTACCAGGGACTCTCTCTGGAATTTCCAATGCTTCATCTCAAAGTTCACGAACTCTTCGGATTGAGAAATTAAATGTTGGTACATTGATGGGACTAGCCCAACACTCTTAGGATTACTCAACAATTAAATGATTTAAATGTGACTAATCGTGGATTAGTTTATGATTACCAATCGTTCTCAGATTTTTCTGGAAAATGATAAGGTGGAAATTATGTGTGAAATTAATACACTGTACTATATCTCAGGTCGCATTTCCCGCTCCTCATTTCACGCAAAAACCCTTACACCGTCTTCCATTCAACCACTTCTGTAAATTGCACTTTGTCACCGAGGTTTGCTCTATTGTGGTTTTGTTGCCTGTGTATGCAACTGCGCTACACTTGTTGGGCGCACCTTCAAGGTTTTCTTGTATGACAGTGTGAATCTTATATTTTCTTGGATAACTTTTGGTCCTCGTTCATTAGGCAACCAAAAATGGTTCTGCCGCCTGTGTAAGTGGTTTTTTGTGCTCTTTTTGCAATTGTTTCAACTGGTCTTTGCTCCACGTGCTCGGCTTCTGGTATGAGGTTGTCTTGTTTGTGAATCTCAGTGGGTTGGCATGCACTTAGGTTGCATAGCCATGGCGCTCTCCAGTCTTCAGCTTCAATGCAGGTAGCCTCTTCCGTATATCTTTCAATTTGCTTTTTCCGTCCTTCTATTACTAATGTGGGTACTCCTTTATCTCAGTCATTGTTTGGAATTCGAGGTTCAAGGGCTTGTACTTTGTTCTTGCTGTGAACCCTTCATGTAGTGGAATGAATCCCTCTTATAATTTCATTGATGCACTTGCTCTTTTTTTCCTCCCTCTGTTGAGAAGTTGTTAACAACTGCGTTTTGGTTCTTGTGCAGGTGATAGAGTTTGCAGTTGGGTATGCTCGGAACAATCACACTAGCCTCTGCCTGGTAGGCTCTATCAATGCAACTAACCTTTAGTTTTAGGATTAGGCCTGGGAGATTAAGGGTTTGGTTTTCCTCGGTGCTTGGTCAATGTTGTCTCTCAGCTGTAGCCCACCGTCCGGGTCATTTTGTTTAGCATAGGATTCCTTGATTCTGTGCCTATTGGCTGTAATTTATAATGTGTGGGAGCCGCTTCCCAAAACCCTCACCTAGGGCTTGTCAATTGTCAGCAATGTGATTATTCGTGGGTTATGTTGGAACTCTGCTATGTATGCTCATACATTTCATATTATAATTGAAATAAAAAGTCTGTAGAAATGTTGGTTTTGATTACCTTTGTTTTAATGGTAATTGTTAGCTATCATTCCTTTCACTCCGACTTAAACACCCTCGAATTAGGATTGTTAATTTGCAGCTATGTTTGTAATTTCTTCCATGAACAGAAAGCACTGCAATATCTTTGGTATTTATTCTGGTGGTTGATTTCGAAATTAGGAAAACAATGTATGGCTTGTATGTGCTTAACTTATCCGATTTGTTTGTTTTCATTCGCTCATATTCATTCACTGTTGATTTCTTTCATGGGTTACAAACCCTTGTTCTGGAAGTGCATCTCTGTCTTGCTGTCTGGACTCTGTTTCTTAGAAAAAGAAGAATTAAATAAACTTGTATGTATGCATTGTATTGATTACTCTGATGTTTGGTGAATTAGGAAGCAAAAATGAAAATGTTATGGACACATAGATGGATTCGAATTGTCTATTCTTTTATTGTTATTGCTTGAATGCTAGAAATTTTGAACCCCTTCAATGGATTTTTCATGTACATTTGCAGTCTCTCTTCACAGTTACTTGAACCGTGTAGTAACTATTTTTAGTTGTAATTCTATTTAGTTACATAATGATGCTTGTATTTAGTTCTACTTTTTGACAAGATTTTACATCAAACACATTTTGTTTTTTCTCCAAAATGACAGAACAATTATTAAATTTCTATTGATTAAAGACAGATAAACTAATGACCCTAACCAACCAAAATGTCCCTAAATAGTACTGAAACTGAAAGTAAAAAAAATCTTCCACCCTACTTTGACAAACTAACATAAAAAAAAAATTGTTAACACAACTTCCATCTTGGCAGAGACCAACACCTAGTCATGGTGCCATAGCTGGACGCTCCTACATCAGGCTTTCGGGTTAATAAGAAATCATGACTCCGGTCCATGAGTTTCTCGACTAAAGAACCCACCTGCTCAATCTGCTTGGCATCAAGCCACGAACTGTCCTCAATAGGATGGTTCTTCCACTTGACCAGGTATTGCAGATACTCCTTCCGCCGAGTTCGTTTGGCCACCTGAGTGTCAAGGATGCTCTCGATCTCGAGAGGTTGAACATAAGGCATTATCTCATCCAAGTTTCTCCTCCATCCTGGGTATTCCGTGTGGGCAATGTGGTTCTTTCTTCTTCTTTTGGGTTAGCAGTGTAAGGAAATAGGTCTATTACATTAAAGATGGGTGAAATGCCTATTCCTGGTGGCAACTTTATCTCATAGGAATTCACTGAAAATTTCCAGAGGACTTTGTAGGGACCTATCTTCTTCTACTTTAGCTTATTGTATGCACCTCTAGGGAAGCGTTCCTTACGTAAATGAGTGAGGACTTCATCTCCCACATTGAACTATACTTCCCTTCTTTTCAAATATGCCTGTTGTTTATACTTTTGGTTATTGTCCTACAATCTAATTTTCACCTGCTCACGTAAATCTCTCATCGCGTTAGCGAAATCTTCTCCATCTATGCTTCACCTTTCTTGCAGTCCGAGATATTGCAACTCATGCACTCTGTGAGGATGCATGCCGTACCGATTCTAAAATGGACTGTAACCTGTGCTACAATTAGGTGAGTTGTTATAAGCAAACTGTGCCTGGGCAAGCACTCAATCCCTCATCCACGAATTCTCACCAATCAAACCTCGTAGTAGGTTTCCCAGACTCCTGTTTACCACCTTTATTTGTCCATCAGTTTGCGGGTGATAAGCAGAGATGTAACTCAATTGTGTATCCATCTTCTTCCATAGGGTACACCAAAAGTGCCTTGTAAACTTCACATCCCTGTCTGAAAGAATAGACTTAGGCAAACGATGTAGCCTGACAATCTCCATGAGGAACAAGTGGGCCATGTGAGTGGCATCATTGGTTTTTTGGCGAGGGATAAAATGTGCCATCTTCGAGAATATGTCCACTACTACCATGACCGAGTCATAACCTTGTTGTGTCCTAGGTACACCCAATACAAAGTCTAAGCTAACTGAGTCCCATGGTTTTCTTGGAACTAGCAATGTGTATACAGTCCCGTGTTTTGACTGTGATCCTTCGCCAACTGGCATACTTTACATCTGGTCATAAACTCCTGTACATCCCTTTGCATCTTTGGCCAAAACTAAAAATGACTGAGCTGCTCAACTGTCTTGTCTATGCCGAAATGTCTGGCTAGAACTCCACTATGCTTCTCCCGAATGATGTTCTCTCTCATCGAGCAGTCAAGAATGCATCGTTGTCCTCCTCTAAATAGTAGTTTCTCTTGCAATTTTTAGTCCAACCATGGACTGTTATTGTAGGAATTTATAGGGTAAGTTCCTCAGACAAAACACCAAAGGACACCGCTCACAACCAGATCGCAGATCAATACACCAGTATTTTGACGTGGTTAAAACCCTTAAAGAAGGAAACAGTCCACGGCCTGAGCCAACGCGACCACTTTAGGCAATTTATTAATAAAAGAATGAAAATTTACATATGCTTCTCTCATAGACGGATTACACTACAAATGACCCTCCATGTGCTTTAAATAGAAATCATGGACCAATCGGGTGTTAAGCCACGGATCAAGTGTCGGTAATACCGAGGAGAGAATGAACCATCAGATCACTACATATCGTGACCGTCGGATCATAAGTTACAAAATGTAAAAGGTAAAGAAACACACTTTACCTAACTCTATACCTAACTCTATACTAGACCAAGTTGTACTTAACTATTTCCTATGTGTCAGAATATCCTAACATCCCCCCTTAAGAACAACTTGGGATAGGATTGAAGGATTTACAAATATGACACAATAGGAGAAGGAAGGAGGCACTAGAGCCTATACCCCCTTAGTGACAACTTCCTAAACTCCAACCATAAATCGAAGTTTATTGAACTTCGCCTCTGTGAGAGCCTTTGTAAAGATATCTGCAACTTGATCATCTGTTGAACAATATTGCACTTCAAGAACATGGTCATGAATGAGCTTTCTGATGAAGTGCATGTGCAATTCAATGTGTTTGCTGCACTGATGTTGGACTGGATCTTTGCATAGCTGAATGGCACTTTGATTATCACACCAAAGTGTAGTCGGATGCTGCTGCTGAAAACCAAACTCTGACAGGATCTGACGAAGCCACAAGGCTTCCTTACTAGCTTCTACGTCACCACGATATTCTGCTTCTGCTGAAGAAAGAGAAATGGCACCTTGTTTCTTGCAATATCATGTAATAGGTCTTGAACCAAGAGTGAACACATAACCTACAGTAGACTTCCAATCATCAGGTTCACCAGCCCAATCGGAATCAATGAAACCAACCAATAGAGGGGATGCTTTAGCACTGTAATGAATCCCAAACTGAACTGTACCTCGAACATAACGAAGTATTCTTTTAGCTACTTTCTAATGACTTTCATGTGGGTTTTTCATAAACCGAGCAACAAGGCCAACAGCAAAGGAAAAGTCAGGATGAGTATGGGTTAGATATAAACGTTTTCCTACAAGTTGACGGTATAAGGTAGCATCAACTTTAGGAGAAGTACAAGTGATTGAAAGTATGACTCTAGATTGAAAGGGAGAAGGGGTTGGCTTACAATCTTCCATGTGCAAGTGGCGTAGAATATCACAGGCATACTTGGACTGAGAAAGGGAAATACCTTCCTTGGATTGCAAGACTTGAAGACCGAGAAAATAATGTAAGTGTCCTAAGTCTGTCATTTCAAACTTCCTTTTAAGGCTAGACTTCACATGGTTTATACGGTTGGGATCACTACCAGTCATGATAAGATCATCAACATAAAGAACAAGAATGATAAGAGACTTGCCCACTTTCTTGGTGTAGACAGTATTGTTAGAATGACACCTAGAGAAGCTAGATTCTAAAAGAAAGTTATCCATTTTGGCATACCAAGCTTGAGGAGCTTGCTTGAGACCATAAAGGGATTTCTTAAGCCGACATACAAGGCTGGAGTCTGTTTGTATAAAGCCAATAGGTTGGTCCATGTAGATTTCTTCATGCAAGTCCCCATGCAAGAAGGTAGATTTAACATCCATCTGATGGACTTCCCATTTGAACGAGGCAGCAAGGGAAAGAACAAGGCGGATAGAGCTCATTTTAGCAACAGGGGAGAAGGTTTTAGTGTAGTCAATGCCTTCAACCTGTGAAAAACCTTTATCAACAAGACGAGCTTTATGTTTATCAACTTTCCCATCTGGTCCATACTTGGTTCTGTAAACCCATTTGCATCTAATAAGTTTTTGTCCCTTTGGTAGAGGAACAAGCCCATGTATCATTTGCCAATAACAAATGATATTCTTCATTCATAGCTGCTTTCCAATCTGGATGGCCTGAAGCTTTTGCAAAGGTGTCAGGATCATAATTTACTGGAACTTGATCCAGTAAAGAAGAGGCTCTGTCAAACTGAGAACATGTGCGTCGCTGATATATAGGATCACCGGCAATATCACTTGCTGCATCTCAAGTAGCACGAACCCATTTTGGAAGGTGAGGAGCTGAAGGAGGAGCTTTAGATGGTGGGGGAGGATTGTCATCCTCACTTTCATCATCTGAAGAAGAAATGTTTTCAAAAGTAGAAGAGATAGGGAGAGGTGGCACATCCGCCGGACTAGGCTTGCAGGCCGATATCTTTTCATCAAATTTTACATCCCTTCTAATGATAACATTTTTGGACTTAAATGGAATAATTCTATAGCCTTCGACATCTTAAGAATATCCAACAAAAGTACATTTTTCACTCTTAGGTTCTAAAGCTTTACACTTTTCATCTGGAATATGGGCCCACGCTTCACTTCCAAAAACACGAAAGTGACTTACATCTAGTTTGATTGAGCTCCATGCTTCTTCTGGAGTGATATTCTTTAAAGCCTTAGTAGGAGTGTGATTTATTATGTAATTTGCACAGTTAATTGCTTCTGCCCAAAAACTAAGACCAAGTCCTTTAGATTGTAGCATACAATTAGCCATTTCCTTTAAGGTGCGATTCTTCCTTTCAGCTACACCATTTTGTTGTGGAGTATATGGAACAGTATGTTGCATTTGAATTCCATTCTCAGTGCAAAAGTTGATGAATGTGTTTTTAACATATTCTCTGCCATTATCAAATCTTAGCTTAAGAATTTGATGTCCAGATTATTTTTCAACAAAGGCCTTGAAGGCCAAAAATGTGTTAAATACTTCTCTCTTGAGTTTCAAGAAGTATACCCAAGTGCGTATGGAGAAATCATCAATGAAAGTTAAGAAATACTTGCAGCCAGAGAATGAAACAACTGGAAGTGGACCACATAAATCACTATGCACAAGCTGTAAAGGGGCTGAGGCATGCCAAGAGGCACGTTTTTCAAAACAGTCCCGATGATGTTTTCCGAGAACACATCCGGAACAAACACCATATCTACAAGATACCATAGGAAGACATGTCACCATATTTTCTTTACATATATGCTGAATGGAGTGATAGTTTAAGTGACCAAATCGCTCATGCCAAAGTTTGCTCACTTCATCGTTATGAGAAACAAATACTAAGGGAAGATTTGGTGACCCAAAGTTGTGAAACTTATACAACCTTATAGAATCATCAGCAATGCCAATAGCTAAAATCTATTTAGGATCTCTTAGGTCCTTGATTACAACATCATGAGGTGAAAATTCAACGATTTTACCTTCACCTGAATGAGTTATCTGATATGCAGATAGAAGGTTGCAGGATAAGCTTGGAACACATAATACATCATTAAACTGACCATTGTCTAGATGAACAGTTCCAGTCCCTACAACACTAAGAGATCTATCATCACCAACATATATATTTTTGGTGTTACAATCATTTAAAGAAGAAAACATGGCTTTGTTTTTGGCCATGTGATAAGAATCTCTAGAATCAATGAGCCACTCATGAGCCATGTAGGAATTTACAGGGTAAGTTCCTCAGACAGAACACCAAAGGACACCGCTCACAACCAGATCGCAGATCAATACACTAGTATTTTGACGTGGTTAAAACCCTCAAAGAGGGAAACAGTCCACGGCCTGAGCCAACGCGGCCACTTCAGGCAATTTATTAATAAAAGAATGAAAATTTACATATGCTTCTCTCATAGATGGATTACACTACAAATGACCCTCCATGCGCTTTAAATATAAATCATGGACCAATCGGGTGTTGAGCCACGGATCAAGTGTCGGTAATACTGAGGAGAGAATGAATCGTCGGATCACTACATATCGTGACCGTCGGATTGTAAGTTACAAAATGTACAAGGTAAAGAAACACACTTTACCTAATTCTATACCTAACGCTATACTAGAACAAGTTGTACCTAACTATTTCCTATGTGTCGGAATATCCTAACAACTATCTCTCACCAAGGGATTCTTAAATGCCTCATAGGCCTCTTTAAAATCTGTGTCAGTCTGATATAAAATTTTCAAGTGCTCAAAACCTAGCACTTGTACAGTACTATCCTGCAAAAGTAAGGCCCTCTTACTCAACGCATCTGCCACCTTGTTGGCCTGCCCACTGATGTGTTTCAACGCAAATGTGAAACTCTGCAAATATTCCATCCACTTGGCATGTTTTTGATTTAGCATTTGTTGTTGCATCACATATTTTAGTGCAGAATTTTCTGAAAGCAACACAAATTCATTTCCCAGCAAATAGTGTCTCTACTGCTTCAATGCCTGTACAACAACATAGAACTCCTTATCATAGGATGAATATTTTTTCATGTTTTCATTTAGCTTCTCACTGAAAAATGCAATAGGTTTATCCTCCTGGCTGAGTACAGCTCCAATAGCCATACTGCTAGCATCAAAACGAACCTGAAAGAGCTTTTTAAAATCTGGCAATCTCAGGATCGGTCTCTCTGTGATCTTCTTTAGTAGCTGAAAACTCCTCTCCACTGCATCAGTCCATTGAAAAGGTCGACTGACCTTTTTAATAGTGTCTAACAAAGGTGCATAGATTTCACTAAAATTTCTTATGCATTTCCGGTAAAAGCTCGCCCACCAATGAAAACTATGAACCTCAAATAAGCTTTTCGGGGATGCCAATTAACTATCACTGTGATCTTCTCCGGATCCATCTTCAGCTCATTTTCTACTATTACAAAGCGCAAATAAATCAACTCTTTTTGCAGAGAAGTACACTTTTTCAGATTTATCAGCAGCTTATTCTGCTGCAATTTTTCCCGTACTTTCCAAACATGTCGAAGGTGCTCCTCCCTTGTCCTACTAAAAATTAATATGTCATCGAGGTACACTATCACAAATTTTTCGATGTATTCTTTTAGAATTTCATTCATTAACCACATAAATGTACTGGGTGCATTGCTCAGTCTGAATGGCATAACTAGCCATTCAGACAGTCCCTCATTCGTCTTAAAGGTTGTCTTCCACTCGTCACCCTCTCAAATTCAGATTTGATGATACCCGCTCTTCCAATATATCTTAGAAAAATATGCTGCCACACTTAGGCAATCCATCATGTCGTCCATCTGTGACAGTGGAAACCTGTACCGGATGGTGATTTTGTTGATGGCCCTCGAGTCTATGCACATCCGTCATTCTCCTCCTTTCTTGGGAGCGAGAACTGTTGTAACTACGCAAGGGCTCAAACTCTCCCTTATCGATCCTTTGTCTAGCAATTCCTACACCTACTTCCTAATCTCTTCATTGTCCTTAGGTCTCATTCGATATGCTGTCTTCTTTGGCAAAATTTCTTCGGGTATGAAATCAATTTGGTGGCTTATGCTTCTTTTGGGGGGCAGTTTATCTGGCAAGTCATCCACCACTATGTCTGTAAATTCCTGCAACATCTGCTAAATTTCTTGGGGTAAATCTGATACCTCTGTATGCAAAAGTATCATTTTCTCTCTTCTTACAACTACATAACTCACCTCTCTATCTTCAACTTGTTTCAAAATCTATTTTCCACTGACCAACAATGCTCTTGGCTCACTTGTCCTTGATGTTCCTTCTTCCTTGATGGGCACAAGCATGTGCTTGATTCCATCCTTGACAGACTTATAGCAGTTTGTCAATCCATCATGTACCACCTTTCTGTCGTACTGCCATGGCCTACCTAACAGTATGCGACATACATCCATCAGCATGATGTCACAATTGACCTTGTCCTTATATCTGCCTATTTGAAACTCCACCTCACATTGCTCATCTATCAGCAACTTATGGCCTTTTTGCAGCCATGAAACATTGTAAGGGGTGGGATGTTTCAATTGCTTCAATTCCAACTTTTCCACCATCTCTATGGCCTCTAAGTTATCTTTACTACCACTGTCAATAATTAGCTTACAGCGCTTACCATGTCACTTACAAACCGTTCGAAACAAAGCCTTCTGCTGAGTTTGTTCAGTGGTTTCTTTAGCTGGTTTTAACAATACCTTGTTCAACACCAGGGCTTCTCATGTTTCTGGAGCATTCTCTGCTTCTTGGGGAGGTGCTTCTGCTTCTTCTGGTTGTGTGACATACGCACCCCTCTGTCCAGCTTGGTCTGCCTCAGGACACTCAAATGATCTGTGTCCCCACTTACGACACCTGTAACATTGATAATTGTTAGAAAATTATATATTACAGAGCAATGGAACACATAAAATATTGAAGAAATATAAACACAAAAAATGCATAAAGCAAGAGAGACACAGATATACGTGGTTCACCTAGTTTGGGCTACGTCCACGGAGAAACAACTGGTCCTTCTTTTATTATATTATCCAACAAACTGAAGACATACAAACTACAACAGATCTGTTGTAACACCCTCTTTACTCTCAATCTCCTCTCTCTTCCTAACTCAAAATACAGATATACATAAACGCAATACAATTCCCTCATATATAGTGAGGGGTTGCCTTCTAAGGGAAAAAACCCTAAATTAAACATAACTTCTACCATTAGATCATCTGCATAATGAGCAGCCCGGATTGACTAGAAATTACTAGACTTTTACAAGGCAATTTTACATCTATTTTTAGCTTCGAGGGCGCTGTCCCTGAACCCTCGCTGGGGGACCGCTAGCCCTTGGACGCCACAACCTGGTGGGATTTACCCCCTACGACCCTCGCAGGGTAGACAAGTCCCCCCTACACTCCCCTTGCGTGGAGGGGTGTATAGTCTTCCTGGGGTATATATCCATCTAAAACCTTTGAATGTAGAAGATAATCAGGCTCCATACCCAACAATATCCCACTTGGAGACTAATTATAGCAACTCCACCGCTGCTTCATTTGCTAGACAATGACTCCACTTTGGACCTGGCTGTTTCTGATCTTCTTCATCATACTTGAAGACCAATTGAAACTGAGTAGATTCCAAGTTTCTCCCTAGTTACAACTTTTGTTAACATATATGTAGCATTCTGGCTAGTGTGTATCTTTTCTAGCTTCAACTGTCCATCCTCCGATGTTGACCATATGAAATGGTACTTGAGCTGTATAAGCTTAGTCTTGGAATGAAATGTAGAGTTCTTTGCAAGATGTATGGCACTCTGGCTGTCATTGTATAACCTGCCCAACTCTTGCTTCTTACCCAATTCATCCAGAAACCTTTGTAACCAAATCATTTCTTTACTAGCCTCTGTAGCAGCAACATATTTTGCTTCTGTTGTTGAGAGTGCAACAACACTTTGTAGTTTTGAGACCCAACTGACAGTTGTTCTAGCTACAGTAAACACATATCCTATAGTGCTCCTCTTGTTCTCTTTGTCACCTAACATATCTGCGTCAACGTATCCCTGTAGAGAAATGTTTGAACCACCAAAGCATAATGCTTTATTTGTGGTACCTCTCAAATACCTGAGAATCCACTTCACTGCCATCCAATTTTCTTTTCCTAGATTGTTCATGTACCTGCTTACAACTCCCACTACATGTGCAATATCAGGCCTTGTGCAGACCTTTGCATACATTAAACTTCCAACTACTGATGCATATGGAACTTTAGACATATGAGCCATTTCTTCCTGAGTCTTGGGACACGCCTCCTTACTTAATTTGAAATGGCTAGCCAAAGGTATACTAATTGGTTTTGCATTCTGCATATTAAACCTTTTCAACACCTTTTCTATGTACTCACTTTGAGACAATGTTAATTTGCGATTCTTCCTGTCTCTAGTTATTCTCGTACCAAGGATTTTCTTTGTAGCACCCAAATCCTTCATTGCAAATGAGTTTACCAATTTCCTTTTGAGAAAATTTATTTCCTACATGTTAGAACCTACAACAAGCATGTCATCTACATACAACAACAATGTAATATAGCTGCCATCATTTCACCTTTTGAGATAAACACAATGATTAGAGTGACATCTAGTATAACCTTGTTCAGACATAAACCTGTCAAATTTTAGATACCACTGCCTTGGAGCCTGTTCCAAGCTATACAAGCTCTTCTTAAACCTACACACTAGTTTCTCCTTCCCTTTTACTTCATATCCTTGTGGCTGCTGCATATATATCTCTTCCTCCAAATCCCCATGGAGAAAGGTTGTCTTTACATCTAATTGCTCAAGATGTAAATCTTAAGCTACTACTAGACTTAAAAAAGTTTTCGTTGAAATCATTTTAACAATAGGAGAAAATATTTCGTCAAAATCAATACCTTTCTTCTGTGAAAACCCCTTCACTACAAGTCTAGCTCTGTACCTCTGTTTTCCCTCATCTTATTCGTTCAGCCTGTAAACCCATTTATAATGCAATGTTGTTTTACATGCAGGCAACTTGACTAAGTCCCAGGTCCGATTATGTGCTAAGGAGTCCATCTCTTCTTTCATGGCTTTCTCCCACTTCTTCCCGGTTTCTACCTACGCTGCTTCTTCATAACATTCTGATTCACCAAAATTAGTCAACAATACATAATATAATGAAGGAGAGTATCGTTTAGGGGGTCTACTTATCCTGATAGATCTTCTAACACCACTTTTAGGTGTTTGAAGTGATTTTTGTTGTTGTGGTTGTGGTTGTTGTTCTGGCTGTTGATCATTATGATTTTTAGGCACCATCACTTTTCCTGTGATATCATCAAGCACTGTCTATTCTTTGTTTTCTTTTTCCTGTTTCTTTTCCTACAACTGATTCTTATACAAGGCCTTTTCATTGAATATTACATCTCTGCTCCTAATGATTTTTTGATTTTCATAATCATATAAGTGATAACCAAAATCATTAACACTATATCAAATAAAGGTACATTTCTTGATTTTGCCTCAAGCTTTGTTCTATTTTCTTTATTAATGTGGACAAAGGCTTTGCAACCAAAAGTCTTTAAAAATGAGTACTTTTCCTTTCTACCTGTCCATGCCTCCTCTGGAATACCACCATCCAAGGAACTTGAAGGCCCTCTATCTATCAGATAAACAACAATATCTACAACATCTACCCAAAATTGTAAAGGCAATCCTGCATGCAATCTCATGCACCTTGCATGCTCCATGATTGTTCTGTTCCTCCTTTCTGACACACAATTTTCTTGTGGTGTTCCTATAACTGTCTTCTCTCTGTGAATTCCATTCTCTAAATAGTACCTATCAAACTCTTTGCTGCAATATTCACCTCCATTATCGGATGTGAGACACTTCAACCTTTTCCCTATCTCATTTTCAACCAAAGCTTTACATTTCTTGAAAGTATCAAATACATCAGATTTATTTTGAATACAATAAATCCAGGTTTGTCTGGTTGCATCATCAATAAAAGTAACATAATAAAAAGAGCCACCAAGAGATGATACCTGAGCAGGTCCCCATACATTTGTATGCACAAGCTCTAATTTTTTGATCTTATTTTCTTTCTCAACTCAAGGAATCTGACTGTCTTCTGTTTTCCATAAACACAATTCTCACAGAATTTTAAATCAACATGCTTCAAACCTGGAAACAATCTTCTTGAGTGAAGAATCTGCATCCCCTTCTCACTCATGTGCCCGAGCCTATGATGCCACAATATCGTATCTTCTCCTGTAGAGGTTAAAGCATTAACAGAATTAGAAATAGCATTGCATAAATATAATCTACCAACCTTTTCTCCTTTCGCTATTACCAGGGATCCTTTAGTGACCTTCTAGGTTTTATTTGTAAAAGTAGTTATGCAACCTTCACCTCCCAACTACCTTGTTGAAATCAAATTTTTTTTTAGATATGGAACATGCCTTACATTCCTCAATGGCCACTGATTTCCATTTTGCTATTTTATGAAGACTGTACCCATTCCAACGATTTTACAGGGTTTATCATCACTCAATCGAACTTGTCCAAAATCTCCTTGAACATAATCATGAAAATGTTTCTTATCAGGTGTGGCATGGAATGAGGCCCCTGAATCTACCACCTAGGAATCAATAATATTTTATAATGAAATAATCAAAGAATCTTGCAACACATCACCTGTTACATTTGCTTCATGATTAGCTTCGTGTTGCGCGTCTCCTTCTTTTCCCTTCTGAGACATGTAATCTTTCTTCAGGTGTCCTTTCTTCCTACATTTCCAGCACACTATCCCCAATCTGGACTTGGATCTACCATTTCTTGACTTACTGCAATATCCTGGGCTCTTTCCTCTTTCCATTTTTCTTCCCCTAGTCTCTGCAGTCAAAGCATTACCTGATGTCTCACCAGAGCTTTTCCATCGCATTTCCTCACTAAGGATTGCACTGACAATATCATCAAACTCTAAAGTACTAGATCTAGGGACAGAGTTACTAATGGCCATAACTAAACCATTCCAACATTCTGGCAATGAGCACAGAAATAACAGAACCCTAACCTCATCATCAAAATTTACCACTAGAGAACTTAACTGACTTGTAACTGTATTAAAATCATTTAAATGGTCTGCAATAGAGCCACCTTCTGACATCTTCATATTAAATAAACGCTTCATAAGAAATACCTTATTTGAGGCCGAGGGTTTTTCATATACTTTGGCCAATGCTGACATTAAACCCTGTGTTGTCGTTTCCTTTGAAATATTAAATGCTACCAACGCTACTAGGCATAGCCGTATTGTTCCAAGTGCCTTTCTGTCCAGAATATCCCATTCTGTGTTTGTCATACTCGTCGGCTTCTTTTTCTTTCTACTCAATGGTAGGTACAGATCTTTCTGATACAGATAATCTTCCATCTGTATATTCCACAGCTGGTAGTTTTGGCCGTTGAATTTTTCGACCCTAAACCTACCATCTTCCGCCATTTCTCCCACTCAAACCTGGAACCCTTCTCTCTTGCGAGTTTATCAGCCAAATAGACCTTTGGCTCTAATACCAGTTGTTAGAAAATTATATATTATGGAGTAATGGAACACATAAAATATTGGAGAAATATAAACACAGAAAATGCATAAAACAAGAGAGACATAGATATACGTGGTTCACCCAGTTTTATCTACGTTCACAGAGAAACAGCTAGTCCTTCTTTTATTATATTATCCAACAAACTGAAGAGATACAACCTACAACAGATCCACTGTAACACCCTCTTCGTTGTCAATCTCCTCTCTCTTCCTAACTCAGAATATAGATATACATAGATGCAATACAATTCCCTCATATATAGTGAGGGGTCACCTTCTAGGGAAAAAAACCCTAAATTAAGCATAACTTCTACCGTCGGATCATCCACCTAATGAATGGCCCAGATTGACTAGAAATTACTAGACTTTTACAAGGAAATTTTACATCTATTTTTAGCTTCGAGGGCACTACCCTCGAACCCCCACCGGGGGACTGTTGGCCCTCGGACCCCCCAGCTGGGGGGAATTTACCCCTGAGGACTCCCACAGGGGGGACAAGTCCCCAGCGCGTGGAGGGGTGTACATTATTCCTGGGGTATACATTCGGCTAAAACCTTTGAATACAAAAGATAATCAGGCTCCACACCCATCAATAACCAGCTCCTCTGCCTCGACCATTTCCCCTGCCTCGCTGATATCGCCTACCATGTCTCCCATTATCACCTTTGTCTGCTGATCCAAAATATTTAGAACTATTGCCTTTCTCATTACTACTAACAGTCTGCCCTCTGCCATATGACTGGCCTCTTCCTCTTCCGATTCCTTGTCCTCTCCTGGCATTTTTCTTTCTAGTAATTTTCTCTTAAGCTTTCATAGCACTTTGATATGCTTCTTCAATGTTCTTTGGAGATAGAATACTAATTTCATCTAAAATTTCTAGCCTTAAACCATTTACATACCTAGCTATCTTCTCCAAGGTATCCTCTGTATAATCGGCCCTTAGGTTCACTCGATAAAATGCCTGAGTGTACTCCCTTACTGTCATTCCTGTTAACACTCAGGTTGTCCCTTTTGACTCCTAAAGGGATACGGCAGAGGTAACCACAAACCAACTTTGGACTGCAGGCCCTAGCCTACCTGCAGTCAGAGAGGGCTCTCTCTTTATGATTTAGCTTTGTTGAAAGGGATGTTTTTAGGCTAGATATGATGCACAGGGGTTTTGATTGAGTTTTGGTGGGAAAACTGACACTTTCAGGTAGAGAGGCAGAGTATAGTCTGAATCTTTCAAGCCATTGGGCGTGGAGTTGAGGAGGGGAACTGCTGGTGCATTTCCTTAATAACAGTGAGGGAAAATGGAGCAAGATAGCTGAGGTTGAAGCAATTTTCAGGTTTAAGGGATGAACTGAATGCTAAAGAAAGAGAGGCAGTTAAGAATCTCTCCAACAGATTAGTAGAGAAAATAACAGGGCGCTACCTAGGGGCAGTTAAGAATCCCTAGATAATTGGCCAACACAGGTGAATTGGGGTAAACATGAGCCAGAAGGAATTCAATGTTCATAACCAATTCTTTTAGAGGAAAACATCAAAAAACAACAAAGATTGAGCATAGAGAGTATTTAAACTAATTCTAAGCTATTCCTTTTTCCTGCTATTTAGATAATGGCAAACACATAAACAGAGATAAGAGGCACTTATTGCTTCAAGCCGCAGTGCAGGAATTCCATCTTCAACTCTTCAAAACATTCATCAACAACAGACAATTCGCTCTCCAAGCTTTAAGCAATCTTTGATTACCGAAAAATTCAGGTATACACAGCGAGTCTCTAGTGAAAATTCTCAATTAACCAACCCTTAAAACTATACAAAGGGTGGTATATATAGGGAAAAAACTCTCTGCAGAGTTCCTTTATTACATCTTGACCTAATTAGGTCATAAAAAATGACTACTTAACCTAATCCTATCCAAAAATAAATGCAAAAAATATCTTGGGTCGTGCTTAAGGCCGCTGTATCAAAACTGAATAAATGATGTTGTCCTTGGTGGCTTTCTGTAGTGTTTTCTGCAATAAATGAGTATGGGTTTCTGCTTTCTTGCTGTCCTGGTGCTTTGAATGCCTTGATGGTGATTTGAAGGCAAGGATGGGCTGATGCTTATTGATTTGAGTTTCTGGGGGCTTCATCAATGTTCAGGTGCCTCGAGCCCCTAAAAAATCTTGACTGATACTCTCTAGCGTCTTTTCTTCCACTGATACTCTCTGACAAAATCTGGACTGCTGATCTGATGTGCTGCGGGTCTAATCACCAGTAAATGGCCGCTGTTTGGCCTCTATATCATCTCGAATGATCTTCTGCTCCTTTTGGTATGCTCTGTGAAGAAAACAGATCATTTTTGCACCTTTTCGGGCTTCCTGGGGCCGCATGGTGAGAAGATTCCTTAAAGATTCCCTAAAGATTCTCCATTTCGGGCTCATCAAAAACTGCCTCAGAATTGGATTCCGGGGCTCCGAAGTGCGACTTTTGCGCCTCTGTGCCCAAAAAAAGTGCGTCAGCATGACGTTAGCATTGTACGGCGGGTGACGTCAACATGACATCAACAGGGCGACGTGGCGGGATGACATCAGCATGACGTCATCACGTACGGATGATGACGTGGTAGGTACGGTGGCGGGGACACGTGGCAGGAGGCCATGCAGGCAGGTGACTCATCGGGTGACTGGACAAGGGGTGACGTAAGCAGGGACTGTGCAGGGGGTGACGTGGGGTATGACGTCACAAGGTGGTAAGCAGTTTCTGGTGCACCGCTTATGGGCAAAGGTGGTTTAGGGGGAGGGGGCTCCGCCACGCCCCAGAGCTTGACGCGTGGCGGGAGTACGGCGGCAAAACCGCCGAACTCCCGGACACTAAAGCCCGGGCTTCTCGGGGATGGGGATGCCCGCCAGCCATTGATCTGTGGGGCAGGCGATCCAACGGTTGGCGGCGATCGTGAGGTAACGGTTGGTTAGCAGGTGGGAATATTCACCAAAACATTCCAAGTTTGATATATCGCGGCGGTGCGTTTAAACATAGGGAATGGCGGGATTTGCGCGTTGTATGCATATTATGAGTGTGGGTTGGCATATTTACACTTGGGTTTTAGGGATAGGGGAAAAATATGGATTTTTTCCAAGCGGGGTTAGTATATTATGCACAGAATGAGGGGAAAAAGGAGCAAAAAAATGGGTTTTTGAAGGTTTTTAGGGGCTTTTAGCTTAGGGAAGACGTTATTATTCTGACCAGATGTCAGAGTAATCCCTGGACAAGGATGGGCTAAAAACAGTCCCAGATGGACTGTGATTTCCCTGACTTAGTGAATAATATGGCTATATTGCCAGGGAGGGGTATTTACATAGGGGAGTTTTATATACATGATTTAAATAGGGGAAAGGGAAAAATTGTTAGGGAGTTATATAGTAAAGTTAATAGCTAATATGGAGATGAAAAGAGGGCGCTAAGGTATGAGACCTTAGGCCATTTTGGGAAAAAGAAGACTCACAAACACTGAGTGAGCAATCCTTGAGGGAAGCATATGTTCACCAGGGCACATGTCATGGAAATGATGAAACTGAGAGGCTCAAGAAGATCTTGACCTCTTGGGGGATGTTAGTAAGTGACTTTGGGGTGATGAGAAGAGGGGAGAGGTTAGTCCAGCCTGAGTACCTCCAACTGAAAAACTGCCTTAAACCGAAAAATGGATTGCTTATCAAAATTGGAACACAGCAGTGGCACTTAGACTAGCACACTCTTATGGACACTTCTTTGGCCATCTGTAGCAAATATGGAGCATTGCAACATGCATAGTACGACATATTTGGCATGTAAAAATGTCGATCATGAAAGATGATTAACCTGCTGCAGTAGGAGGCTAACAGTGGCTCCACTTGGGGATGGCTTTTCCTTGTGAAAAGCCAAGAATAGCAGGTCAGACTGCCTCGTATTCAATTGTTGCTGTGTTCTGCAAATTTCCCTTGGTTGGATGCCTTATTGATCCTACCTACCTGCCCACCCTAACCAGTACTTACTTTGTTGTTAGGTGAAGTGAAATAGCCAATGAAGCCACTTAAGCAATAATAACATGAGTGGGCTTTGCTGCTTGTGCTTGCTAGTGAGACCAACTGAGATTTTGCAATTTGTTATGGCTTTGTCAATCTTTGAGAAGATCAGGAAGCTACTGACCTCCTTTGCGGTGTTTAAATACTGTACAAAACTATCTTGCAACATATATATACAATTTCTAGGCTGAATTAAAGAACTGTACAAAGGTTGAGGATCGCTACCATGCCTTGGAGTCGAGAGATAATCGACAACTCGATACTGAGCCTTGCAGCCTGTTAATGGAGAAGAGCACTGATCTCTTTCATCATTCTGCCTGCCAGCAGATAGGTCATTCAGAACTTGCAGAGGTGCTTGTAATATATTACAATCTGGCTCGAATAGGACTTGACTGATCTATGCAGGTTGCTGTTCTTCTTCTTCTTTGAACAACTCAGATGGCTGAAAATAAAGAGGCAGGGGATTCACTTGGATCATTTGGTCATATGCTGCTACTTCTGGGTCCTCCTCAATCTGATATTCAATGGCTCTTTGGGGCTGCAAAACTAGAGGCAATACCTCTGGAACAATATCTTGATTAACCTCGAGACGGTCAATAGCAACACGCGGTGACACTTGATCATATACATCATGATAGTTATCCTTGATAAATTGGAAAGATTCAAAACAAAAGGGTAAAGTTCCTTCACTGAAATCAACACACTCTGCGTTTTCTTCCTTTTCTTCATAGCTGAGATGGGCATGCTGATCATTGGGTTCAGGTTGCTGAACCTGAACACTGCTTCCTGCCAAAATAGGATCTGATTCCTCTGCAAGGCTGATTTGGTCGTTAGGATCATAATCATCATCATACAAATCATATTTGGGCAGACAGTTGAAAGAAGAGAAGCTATTATATTCACACAGTATATCAGGAGACTGCTCCATCATGTATGGCTGGATGAATATGTCATCTGTTTTGTGGCAGGTTTGTTCGTGAATGTCACTACTTTCCTGTTGTGAAACAGATTTGTTTTGGTGCTCTGAAAATTCCACTTTCATTGTGATCAACTGCATCATTTCCTCTGTCTTTTGTAACACACTATGAAATCTTTCTTCTTGCTCTGCTTTGCGCTGTTCTTCCCTCCTTCTTAGATTTGCCTCCACGTCCACAGCTATGTCCTGCATCTGTTTCAAAGTGGACGGGCATCTTTCTCTCAAACAGAATTCCATCTCTGTGTCAAATGCTCTAGGATATTGCAATAGAGCTAGATCAAGGGGAGGTCTTATATTTAAAGGCATGGACTGATAAACTTGATTGAATCTGTCTGAAAACTGCTGAACAGATTCATCTGGATGCCTTTCTAAATGATTGTATTCTTCGATGAGCACGAAGAGATTACCTCTGATCATCCATCTATCAAGGAAAAGCTTGGCACACTGCTGAAACTTAGAGATGCTCGCCTCAGGCAACGCTTTAAACCAAGTCCTAGCTTCGCTTTGCAAAGAAAGGGAAAATAGTCTAAGACTGACATCTTCATCTTCCATTTCAAATGTATTAAGATAATCTTCAAAATCCTGGATATGTTTCTGGGCAGTAATACCATTCTCTCCATAAAATCTAGGGAGATATTCAGGATGATTTGCCGGCAGAGGAGCAAGCACAAGAGGCAAAATGAGTGGCTTATATCTTTCAGGAACTTTACAAGGCAGGGGGGTATGTACAGGAACTAGAAGACTTGGCTCTATTTTTGGTTCCTCCTTGGCTGTATGATGATCTTCAACAGCGTTTGAAAGCTGCTGCTCTGATGTGCAAGGAGGATTTTCAACAACCTTGTCCAAAGGAAAAACATAAAAATCTGCTATGAAATCGTTTTTAAAGTACAATATGCACAGCAAAATCTGGTGCAAGAGAAAGAACATGATCTCTTGGATGATAGTCCAAGTCAAGAGCCTGATCTACTTATATAATTCCTTCGGGTTCATTTCTCCAGCGGAGTCTTTATTATGAGGATGATGTGGAGTCGCTAGGTGGATGAATCAACCTTGAAGTGCCTGATCTCTGTCCACCGTCACAGATCAGAGCCGAACATGAAAAGCCCTGAAGAAAAGGAACACTTTCTCCAGAAAACGAGGCGAACTGGTCAAAATTGAGGATTTACAATAATAAACACATGATTCACTCCCCAGTTGAGTCGCCATTATGTTATCACTTAGGTTGTCCCTTTTGACTCCCAAAGGGATACGGTCGAGGTAACCACAAACCAACTTTGGACTGCAGGCCCTAGCCTACCTGCAGTCAGAGAGGGCTCTCTCTTTATGATTTAGCTTTGTTGAAAGGGATGTTTTTAGGCTAGATATGATGCACAGGGGTTTTGATTGAGTTTTGGTGGGAAAACTGACACTTTCAGGTAGAGAGGCAGAGTATAGTCTAAATCTTTCAAGCCATTGGGCGTGGAGTCGAGGAGGGGAACTGCTGGTGCGTTTCCTTAATAATAGTGAGGGAAAATGGAGCAAGATAGCTGAGGTTGAAGCCATTTTTACGTTTAAGGGATGAACCGAATGCTAAAGAAAGAGAGGCAATTAAGAATCTCTCCAACAGATTAGCAGAGAAAATAACAGGGCGCTACCTAGGGGCAGTTAAGAATCCCTAGATAATTGGCCAACACAGGTGAATTGGGGTAAACATGAGCCAGAAGGAATTCAATGTTCATAACCAATCTTTTTAGAGGAAAACATCAAAAAATAGCAGAGATTGAGCATAGAGAGTATTTAAACTAATTCTAGGCTATTCCTTTTTCCTGTTATTTAGATAATGGCAAACACATAAACAGAGATAAGAGGCACTTATTGCTTGAGGCCGCAGTGCAGGAATTCCATCTTCAACTCTTCAAAACATTCATCAACAATAGACAGTTCACTCTCCAAGCTTTAAGCAATCTTTGATTACAGAAAAATTCAGGTATACACAGCGAGTCTCTACTGAAAATCCTCAATTAACCAACCCTTAAAACTATACAAAGGGTGGTATATATAGGGAAAAAACTCTCTGCAGAGTTCCTTTATTACATCTTGACCTAATTAGGTCATAAAAAATGACTACTTAACCTAATCCTATCCAGAAATAAATGCAAAAAATATCTCGGGCCATGCTTAGGGCCGCTGTATCAAAACTGAATAAATGATGCTGTCCTTGGTGGCTTCCTATAGTGTTTTCTGCAATAAATGAGTAAGGGTTTCTGCTTTCTTGCTGTCCTGGTGCTTTGAATGCCTTGATGGTGATTTGAAGGCAAATATGGGCTGATGCTTATTGATTTGACTTTCTGGGGGCTTCATCAATGTTCAGGTGCCTCGAGCCCCTAAAAAATCTTGACTGATACTCTCTGGCGTCTTTTCTTCCACTGATACTCTCTGACAAAATATGGACTGCTGATCTAATGTGCTGCGGGTCTAATCACCAGTAAATGGCTGTTGTTTGGCCTCTGTATCATCTGGAATGATCTTCTGCTCCTTTTGGTATGCTCTGTGAAGAAAACACATCATTTTTGCGCCTTTTCGGGCTTCCTGGGGCCGCATGGTGAGAAGATTCCTTAAAGATTCCCTGAAGATTCTCCATTTCAGGCTCATCAAAAACTGCCTCAGAATTGGATTCTGAGGCTCCGAAGTGCGACTTTTGCGCCTCTGCGCCCAAAAAAAGTGCGTCAGCATTGTACGGCGGGTGACGTCAGCATGATGTTAGCAAGGTGATGTGGCGGGATGACGTCAGCATGACGTCATCACGTACGGATGATAACGTGGCAGGTACGGTGGCAGGGACACGTGGCAGTGACGTGGTAGGAGGCCACGCAGGCAGGTGACTCATCGGGTGACTGGACAAGGGGTGACGTAAGAAGGGACTGTGGAGGGGGTGACGTGGGGTATGACGTCACAAGGTGGTAAGCGGTTTCTGGCGCACCGCTTATGGGCAAAGGTGGTTTAGGGGGAGGGGACTCCGCCACGCCCCAGAGCCTGACGCATGGCGGGAGTACGGCCGCAAAATCGCCGAACTCCCGGATGCTAAAGCCTGGGCTTGTCGGGGATGGGGATGCCCGCCAGCTGTTGATCTGTGGGGCGGGCGATCCAACGGTTGGCGGTGATCGCGAGGTAACGGCTGGTTAGAGGGTGGGAATATTCGCAAGAATATTCCAAGTTTGATATATGGCGGCGGTGGGTTTAAACATAGGGAATGGCGGGATTTGCGCGTTGTATGCATATTATGAGCGCGGGTTGGCATATTTACACTTGGGTTTTAGGGATAGGGGCAAAATATGGATTTTTGCCAAGCGGGGTTAGTATATTATGCACAGAATGAGGAGACAAAGGCGCAAAAAAATGGGTTTTTGAAGGTTTTTAGGGGTTTTTGGCTTAGGGAAGAGGTTATTATTCTGACCAGATGTCAAAGTAATCCCTGGCCACGGATGGGCTAAAACCAGTCCCAGATGGACTGTGATTTCCCTGACTTAGTGAATAATATGGCTATATTTCCAGGGAGGGGTATTTACATAGGGGAGTTTTATATACATGATTTAAATAGGGGAAAGGGGAAAATTGTTAGGGAGTTATATAGTAAAGTTAATAGTTAATATGGAGATGAAAAGAGGGCGCTAAGGTATGAGACCTTAGGCCATTTTGGGAAGAAGAAGACTCACAAACACTGAGTGAGCAATCCTTGAGGGAAGCAGATGTTCACCAAGGCACATGTCATGGAAATGATGAAACTGAGAGGCTCAAGCAGATCTTGACCTCTTGGCAGATGTTAGTAAGTGACTTTGGGGTGATGAGAAGAGGGGAGAGGTTAGTCCAGCCTGAGTACCTCCAACTGAAAAACTCCCTTAAACCGAAAAATGGATTGCTTATCAAAATTGGAACACAGCAGTGGCACTTAGACTAGCACACTCTTATGGACACTTCTTTGCCCATATGTAGCAAATATGGAGCATTGCAGCATGCATAGTACGACATATTTGGCATGTAAAAATGTTGATCATGAAATATGATTAACCTGCTGCAGCAGGAGGCTAACAATTCCTTTCTGTTTCAAATTCTACACTTGCCTGTGTAGTGCAATCTGATAGTCTTTCGGCAAAAATTTTCCCTTTAACTTGGCCACCATCCTTGACCAGGTTTTGATTGGCAACTTATTCAATCTCCTTCTCTCTATTTTGACATTGTCCCACCACAGGGTTGCGTGTCCCTTCAACTTCATTGCAGCGAACTTAACTCTGCGGTCTTCATTGACCTCCTCACACTCAAAATACTTATCCAGCTCATTGATCCAGTCCAATAGAACCTCTATGGACGGGCTACCATCATAATTTGTGAATTTTCGTTTGGGTTTACTTCTTGCTACTAAGACTGATCTAAACAGTCTCATTTCCGGGCCCTCTCCATCCATTCCATCTGTTGTCGCTTCAGCTTCCTCTTCGTTGTCATCATTTACCTCTGGATCCCTTCTTCTCCCTGCTTCGAATGCGTCCAAACAGGAAGTAACAACCCTGATCTCCTCTCTCAGTCCTTCCTCTACTATCCTACGAACACCTCTTCCACGACCTCTCCTTCCTACCTCCATTTTTTCAGTCAATTTCAACCTGCTCTGATACCACTATGATGGGACCAGCCCAACACTATTAGGATTAGTCAACAATTAAATGATTTAGATGTGACTAACCATGGATTAGTTTATGATTACCAATTGTTCTCATATTTTTTTGGAAAATGATAAGGTGGCAAGTATGTGTGCAAGTAATACACTGTATTGTATCTCGGGTCGCGTTTCCCACTCCTTGTTTCACGCCAAAACCCTTCCACCGTCTTTCATTCAACCACTTCTGTTCTTTGCACTTTGTCATCGAGGTTCGCTCTATTGTGGTTTTTCTACCTATGTATGTAGCTGCGCTGCACCTGTTGGGTGCACTTTTAGGGTTTTCTTGTCTGACAGTGTGACTCTTATATTTGATTGGATAACTTTTGGTCTTGGTTCATTAGGCAACCAAAAATGGTTTTGCTACCTATGTAGGTGTTTTTCTGTGCCATTTTTGCAATTGTTTCAGCTAGTCTTTGCTCCACGGGCTCAGTTTTTGTTATGAGGTTGTCTTGTTTGTGAATCTTAGTGAGTTGGCATGAACTTAGGTTGCATAACCATGGCGCTCTCCGGTCTTCGGCTTCAATGTAGGTAGCCTCTTCCATCCATGTTTCAATTTTCTTTTTCCATCCTTCTATTATTAATGTTGCCGCTCCTTTGTCTCAGCCGTTGTTCGAAATTCGAGGTTCAAGGGCTTGTACTTTGTTCTTGTTGTGAACCCTTCAGGTAGGGGAATGAATCCCTCTTACAATTTCATTCATGCACTTGTTATTTTTTTTTTCCTCCCTCTATCGACAGGTTGCTAGCAACTGCGTTTTGGTTCTTGTGCAGGTGATAGGGTTTGCAGTTGGGCATGCTCAGAACAATCACGCTGGACTCTACCTGGTAGGATATGTCAATGTAACTAATATTTATTTTTAGGATTAGGCTTGTGAGATTGAGGGTTTGGTTTTCCGCAATGCTTGGTCAATGTTGTCTCTTAACTATAGTCCAGCGTCCTAGTCGTTTTGTTTAGCGTAGGCTTCCTCAATTCTGTGCTTGTCGACTGTAATTTATAATGTGTGGGAGACGCTTCCCAAAACCCTCACCTAGGGTTTGTCGATTGTCGGATATGTGATTGTTCATTGGTTATGTTGGAACTCTGCTATGTATGCTTATACATTTCATATTATAATTCAAAGAAAAATTCCAAAGAAATGTTGGTTTTGATTACCTTTGTTTTAATGGTAATTGTTGGCTGTCGTTCCTTTCACTATGACTTAAACGCCCTCGAATTAGGATTGTTAATTTACAACTATGTTTGTAATTTCTTCCCCAAACAGAAAGCACTGTAGTTGCTTTGGTATTCATTCCAGGGTCCATTTCCAAATTAGGAAAATAATGTATGGCTAGTATGTGCTTAACTTGTCCTATTTGTTAAGGTCGTGGAGGCAGCATAGTGGTAATTTGGCCTCGTCATGACGGATCGGTCTTGTGTTTGATCCCTAGCAAAGTCGTAGCTCGTCATGCGAGTTGTTAGTCTAAACCGGGTGAAGCCCACTACCTTTCATTAATTTTATTTGAATAGGAATGAGGTTTCGGGCTTGAACGACTCTGCAACTAGGGTTCCCGTAATCTTCTGAAACAACGCAGTTAGGCATGGCTCTGTAGCCTTCGAGGGTCTAACTTCCTCGGCCTGACAGAGAGCCACATGCTTTTTTAATGGTGCACATGGATCCCCCCCAGGGGAGGGTCTCAAATCCCTCCCCTATGTCGAACTCGGTGCCGTTAGGGCATACGGGATCCTTAATCTTTGGATCGATCCATGCAGACAAGAATAACAATGCGGTTACCGCAGCAGAATAAATCCAAAGACTCAGCCATTTAGTTTGACAAGAATGATGTAGTACCAGAGGGGAAAGATAAGCAAGAGGAACAGACCAAGGTCACATCGAAAACCTACAAAGCAATAGCAGCTAAAAGACCCAAGATAGAACTGCCCAGTCAGAAGATCAATGAGCGAATACAGTACATGACGGACCATGCACTCATCGGAAAATTTATAGGACTCTGGCCAACAGAAAAAGCCGTGTATGGTTGGATCGTGGCCAAGTGGAAACCCAAGGGCCACATCACATTGTAGCTAGGACCGAAGGGGTTTTTTACTGTAATCTTCTTATGCTTAGAAGACAAGTTTAGAATCCTGGATCAGGGACCATACTTCTTTAAATTAGCAGGATGATATATGAGGGAATGGGTAGCAAGATTCAACCCGGACAAGGAAGACCTCACTTGGGCTCCAATATGGATCAGAATGCACTCACTTCTAGAGGAATACTGGGATGAAGGACTACTAAAGGATATTGGAAATGGGCTGGGGGAATACATAAAAGTGGCAGAAGAGATGAAGTTGCGAAGATATACATCATACGCCCGCATTTGTGTCTTCATGCGCCTAGAAAAAGCCCTGCCTAACTCGGTAAGTCCCTCTCGTGACGATTATGAATGGATCCAATCTCTGGACTATGAACATGTTCCCTTTCACTGCCGCATGTGTCATGCTCATGGGAACCTCTTTAGGGATTGTTTGCTAAATGCCATAGCCACTGTTTCTGACCCCTATGACATGCCGGCCCAAGAAGGCTTTACCAAAGTGTCCAATCGCGAACGAGTGCACAAAAAGCCTGTCTCCGGGAAAAAACCCCAGCAAGACTCTGCATCTATTCCCTCCACGAGTAACAGTTTTGAAATTTTGGCTCAAGCCCCAGAAGAGCAACCCTTGAACTCAAAGCTTAGCTCGGTACCCATCTCCGCCTCCTAACTCACCACCCCATCCAGCTCCACCCCTGCTTCTCTCTACTCAAAGGATAAAAATGCTACCCCCAAGCAAAATCGAAAAGATAGTGCAGGAAAATTAAATGAAATGGAAGTAGATGGTTCTCCTAACCAACCCCTAAGCTTAGAAGTAGCCACAGGCGAAAATAGTCAAACACAACAAATGGATGAAGATCCAGAAAATTTCGACATGGAAGGATTGGAAATTCATGAGCTTGAGCTAGCATGTAAAAAGAAGGACTATGATCAAATCCCAGAGCTGCAACTCAACAAACTGGAAATAGTCCTCTCGAAGGCTTATCAGAAGAAACAGCTAGGCATCCAACCAAGAAGTTACTAGGATGGCAACCTCCCCCCAAGAGACTTCAAAAAGAGAGGGAGAAGAACGGATCTCCAACGAACAATTGAAGTAGGGAAAATCATGGTGGACTCAGGTAGGTATGAAAAATTGATGAAGTACTACAAACCCTCCATCAATAGTGAATCATGAAGTTTACTTCATGGAATTTAAGGGGGCTCAATAGCCCAGGGAAACTCAAAACACTAAAAAACATGATAAAGATGGAGAAACCAAAAATGTGTTTTCTTCAAGAAACAAAATGCAATAGCAGTACGCTAGGAAGCATCCTTTCCAGAGCATGGCCATGATGCCAATCGGTAGCAGTGGATGTAGAAGGAGCATCGAGCATGTTAGCAATAGTGTGGAACCTGCAAATGCTCACACTCTCTGATTTTCATGCCTCCCACCATATTATCCAGGCCACCTTTCACATTACAGGAACGAATAATCATGGCAACCTCACAAATGTCTACTTCCCTCAGGAAGCAGGAAATAAAATAGCTTTACTCAACACAATAGAAGCTCTAAGCCTCAATAGAAATCATCCTCTATGGATCATAGGAGGGGACTTCAATATGATCACTAGGTTGGAGGAAAAGCAAGGAGGGAGAATTAGGATGGATCAGGAAAATGTCCACTTCAAAGACTTCATCCAAAACAATTCTCTCATCGACCTGCAATTTTGTAATGGTACACATACATGGAGCAACCGCAGAGCCGGGAAGTATCAAATTGCCTCCAAGCTAGACAGATTTCTCATTACAGACAACTCGGTTCATTTGGGAGGGGATATAGCGGTAGCCATTCTCCCTTACTCAGGCTCTGACCATTGGCCCATCTGCCTCCAATGGCAAAGGCCCGACAACACAACCAAGCGACGTTTTCGCTTCGAAGAGTTCTAGCTTACTCATCCTGCATTCAAGGACTTTGTCAAAACAGCCTGGAGCACCTTCTTTCCGCCTGAAGGATCCAAAATGTTTCAGTTCCAAAAGAAACTCAAATTTCTGAAATCCCAAATAAAGCAATGGAATCAAGAGACATTTGGAAATATCTTCAATGCGCAGCAAAATCTAAACAAGGAAATGGCTGATCTCCAACAACAATTTATCACCAAGGGACACACTGATTGGACTTTAGAACAGGAGCAACGCTTAAAAACTCAACTGAAGGAGAGGAGAAAGCAGGAGGAGATTCTATGGAAGAAAAAATACAGGATTAGATGGTTAAAAGAAGGGGAAAGTAACACCAAATTCTTCCATGGAACCACTGTCCAGAGAAGAATGCACAACAATATCTCATTCATACAGAAACAGGGGGGGGCGAGGGTGGAAAAGCATAAAGAAATCGAGGAATTTCTCAGACACTTCAAACAAGTGCATAGTGAGCCCCTGGCAGATAGAAGTCTAGCCATAGAAAAATAATCCAAAAAGTTCCAAAAATCATCACTGAGGAACACAACGAGCTCCTTCTCTGCCCAATTCTCCCACAGGAGGTGGATGTAGCTATGCACCAGCTCAAGGAGGGCAAAGGCCCGGGCCCGGATGGTTTCTCGACTACCTTCTACCATAATTTCTGGGAGCTGATAAAAGTTCAGGTGTGGCAAGTAGTGGAGGAATCCATAGCTCTTCACTGGCTTTTACCTTCCCTCAACTCGACCTTTATCGCGCTCATTCCAAAGGAAGAGAAAACTAATACACCGGAAAAATTCCACCCTATAGCTCTATGCAACGTCATCTGCAAAGTGATCTCTAAAGTCATCGCCAACATGTTAAAGCCTCTCCTGCCTCTTCTTATCTCGCTTGAACAATCCGGCTATGTGGAAGGGTGACAGATCCTCGACGGCATAATCCTCATGCATGAAGTAATTCACTCCCTCAAGCACTCCAAACAGGTAGGTATGATACTGAAGCTCGATCTCTCAAAAGCATTTGATAAACTAAGTTGGACATACATGCAAAAAATGTTAAATGCTTTCGGATTCTCTCCCATGTGGGTTCGTTGGATTATGAGTCTTATCTCCTCATCCTTCTTCTCCATTCTTGTGGACGGCATCCCCTCTCATACCTTCAGTCCTTCCAGAGGAATTCGGCAGGGCGACCCTCTATCCCCCTTCCTTTTTGTGTTAATGGCTGAAGGCTTGGGACGCCACATCAAACAAGCCCTCATCTCCCAGCATCTCAAAGGTCTCTCCATCCACAATTCCCCGGCTATAACTCATCAGCAGTTTGTTGATGATAACATGTTGTTTGGTTACCCGTCGGTTCAGGAAGCTTCCCTCTTCAAAACTCTACTCAACAACTTCTCTGAGGCTTTAGGCACCAGCGTCAACAAAGACAAATCACAGATCTTTTTCTTTCATACTTACCCTGTTGTGCAGCGTGCAATAGCTCGCATTATGGGCTTGCCCATAGATTCTCTCCCTTCTAAATATATTGGAGCACCACTCATTGACTCTACCATCAAGCATTCTTCCTGGCGCATCGTAATTGAGAAGCTGGAATCTCGTCTCAAAATTTGGACGCACCAAACTGTAAACATTGCAACTTGCGTGGTGCTCATAAAGGTTGTGCTTCAGGCAATGTTGCTCTACTTGTTTTCTATCCTTGCAGCGCCCAAATGGGTTATTAAAAGAATAAGGGATCTTCAGCGTAACTTCTTATGGGGGAACACAACTACCAACCACAAATGGGCCTTGGTAAAATGGACTACTATCTGTTTGCCTAAAGAAAAGGGAGGCATAGGCTCGAGGGATCCCAATCAAAGCAATGCGATAATGTGCGCCAAAATCTAGTGGCAGTGACTCTCTTCCCTTGACAAGCCGTGGGCCGCCATTTGGACAACCAAATACACCAATCACAGACCTCAGGAGGAGCTTATAAGACTCATACCCATTGCAAAAGGTTCCCTCATTTGGAATGTGGCCAAGCAACATGTCTTGTTGATTCAGCAACATAGTTTTTGGGAAGTAAGAAATGGTGAAACAGCTCGATTTTGGACAGATTCCTGGAACCAAATGCCAAAACGCAGCAGCACTCTCCACCCGCTTCCAAACTATATTAGGGAGGATCAACAATAGAAAACAATTTGGTAGAACTGGACATAGGAGACAGCACAAGGATACAAGCAATGGAAGCAAGGTGATGGGTTAATCAGGAATGCGGATCGCCCATTCATGGAGGTTCTGGAAAGGGAGCTCCAAAAATGATGCATAAGACACTCTGAAGGCAGGGATATCTTACGATGGGGTTACAGGCCTAGAGGCACCTTCGTTACTTCAGAAGCTTATAAATTAATAAGTTCTGACCCTTCGCCCCCGATCTCATATGGGGGAAATCTGGGGTTCAAGTATCTAGCCCAAAGTCTCTCTCTATCTTTGGCTAGTCGGACATCAGAAGATCCTCACATGTGATAGGTTAAGGCAAAGAAACTACCATGGCCCCGCAATATGCGTCAACTGCAAAACCCAGGAGGAAACCCTTCAGCACCTGCTGGACTCTTGCACTTTGGCTAATCATTTATGCGAGAAGGTGAGCTTCAGATGTCAAAGAAGATACAGAGTGGTAGAGGACATCACAAATACTCTGCATCAATGGAAAAAGAAACCTTATAATAGTGAAATCCTTAATCATATGTGGAAGATAATTCCAGGATTACTCATCTAGGGAATCTGGAAAGAAAGGAACAAGCGCATATTCAAAGATCAAAGTTCTCCCTTAGAAGTCATTTGGAGCAAATTTTGTATAAATCTTAAAGAAACCCTGCTGTTACATGCCTAGACTCAGGAGGACCTTCCCTCTCTCGACAGTGAGAAAACCATCTGGGCGAACTAGAATATGCAACTCCTTTAGGAAACCCTCAACAATGCCCCCACAAGAAACATCAAAACAAAAAGGGACTCCTAGACAGCTCCTCCAGAGCACACTTTCAAGCTCAACTTTGACGGAGCCTTAAAGGGAAACCCTGGAAAAGCAGGTTATGGTGGAATTTTCAGAAATCATGCAGGAATGCCTCTTCTGATTTATTTTGGAAACATTGGTTGGGACACCAATAACTCGGTGGAACTGGAAGGTTTATGGCAAGGTCTCCTCCTCGCATGGAAACACAAATACCATCCCCTGGAGGTCGAAGGCGACTCTATGCTCCTTATCAATATGGCCAAGAAACTCCTCAATGGATCTCATGCTAGGAAAATAGCCACGAGTTGGAGACTCGCGGCCAGATTGGAATCCATAGAACACGGGCTTCTCAATAACAGAGAAATAATCTTCAGTCACGTTAAGAGGGAGGGCAACAAGGTCACCGACCTCCTAGCCAATGTGGAGGTAGAAAGTAATCACACTCTACTCACAGGAACTCCAGACATAATACCGAACCATGATCAAATACAAGAATGCAATCAGCTGGTCCAAAAAGAGGCTGCACCCCCGGATGTGGGTGATTAGAAATGCATTCATTGTGATGGGATTGGTGTGGGCGAAGCTGCCACGCCACCTACCAGCCATGAACATAGGACTAAAAGCCATGTGGGAGGAGGATCGACTGAAGGTGGGTGTCATTGAGTGTAAAGGAATGTCTGAGACCAACATTAATATGTCGTCCCTATTCGCATGTGATAATGGTTATTAGTCCTCAGCTCCCATGAATGCCATAGTTATGGCGGGAGAGTATTGAGGTGGAGGGAACCGTCTATTAGCCAGCTTCAGCCATGGATACACGCTGCTGTTTTTCATGTTGTTTTGGATGGTTGCGTGTTCTGTAGGTGCAAGGGCTTCGTGGGGTTCAGGCTCTGGTTTTTATCAGTGGCCCTCTCCTAAGGTTGTGGGCTCATGAACGCAAACCTGCGTGCTCTATTTGCATGGTATTCCCCCTGTTGTTCGTGGTGATTACTTTTACGCTGCTGTAATGCCGAGGCCCTGCCAGAGGATGCTCAGGGCAGGGCGCCCCTTCATGCCCATCGTCTGGGACTGTCGCCACGAGTCAAGATCCTCGACCTCGTAGTGGAAGTTAGGGCACTCTGAGGCCCAGTCAATTCCTCGACCCCAGCTCTCTAGGCTCTTCGACTTCGCCCTCCTTTGGCTCTGCTATCTTTACATTCAATTTCTCCCTTAATCGCCCTTGGATCACTGTTCATGTCTCTGTCCTCTTTCTAGAGGAAGTCGAAGATGAGGGCGATCCCAGTGCTCCAATGCCAGTCACAGAGGATGAACAGGATGTAGGTGATCCCAATACTCTGATGCCAACTGCAGATTTGCAGCGTGGGATGGTTTTGCCAGCCAGCGTTGTTAATGTTAATCCAATGGCGCTTGCTCCTCCAGACACGCGATAAAATGCAGCAGCCCAAGCTCAGGACCTGAATGAAGGGGGTTGGTGTAGGATCATGGAGGAGTTACTAGATGAGTAATCAAGCTTTACAGTTGCTTAACAGGTTTTGCGGCCCAGTTGAAAAGGTTTTTTTGGCTCTATGTGTTAAATTCTATCTCTGTCACCGTGTCGAGATCAATTTCTAGTTTCTGTTGTGTTTGCCTGTTGTTTGTGTTCTTTTGGATCCCTTGCGTGGGAAATCTCATCCAATTTCTCAGTTTTGGACAATGTCTAGCTCAAACGGCCTTCCTCTCAGGCTAGTTGGTTCACCATGCTCAGCTTGTTGTAATTTTACTCTTTTACTGTGAATAATAGTTTAGACTTACTTAGCAAAAAAAAAAAAAACTTGTCCTATTTGTTTGTCTACGTTCGCTCCTGTTCATTCACTGTCAATTTCTTTCACAAGTTACAAACCCTTATTCTGGAAGTGCATCTCTGTCTCATTGTCTAGAATCTATTTCTTAGAAAAAGAAGACTTAAATAATTTTGTATGTATGCATTGTATCGGTTACTCTGATGTTCGGTGAATTAGGCAACAAAAACGAAAATGTTATGGACACATAGATGGATTCGAATTGTCTGTTCTTTTATTGTTATTGCTTGAATGCTAAAAATGTTGAACCCATTCAATGGATTTTTCATGTACATTTGTAGTCTCTCTTCACAGTTACTTGAACTTCGTAGTAACTTTTTTCAGTTGTAATTCTACTTAGTTACATAATGATGCTTGTATTCGGTTTTGCTTTTTGAAATTTTATTACATCAAACACATTTTGTTTTTTTCTCCAAAATGACAGAACAATTATTAAATTTCTATTGATTAAAGACAGACAAACTAATGAACCTAACCAATCAAAATGTCCCTAACTAGTACTGAAACTGAAAGTAAACAAAATCTTCCACCCTACTTTGAAAAACTAACATAAAAGAAAAAAGAAACAATTTGTTAACACAACTTCCATCCTAGCGGAGACCAAGACCCGGTAATGTCGCCTTAGCTAGATGCTCCTACATCATAGATTTATCCACCCCATACTGCACTAAACATTTTGGCATCGTTGCGAGGGAGGCGCTTGGGGGATTGACCTTGGTGATCTGCCGCATTAGGTTTTTTTCCTTCACCTAGTTTTTCTTGCAATTTTATGTTCTTATAATTTATTTCTTTCCTGCACAGTTTCTTTAAGGTTTCTCATTTCATTTAATGTTGTAAACACCCCCCACCCACCCTACACATATATATACACTATTCATGTGCTAACAAATGTACTAGTGGTATTGTTGAAGATAGAAAAATGGTATTTCAAGGCATTCTTGAATGAAGAATTTTGAGGCTAATATCAACGATTCAACGCACCTATTTCACTGATTAGTTTCCAGGAACATTCAAAGAAGGAGTCTCGAAGTAGTACATAGAGAACCTCTTTTAGTTTGGTAAGAAATGGAAGACATCGTTACTTCTGAATTTCCTATCAAAGATCTAGGAGTGGCTCAAATCCATAATATTCCCCCATCTGCACTACCAAAATTTCATGGTTTGGAAAATGAAGACCCAGATACATTCTTATTTGAGTTTGAAGTACTTTGTAAAGGATGTGGTTACTGCACTAATTCTCAAAGGTTGTGTTATCACTAAGATTTTTTCCCTAGAAGTTATCAAAGAAGGAATAGTTTGAGGTAACCACAAACTTAATCTTTTAGACTCAGGTTCTAGCCAACCTAAGTCCAAGGAGGGCTCTCAATTTATAATTTAACTTTGTTTTGGGTAGATTTCAGGCTAGTTATTAGTGCTCAAGGTGTTTTGTTTTGATTGGGTGGTGGAATTAAGAAAACAGATGGGTAGAGCAAGTATTCAGGCCATTGGGCTATGGAGTCAATCAAGAAGGGCTTAACTGGATTTGATCTATCACTAAGGTAAGAGTCCACTAGGCAGGCTAGCATAGTAAAAAGAAAATATATAGGTTCAAATGGATGAAATAGTCCTAACCAGGGTAAAGGGAAGTGAAGAATCCTTAACCGGGATTAAGATGAAGAAAGGAAGGATGATCAGTAGCAAAGGGCAATGAAGAATCCTTTACTATGGACCAAAGGGGGGGGGTAAACTATGGAAGTAAGGGAGAAATCAAGAATTCCTAGACCAAGATAGTTTAGTTGAAAGCATATAGAAAGTAAGTAGTTAAAACAAAGATCATTTGAGCTAATTCTGAGATATTATTCCTTGTTTGCTCTATAGATTTTATAAGAGACACATATGAATATTTATAACATGAAGAGAAAAGAATATTTAAACATGAAGAGATAATACTTATTTTTTCCAACTGAGCACAAGAGTCCAGTGAAATGTCCTTAGCTTTATTTCATTTCAAGCAAAACCAGTCGAGTCTTGAGTATAATAACTCCTTGGCTAAAAAATAAAATGTCTACAGAAATGTATTTTAATCCACCCTAATTACTTCAAATAATGAAGTATTTATACAAAATATGTTACAAAATATCTCATAACAATATGAGATTTATTTTCGGAAACTAAAAATATCTTCAACACGAAGATAGAGACAGATGGAGAACTTCCTTCTTATTGTCCCTTTTATTATGACTGTGCTGGCTGTTGCAATTCAGATTTGGATCTTTCAGTTGCTTTGTAGTTGTGTGCTAGAATCACTTTCTATCTTCTACCTACTCATACTCTTTACCTATTATGCTTTGACACTATCTTACCTGTTTTACCTGGTAGCTAAGTTTTACCATGTAGATTTACTGCAATAACTTTATAGTAAATCTATAAGTTTTGTCCACCATTCATTGTTAGGTAATTTCATACTTATCATATTTCTGTATATTTCATCAGCTTCTGTATACTTAGCAAAATTTGGCTTGCTTGTAAACAAGTGATTGACCTCATGTTCTATGTAAAATAGATTCTCAAGACCATCATATAGTACCTTTCCAGTGGGCAAAGATTTTACCCCTGAAGTAATAGCTTAGTTTCTAGCCAGCTTGTTTAATCTTTCAATATAATCCACTTGAGTCATCAGCTTGTCATGTATTACCATAGGAATGGGAAGTCATTTGTATCTCAAAATGTCATACTTTGTCATGAAACTATCAATGTCTGATTGGATGCTTTGACATATTTTCTCCAGATTGACCATAAGGTTTCTTTCGGTGAGAACCTTCTTAATTTCAATGATGGTTGTTGTTCTATCAATCTCTAGTTCATCGAGCTCGTACATGTTTCTACTGTTCAAAATGTGATCAATAAGTTGGCCTATTCAGGTTTATCTTCCAACTCTTCTCTTGTCTTGTGGACTGCTTCTGTAGCCACTTTTACTAATTTAGTTTGTTAAAAAATAACTTGAATAGAATGCCAAAAATCATTGATGGAATCAATGATGTTGGCCCAAAGAATTTATTTCATGTTTCCCAGTGCTCTTACAATTTCAAGTCCTTTTCAAGGACTTTTATTCTTTCTACCATTCTTTGGTTCTTTTGAACTTCTTCATTTTGCTGTATCTAGGCAAGCTTATACTCAGTCTCTAGATTTGACACTTTTTCTCTAAGTTTCTTAAGTTCAGTGGCCTGGATGCTCATTTCCTCCATGTCCTTTATTAATTCAGTTGTTTTTTCTATGGAAGTACCTATGCTTTCAGACGCCTGTGTGCCTGTTGATGTACCTGTAACTGGCAGAGTTGTAGCTAGTGGAAGTGTGGGTGCTAAGGCAGCAACCAATGTGAAGGGTACTGTAGTGGAGACTGTAGAAATTACAGTCTGAGGAGTGGTGGCAAACTCACTCTGCTTAGACTGTATAAAGATATCGAGCTCCTTTTCTGTCTCTTTTAATTGTTCATTGAGCTTACAGACTAAGTCCATAAGCTCTTCCTCCTTCTGTGTTTCCAACACTTCAGTTGTCTGAGGATGATGTAGAGGAGAATTTTGAGCTGCTTCTTCAGTGCAGCTTTCACATCCTTGGGATCAGGTCCCAGCTTTATGACCATGTCCTCTAAAGGCTTTATTCTGGTGTCCTTGGCCTGTGAAGAGGCCTTACCCAACTGGAATTGTGCTGATATATTATCTAGAGAATTCTGGAGTTGGTGGGCTACAATTGCTTTGCTGGTTAGAGTGGAGTAAACCATTTTCCCAGTCTGCCTGTGTAGTTCTATTTGGTTAATAGGATGGATCTCCTTGGCCAATACTTCAAAGTTTGTTTTCAGATAATCTGCCATTTATCTATGTTGTTGTGTAGTTGGTTTCAAAATCTCATTTTCATTTTACCTTCCTTTATGTCAAAGGTTGAAATTAGCCTTGTTTGATTTGTTGGAGCCATTTTCAGGTAGTGTGCATAACTTTGGGCTTTTGATCTTTCATTTATTGCTTTGATTTCTTTATGTTTCTCTTTGATATCTTGGCTCTGGGCAGTAAGAGCCCTGAAAGGGGATACTTCCACACTCTGTTGCCTTTCTAGCATTTGAGTCTGTGAGGTGGAAGGTTCTTGTGTACGTCCTGAAGGAGTGGTATGCCTGCTTTCTGCTCCTACAGTTCTTGATGTCTCCTTGATAAACTCCTGTTCTGAAAATGGGTTCAACCTTTGCCTCTTGACATAGTTCTGGGCAATAGGTCTACTAGAAGGAGTGGCCTCCTCTATATCTCTTTTAAGGTTCCTCTCCTCATTTAGAGGAGTTTGTAAAATAGGAGGATTGCTCATGATTTGTTTTGGTTGAGCAAGTTCCTCTGAAATCTCATGCTATTCTGATTCCTCTGGCTACTCTATTCCCTTTTGGTGCTTTGATGTCTCTGGTTTCTCTGAAGGTCCTTCTTCTGGTTGCTCTGATGGCCCTTCTTCTGCTGTTTTCCCACTGTGTCCCTGTGATTGCCTTCAAGATTTAGCTTCTCCTAGCACTTGTACAAATGAATCCTCATCAAGTCTTCTATCTAAATCAATCAAAACATTATTGAAAACAATTTCTATGGCATCCCAATCTACCACAGTGTTTTCCTCCAATTTAGACTGATTTGCATACTATTCACTTTCACGGATTCTATGGTGGATGTAAGGAGATAATTTATTCTTCTGTCTCCTATTGCAAATGAAGTCTAAAGGGTCATAATTCTAGATAAAACTTTGTTTCAGTCTTAACCATTGGAGGATTTCCTCTGCTTCCTTTCTTGCTTTTCTACTATTACTTATAAATGGGTGAAGTTGATCTTTTATCCTAAACTGAGCTTTCTTCTTGGCTTTCACAAATGCAACTCATCTGAATTGATCATTTGCCTGTAGTACTCCAGAGAAAATAATCTCATGGGGAGGTATTTGGGGAGTTTGTAGGGAGCCAACTCACATCCATATATTTTGATTTTTGTGTGGTTTTGGTACAAGTACCAATCCCCCCATTTATATTGCTTGGACAAATGTAGGACCCTCCTAATGTCTGCAATGATCCTGGGGGGAGGGCTTGCTAGTAGCATAGTTGTCACTGGGTACACAAAGAGATCTATGAAATCAGTATAAGAATATTGAGAGTCAAACTGATGGATTAATGAAGTCCAGAAGATCGTTGATCTCGGGTTGCCTTTGGTATCGAGCTTTTGGAGGGTCATTGGAAATCTATAAGGTTGATGATACAAGAAAAAATAATATATAACTGAAGAATACGTAAAAACTCTTTCATTATCGAACCTCATGAATCAATCATGCATTTTATCAGCATTGAGCTTAGCATAGTCAAACATGATGGCTGGTGGTTGCCCAGGAGAGTAGATGGACATAAAGGCTATAATGATTTCATCAACAAATTCACTTGTAGTATAGCCTAGCACATTAGATATCATGTGTATGATATCTCGGCCAAGGTTAGAAAATATAGTCCATAGGTAAGGGGGAGAGTACTTTGGGGTGTATTTGTTAGGCCCCTATACTACTAGTGTAACCCCTTATTGTTATTAGTATAACCGAGTTATTATATTGATGTACCCATGTAGTGCCCATATTGTTACTATTGTGCCCCATAGAGGCCCACTATTGTTATTATTCTGCCCTTACATTATTATTGTTATGTCAGCTCTGATTATGTTATGACCCCTTAGACTCCTATATATAGAAAGGAGGTCTTTTCATTTGTATCATCCAAGAATTGTTCATTTATGTAATGTAAAGGAGGTTCCCCCTCGAAGAGGCTGAATTCTAAGGCATTGATTTATCTTTTCTATCTTTTCTTGAGTTGGTTTCATAACATTTGGTATCAAAGCTTTGGATTCTAGGGTTTCGCTGCTCCAAACAGGTCATCGTGGAATTGTCGCTATAACATTTTTTCTGTGATGTTTTAGAAGTCGCAAAAAACACCCATTTGAGAAGAAATCACGCTGAACCTTGGGTCCGAATTTCAGAGCTTTTCAAACGATATTTGCGTAGATATGATCTAAGGAAGTTGGTCTTTTTGCAGACTCCTGAATTACATTCCAAACAGGTGACCTGGGGAAAATTGTCATAACTTTCTCTCTGGGGAACAGATTGAAATTTCGTAAGAAGGTACAGAAAGAGGATGGACTGTAGTTCTTTTATATCTTTTTTGGATCCAAAGGTCGAAACAGTGACACGTGGCACTTCATACAAGTTCGCTCTTCTGGAAAGGTCTATAATCAGGTCATCTTGGAAGATTGTGCATAACTCTTTCTTAGAGAATCCAATTTGGATCAGACTGGTGGCATTGGAAAGAGGACACAGAGGGCTACTATAGATCTCAATTTCAGAACTTAAAGATCTGAAATTACAGAGTTACAGTCGTTTCAAGGTCGAGCTCCTAAAATTAAGAAAAAGCAAGATGAGGAAGTTTGATGGCAAGGATCCGGTAAATTGGATACTTCAGATGGAGACTTGTTTTTATCTACATGGTGTAAAACTGTTTGAAAGGTATGTATTGCATATTCATATTTAGAAGAAGATCAATTTTTATGGTACAAAGGGCTTTGTTCTCGTAAACAACTTGTTACGTGGTCAATTTTCACAGAGGAAATGATAGCACATTATGAGGATACAAAGAGCAACACCTTCCTTAGAGCAACACCACAAGAATTGGAAAGAGTAAAAGGGATTTGTGATATAGTGGAAAGAAAAATTATGGAAACCAGGAAGCGTACCCCTCACAACTATAAAGATGGAAGTGTTGTTTCTCCTAGCCTTCCACAACCTACAAGGGTTACACCACAACAATTGGAAGAAAAAAGAGAAAAAAGGCTTTGTTACAATTGTGATAGCAAATGCACTAAAGGTCATAAGTGTGCCGAGAAGAAATTATTTTACATAGAATATAAAGAGGAGGAATAAAAGGATCAAGAAACATCAAAAGAAGAAGATATACGCGAGGATGTCACCCCATAGAAAGAAGAAATGTATCAGACCATATCTTGTAAAGCATTGGCAAGAATTACCACTCCTCAAACTCTCAAGATAGAAGGAAATATCAAGAAGAAAAATGTGCAAGAAGTGAAAGATCACATCAAGAAAGAAGAAATGAATCCAAACATATCTTGTAATTCATTGTTCAAAATTACCACTCCTCAAACTATCAAGATAGAAGGACATATCAAGAAGAAAAATGTTCAAGTGAAAGATCACATCGAGCATCAAGAAATGAATCCGACCATATCTTGTAAAGGATTGGAAGAAATTACCACTCCTAAAACTCTAGAGATAGAAGGACATATCAAGAAGAAAAAGGTTCAAGCAGTGAAATATCACATCGAGCATCAACAACAAGTTCTCCAACTTTTAAAGGATAACGCCACTTCGGTGCAAAATCAAACGAAACAACAGGTAGATAAACATCGTAGTGAAAAATGTTTTGATGTAGGTGATTGGGTATTTTTACTGCTACATCTCAAGCAAGCTACTTATGAGAAGGAAATGTTGGCAATACTACATGCACTTAAAAAATGGCGACCTTACCGAATGGGAACACTCTTCAAGGATGAGGATGTGGAAGCATTGTTTTGTGCTATTTATATTATCCAACCAGATTGGATAAACAAAGCAAGGGATGAATGGAAGAAGGACAAAGAAGTATGGCCACTTATTCAAAAGTTGCAAAAGATCCCAATTTAAACAATATTGCCAGAAATTGAAGAGGAAGGAAAAATCACATTGGAACCTGGAGTAGTCACAGAAACAAGAACCCGACAGCTATGAAATCGATCAATTTCAGAGTATCTCATCAAGTGGAAGAACTTACCCGCTAAAGATTCCACATGGGAGGACAAGAATTTTATACAGAAGCATCAAGAACTACTCAAGCGTTGAGGACAACTCTTTTTGAAGGAGAGGGGCATGTTAGGCCCCTATACTACTAGTGTAACCCCTTATTGTTATTAGCATAACCCACTTATTATATTGATGTACCCATGTAGTGCCCATATTGTTGCTATTGTGCCCCATAGAAGCCCACTATTGCTATTATTCTACCCTTACATTATTATTGTTATGTCGGCTCTGATTATGTTATGACCCTTTAGACTCCTATATATAGAAAGGATGTCTTTTCATTTGTATCATCGAAGAATTGTTCATTTATGTAATGTAAAGGAGGTTGCCCCCTTGAAGAGGCTGAATTATAAGGTGTTGATCTATCTTTTCTATCTTTTCTTGAGCTGGTTTCATAACAGTATTCTTCCTCTCTGATGAAGGCCTGGTGTAACCAAGTAATTCTGATTGAGGTAAGAGTAGGGTATCTGTTTAGCATATCTCCAATAGAAGGAGGAGTCAGGCTTTGGCTTGGTTATAATTGTATCATTTCATTTATGGACTCAACAGTAATGGTAAATAGTACATATTGGTTGGGGGTTCTCACTGCACTTTAGATGGGATCATAGTTCATGTGGCAGTGACGTACAATCTCTAGGAAGATGTGAAGTTTGGGGAATTGGTACTTGGGTAATCCTGATTCTTAGAGTCCAATGTAGTTTGCATGGTTCAGGTACTGGTCTTTGTATCTATAGAATAGTTTCAAAGGGCATTCTCAGGTAGAGGTATCTTTAATTTGAAAATCTTTATCAACTAGTGGGAGATGATCTAAATCCCTGTGAGGAGTAGTGAAGGGCATGACATTCAATGCAATTGGGACATCCATCCTTGGTTCTTGTGGATTCAAGGATGGGGGCGATGGGTTTTTAGTGAATTTTGGGAGAAATTGACCTAATTCAGGTAATTTGGAGTCACCAAGTAGTTTTCTTACTAAATTATTTAGGATTTGGAAGCAATTTAGTCTAGGTTGTGGAACAAAAATTAGCTTTTTCAGTGAACTGGGATAAATACGTTGTTTTGGCTTCTGGACTGAGTAATGGAGACTGTGCACTATTTACAAGAGGTGAACGAGTCTACAAGGTGGTCTGGAGTTTCAGCAGGTTCAGTAAGTTGGTGGTTGGTAGCAGGTTGATGGTTGCACGCACTGCGTGCTTGCATGGAGGTCAGAATGTTCCTTTTTCATGATAAAACAAAAAAACTATAAGTTTTTTGGTTTTATTGATAAAGTCAATGACTTTGGCGGGTACATTGGGAAAAGGATAGTTGGCACCAATGGGGGATATCACATTTTAACGTGTAGTGGAGGTGGTAAGCGGAATCCATCGCACTACTTTTGGGATAAAGTGGGTTTTGGGGAAGGTCGTCCGATGCCATTCATCGAGTGCCATGTAGCGGCAAGGTGAACAGTGAAACCACTCAAATCAGGTGGGTAAAGCTCGGCCTTCAGAGGTTTCCCGATATGAGTGTCAATCGTTGGATTTGAAGGGGTCATATCGCATGGTGATTGAGGCAATGATTTAATGTGAGGTCTCGATGTGGTTTTACTGAGCGAAATGATTAATTAATTGTGGATTAGGGAGGTTTAATGACATTGGGAGTGATTTGATTGGTAGTGAAAGATTATTAATTAATCACTGATTCATTAATTAATTTCTTTATACGATGGTGGGTCATGGTTATTAATTAGTCACTAATTGACTTAATTAATTCCTTTAATTAGTTTATTAGTAAGGCTTATGTTTCAAACCTTGGGCAATATATTAACATATGGGATTTTTAATAAAACATACATGAAAGGGGCTTTTCTTCAGGATTTAATAAATAATGTTAGAAGTCAATATGAAATGGTCGTGGAAAACAAAATACGCTAAGTATAATGTAAGTGGAATTTATTTTCTTTTCATATTAAACATTATAACTTAGGCTAAATGTGTATTTATGGGTTTTTGTGGAAAATTGGGGTTTTTTATGGAGGTAATTACTTTCCCTAGGCAAATGGTGATTTTACCTTAGGAAAAAGGGATTTTTTAGATGGAATGAATGAATTGAAGGGGGTGAATGTTGGTGATGGGGCTTTTAGTACTTAGACCCCATAAGTTATTGGGTCGAGGGTCGCGTCCCTCGAGAAGTCATAGAAATGCTCTGAGCCCCTTTAACTTAAGGTTTTAGGTACTTTTGTCTTTACTTATGGGAAATTAGTAAATTAAGGGTAAAATAAATGGGGAAATTAACCACTTCACTTTATATAACTGCTCAATTATCATCCATGCTTTAGTAACCCATTGATGAAAGTAAATGATATGATCTTAACTAATCATTCAGCATAATTTTGCAACCATTCAACTACCTACCCATCTACTCATCCTACCATTTTTTCTAGTCTCTATTAAGGTGCATTTAAGCTAGAAAACCCTTTTCAAAACAATTTTTTTTTCTTTTACAATAGAAATCTATCTATGTCTATCCTTATTACATCCAAGGGCTCATATTAAACTGTTGATCTCTTTTTATTCACTCTATCTAATCTAATTATCTGCCAATGTTAAACAATTTGGCGAGAGTTTATTCTCTATCTATAAACATGAAATTGAAAGCATGAAATAACCAAGTTTAAATTGTTTGACCATCCATGGATTGTGGCAAAGGTAATAAGCTACACACAATCATTATTATGCATAAAAAGTAAATGGTAGTGGCATTTGGACTTGCACACTTTCATGGTCTTTTCTTTTTTTCTTAGGGTTTATTTTTCATCTTTTTTGACCTTTTTCATTCTTTTTGTCCTTTGATTTTTCTTTTAGGACATACCCTCTTTACATTTTTAAATTTTTTTGAGTTTTTTGAATATGGAAAATATTTGCAGAAAGCAAAGGTATGTACATATTACAGATTTGACCTCAACCATTCAAAATTATGACACCTATTGGTATAGGAACATAACAATGGCTCCACTTGGGGATGGAATTTTCTGGTGAAATGTCAAGAACTAGTAGATCAATGGCCTTCTGAATTGTTGTGATCTTTACTCTGTAACTTTCCTTTTTTACTTTGTTGCCTCATTGATATTTGTGACAGTGAAAGTTTTAAGGCTTAGGGCCTTCTCTTCAGGCTTCAACTCCAAAATGTTACCATCCAATCTACACTAAGCTTTGTAAAGGATATAATATGTACAAGTTATTAGTGAAATCATTGATTGGGATCTATGTAGTGCTTTAACACTCAACCATTAACTGGTCCTCCTTCTAATTCTGCACCATCCAATTCTTTGAGAAAATAAGCATTGTTACCTCTGAAAGCATAAATAATGTAAGGGCCTTTCCACAAGAAGTCAAACTTCCCATGTTTACCTTTTTCTTCCATTCTTGAGTCCCATTTCAAAACTTTATCTCCAAGGTAGAAATCTTCTGCCTTGGTTCTTTTGTCAAAAACCTTTTTGATATTCTCCTACACAATTTGGGATCGGATATAGATTTCTTCCCTAGTCTGCTACAAATGCATTGTCTGGTTGATCCTCCTTTGAATGTCATTTGGCTCAACCTGTGCTTCTTGAAGTAGTTTCAATACTCATGTTATCAAATAATATGGGAAGACAACCTCCATTCCATAGACTAGATGATAGGGACTAGTATCAATGGACTTCTTAGTGGTCAGCCTATCTGCCCATACGGCATTTACTAGTTTCTTATTCCAGGTTTTCTTGTTATCTTCCAATAATGTTTTGATGGTGTTTATTAATCTCTTATTGGAAGACTTTTCAAGTCCATTTCCTTAAGGATAGTACGTTGTGGAGTGACCAAGAGTTATGTGATATTTGTTGCAGAAATAAATCATCCTCTTTGATTTAAAGGCTGCTGCATTGTTGGTAATGATCTTGGTAGGGAAACCAAAGCTAGATAAAATGTTAGCCACAAGGAATCCTATTATGACAGTATCAATAGCTCATCTTGAGGGTATGGCTTCTATCCACTTTGTAAAGTAATCTATGGCAGTCAAGATCCATATATGTTGGGTAGAGGAAGGGGGATGAATTTCACCAATGAAGTGTAGGCCCCATTGTTGAAATGGTGTTTCGATAGATATAGGTTTCAAAGGTAATGGCAATAGTTTTCTTTTTCCTTCAAATATCTGACATTTGTGGCATGAGGTTACAAACGTTTTCACATTAGAGAACACAGTGGGCTAGTAAAAACCATCCCTTAAGATCTTATCAGTTGTTGTCTTCCAATAAGGATGTCCCCCACAGTCACCTGCATGAAACTCTTGTAATATTTTGTCAGATTCTTCCTTTAACAAACAATTCCGAAGGATGCCTTCATAATTTTTCCAAAATAAAGCATTATCAATTATGCAAAACTTCAAAGATTTCATTTTTAAGAACCTATTTTTAGTTCTGGACAACTCAGAAGGGGCTTGAAGATTTTGTAGAACGTATATTATATCAGCTTACCATGATGAGTCTATAAAGGCCTCGCTGATTTGTCGAGTCACCATGTCCTCTTCGTTATCCAATTTTTCTATGAAATTTATGTCTAGGGCCTGACAATTTGATTCAACCATGAGCTTCACTAAACCTTGGCCCTTAATAAATTTTGTAGGTTTAATTTCTAAATCATAATCTAATATGGTAGCTATCCACTTCCCTCTCTTTCCATTGGTCCATCTCGTGTTAGAATGTCTTTGACTACAGCATTGGGAACATAAGCTACTATATGAGAGTACAAGAAATAAACATTGAAATCTTTTAAAGCTTTAACTAGAGAAAAAGCTTTCTTTTCCATTATATTATACTTTAAACGTGCATCTCTTAGGGATTTACTGAAGAAAGCTATTGGTTGTTCAAAACCATGATCATTTTTCTACGGTAGGACTACAATAATTGTATGTTATTAGGCAAAAGAAAAATGATAAATCCCTATCAAACATTGGACTGATGAGAATTGGAGTTTGTGTTAAGGCTAGATTTACATCTTCAAATGAATTTTTAGCCTTTAGGGTCCATTTAATAGTTGAATCTTTCTTTAAGATGTTATTTGATAATATAATCAATTCAGCTAGGTTAGAGATAAATCTTCTCAAAAAGTTTATTTTTCCTAAAAATGCTTGAAGTTCTTTAATGTTCGTAGGGCGTGGTATCTGCAAAATGGATTCAATTCTTGTTGGGTCAATCCTGATACCATCTTTGGAGATTATGTGACCTAGTATTTTTCCCTCTTCCAACCCAAATAAATATTTTTTAAGATTCAAAGAAATTCCATACTTCCTACACTCGGTAAAAACTTGCCTAAGATGATCCGGGTGTTCCTGATCTGATTTAGAGAATACGGTGATATCATCTAGGTATATTACCAGGAAGTCGTGGATTTCCTTTTCAAAGGCTATGTCCATTGCTCTTTGAAAGGTGGCTCTTGTGTTTTTTAACCCAAAAGGCATTTTCATATACATCAAAGTGTTCGAGGGAGTGGTGAATGCAGTTTTCGCTTGATCATCTGGGTGGACTAGGATCTAGTTATAACCTGAAACCCTTCTAACAGTAAGATTCCGGTTGAACCTACTACCCTCTGTAATATGTGGTTCATTTTAGGAAGGGGTTAGTTGTCCTTCAGTGAAACTTTATTCAAATTCATAAGTTGAACACATAGTCTAATTTCACCAATTTTCTTTCTTGTAGGTACCAAATTAGAAACCTAGTCTGAGAATCTAATTGGTGCAATAATGTTAGCTTCATACATTATTTTAATCTCTTTTTCGATGGAAGGCAATAGAACAGGGTTAATCCTTCTCAGCTTCTATCTAAAATGATTTTGGTTTTATTTTAAGGGAATAGTGTGTTTTATTATGCTGGTATCATAGGACTTCAGGTTCTCATAATTCTAGGCAAAAACATCTTGGAATTCCCTTAGCAGTTCTATGTATTTCACTTTTCATTGGGAGGCAAAGATTTTCAAAGTTTTATCAGTTTGGGATCTTCTTCAGAGCCTATGTTACATTCTTCAATGTCTGATTTCAAAGTTTCCATTTTAGGATTTTTAGGAACTTCATTTGAATCGAAGAAGTCCTCCAAAGGAGTTAATCCTTTGGGCAAAAAAAAGTCTTTCATATTAATGACTTTAGATTCTTCATGGATTGCTTCATCAATTTCCATTTGTTTTAGGTTTCGAATATCAGATTTTGTAAACTTTGTGGGATAGAAATTACCTATCTTTTCATCATCTGCTTTGTTAATTTCTACTTCATTAGTGCAATCAAAATCTAATGTCATGTCTGTGTCTATGTTACTATTTACAAATTCCTCATCTAAAGTTAGAAAATTGTTAATTTGTTGATCATTATCGAACACTTGAAAATTATTTAAGTTGTTAGGAATAGCAGGTCTATGCCTAACCTCAGTAGTGTACTGATGGTTGGGCTGAAGTGGAAACTTGTAGGTACTAGAAAACACCGCTAAACTATGAGCTTGCATAATGTGTTTTCTTGGAATATCAACAAGCTTGGTTTCTAAAAAGGTATTTAGTATTTCTACAACTGTGCCTCTATAAAATCCTAAACTAGGATCCCTAGTCATATAAACAATGTTAATTTGTTTTATTACGAACTCAGAATCTCCCATGATAGAGACTCTTATGGCTCCTAACCTTTTGACCAATTTCAGGCCTAACATAAGTGCTTCATATTCAGACATGTTGTTTGTACATTTAAAGTTCAATCTATAGGCATGACCCTAAGAATGATCATTTTCTAAGTTGTAAATCCATACTCGTGCTCCAACACCTTGTTTGTTTACTGACCCATCGAATTCAGGAGGCCAAATAATTTTGTGTTCATAATTCTTACTGTCTGGGGGAATACAATCTTCCTTGACTAAGGTATCTAGGTCATCTTTAGTATCTGCCACTTCATGGATTTGAACACTTTTATTTTCTTCTTTTATTGTAATTTCTTTTGGTTCTGCTATAGTGTTGTCTGAAGCATTTTCTTGGTTAGTTTCACCATTATAAAGAATGAAAGAATCAATATCAGAATGCATTGAATATATAGGAAAGTTTTGAGGTCTCTCCTGTGTACTCACTACATACTTCATCAAAGTCTCTCTATACATTTTCTTAGGATGTCCAAAGACTGAAATGGTAGCATACGACATGTCAAGTTGCAAAGATCCTTAGAGTTTGGCACCCCAAGATCTAGACAACAACATACTGTACTTCAGTGGTATATCAACAACAACTATGTCCATAAGTATGGTCTTAGTAGGGTACTAGACTAGGGAAACAAATAGGTCTTTTAAAAGTCCTAGGCACTTAACTTGGCTTGAATCAAAGCAAAAGTGATCTTTGTAGGGTTTTGTGATATCCAAGTTTAGCTTCTCCATAACAGATTTAGGCATAAGGTTGTGTGAAGCCCCAGAGTCAAGCACGACATTATGTAGGATTTTATCATGGATGTTAAGGCTAATGTAGAAGGGTGGTATCCATCCTTCCATTGGTTTTCAATTAACATTAGGTTCGAAAATTAACTCAGGTTGATCATCAAATAGGTTAACAGAGCCTTTGTTTTCAACGAAGTTTAAATATTTTCTTATTTGAGATCTGTAAGTTTCATGTTTAACTAGTTCTATTCAAGCAACTGAGATTTTAAGTTTGGCCACCTCTACTCCCAAACTGAAAGGTAGAGGGGATTTTTCTATTTGAACATTTGAAATCTTAGCACCTGGGTTCTGAGTAGCATGTTCTTCTTTTTCATTATTTGGAGTCTTTTTAATTGGATTTTCTAATGCAATTTCTGGAGATTGTTTTAGTGTTTCCTTGAGGGGGACTCAAGTGGAAGGTTGCTCATTATAAGGTTGGTCATTGGTTACATCGTCAATGATAGGATAGGGAGGGTTTTGACTTGGTATAGAAAGGATTTGCAAGGTTTTTGTAACTGGAGGATTTTGATTTGTAGCTTTTACTTTCTTAGGCTGATTATGTACTACTTTTTTGATTTGGTATGGAACATCAATGTTCTTTTTTCTCCTCAAATTGTACTTTTTATGCACTTTGAAAATAGCAGAGTCATACCCTTGCTTGTAATCGAAAGATTCTCCAGTTTGGGTTTGTAACTGTTGTAGCATGTATAGTTCTTGGTCATCCTGAGCTAGAAAATAGTTTCTTCTTCATCTAACCCCATTAAGTTGATTTGGGTGTATAGCTCCTAGTCTCCTTGATGGGAGATTTCAACATAATTCTCTTGGAAAGGTGGTCTAATGTTTAGATCTGGTCCATTTTACTAGTGTTTTGGTTCTGTTCTTCCTAAAGTTCAGATTCCTTACTGGAGCTGCTTGTTGGCTATCCCAATGAGGTTTCCTTTCAATATTTTCTATTCTATCCATCAAATTCTCCATTCCTTTAGCTAAAGCATCCATTTCCTTATCAAAGGGTGAAGTTTCATCTTTCAGGGGTGTCCTTCTCTCGTTTCTAACCCTAGGTCTTTTAGATAGTAGATTAGCTTCTATGCTAACTGCAACACTTTGCATATCTTCTAGTATTGGGGGATTCCTTTCTCTAAGTTGAAAAGCCATATCTATGTCAAATCCCTCTAGAAACTTAATTAGGGCTAAGCCACGTGGAGGTCTAAGGTCAAGGGGTATTACATTATATACATTCTTGAACCTAGTGCAGTAGTCCTGAACAGCTTCATTTGGTCCCCTCTTAAGGTTTTCATGTTCAGAAAGAATTTGAAAAGAGTTCTTTTTCTTCTCCCACCTATGTAAAAATTGTTGGTAAAAAAGTTCTAAACTATCTATACTAGTAGGGGGAAAAGATCTAAACCACGTTCTCACATCTCTAGTCAGAGTTTGGGCAAAAATTCTCATTTGGACATCTCCTATGTCAATTTCATGCAGTTCGAAATAATTTGTCATTTTCTTGGTGTGATGTTGTGTAGTGTAAGTTCTAGTGCCATCAAATAAGGTAATTTTACTCTCATAATCTGCTGGTAAGACACCCTGAGGAGTAGGCATGATAAGAGGGGCATATTTGAGTGCCATAGCTCTAATATAGACATGATTAAGAATAGGAGTTGAGGTAACAGGGGGATTTGGGCCAACAGGGGGAGTTGGGGTAATAGAGGGAGTGATAGGCTGATGGGCGAGTGAAGGTACGAATGGAGATGAGAGATGATCTTCAGAAATGTGGGGAAATGATGGTGAGATAAAAGAAGTCAAAGGAGTTTCAGAAAGTTCAGGGATTCTATCAGTGATAAGGGATGACTGAGGGGAGCTAAGAAGGTACTGATCAATTGACAAGTTGGCTTGTTGGACTTCAAGTTCTCTTGTGAATTCTGGATCTAGGATGGTGTCCTCAAGTTCACTCTGAGACTTGGTTCTAAGAGGAGAAAGATTGAAATACTCATCAAAAGGAATGTCTTCAATGAATAACCACTCAACAGGGCAGGAATTGGATCTAAAAGCAGGTCTAGGGATTACCGAACTCTCTTTTCTTTTGATTATTCATAGAATAAGGTTGGGATTTTCAAATACAGGGTGAGGATTTGGATTAGGATTGGCCCTGGTATAGTGAGTTCTCTGTGAAGCTAGATTTTGAGCTTTTTCTACTTCTTTTGTTTTATGAAATTTTGAAATAACTTCTAATAAACCCTTTAAGATGCTTAAAAATAAAAAATTGAATTTCTCAAAGGTTTATTAAGACTGGGGGTTTGAGCTTCCCCAATATGGTCGCCACTATGTTATCACTGAGAGTTTTCCCTAGAAGTTACCAAAGAAGGAATATTCCAATGTAAACACAAACCTAATCTTTTAGACTCAGGTTCTAGACAACCTAAGTCTAGAGAGGCCTCTCTCTTTATAATTTAACTTTGTTTTAGGTAGATTTCAGGCTAGTTATTAGTGCTCAAGGTGTTTTGTTTTGATTGGGTGGTGGAATTAAGAAAACAGATGGGCGGAGCAAGTATTCAGGCCATTGGGCTATGGAGTCAATCAAGAAGGGCTTAACTGGATCTGATCTATCACTGAGGTAAGAGTCGACTAGGTAGGCTAGCATAGCAAAAGGAAATTTGCAGGTTCAAATCGATGAAGTAGTCCTAACTAGGGCAAAGGGCAATGAAGAATCCTTAACCGGGATTAAGATGAAGAAAGGAAGGATGATCGATAGAAAAGGGTAATGAAGAATCCTTTACTATGGACCAAAGGGGGGCTAAACTACGGAAGTAAGGGAGCAATCAAGAATTCCCAAACCAAGATAGTTTAGTTGAAAACATATAGAAAGTAAACAGTTAAAACAGAGAGCATTTAAGTTAATTCTGAGATATTATTCCTTATTTACTTTACAGATTTTATAAGAGACACATGAATTTTGATAACATGAATAGAAAATAATATTTAAGCACAAAGAGATAATACTTTTTTTTTCCAACTGTGCATAAGAATCTGGTGAAATGTCCTTAGCTTTATTTCATTTCTAGGAAAACCAATCCAGTGTTGAGTACAGTAGCTCCTTGGCTCAAAAATCAAATGTCTATATAAATGTATTTTAATCCACCCTAATTACTTCAAATAATGAAGTATTTATCCAAAATATGTTACAAAATATCTCATAACAATACAAGATTTATTTTAGGAAACTAAAAATATCTCCAACACGAAGATAGAGACAGATGGAGAACTACCTTCTTGATGTCCCTTTTAATATGACTGTGCTCGTTGTTGCAATTCGGATTTGGCTCTTTCAGTTGCTTTATAGTTGTGTGCTGGAATCACTTTCTATCTTCTACCTACTGATACTCTTTACCAGTTATGTTTTGACATTGCCTTACCTATTTTACCTGGAAGCTAAGTTTTACCATGTAGATTTACTGCAGTAACTTTATAGTAAATCTATAATTTTTATCCACCATTCACTGTCAGGTAATTTCATCCTTATCATCTTTTTGTATATTTCATCATCTTCTCTATATTTAGAAAAATTTGGCTTGCTTGTAAACAAGTGCCTAACCTCATGTTCTACGTAAAAAAGATTTTCAAGACCATCATATCGTACCTTTCTAGTGGACAAAGATTTTACCCCTAAAGTACTAGCATGGTTTTTGGCCCGCTTGTTTAATATTTCAATGTAATCCTCTTGAGTCATCAACTTGTCATGTATTACCATAGGACTGGGAAGTCCTTTTTCTCTCAAAAGGCCATACTTTGTCATCAATGTCTGCTTGGATGCTTTGACATCTTTTCTCTAGATTGAGCATAAGGTTTCTTTTGGTGAGAACCTTCTTAATTCCAATAATGATTGTTGTTATATCATCAATCTCTGCTTCATCGAGTTGGTACCTATTTTTGCTGTTCAAAAATGTGATCAATAAGTTGACCTCCTCAAGTTTATCTCCCAACTCTTATCTTTTCTTGTGGACTGCTTCTGTAGCCACTTTTACTAATTCAGTCTGTTTAAAAATAAATTGAATAGAAGGACAAACATCATTGATTGAATCAATCATGTTGGCCCAAAGAATTTCTTTCATGTCTCCCAGTGGCTCTTGCAATTTCAAGTCCTTTTCAAGGAATTTTATTCCTTCTACCATTCTTTGGTTCTTCTGAACTTCTTCCTTTTGCTGTATCTGGGCAAGCTTATAGTCAGTCTCTAGATTTGAAACTTTTTCTCTAAGTTTCTTAAGCTTAGTGGCCTAGATGCTATTTCTTCCATGGCCTTTATCAATTTAGTTTTTTTTTCTATGGAAGTACCTATGCTTTTAGACACCTTTGTGCCTGCTGATGTACCTGTAACTGGCAAAGTTTTAGCTGGTAGAAGTGTGGGTGCTAAGGCAACAACCAATGTGGAGGGTACTGCAGTGGAGACTATAGGAATTATAGTCTGAGGAGTGGTGGAAAACTCACTCTATTTAGACTATATAAAGTTATCGAGCTCCTTTTTTGTCTCTTTTAATTGTTCATTGAGCTTAAGGACTAAGTCCATAAGCTCTTCCTCCTTCTGTGTTTCCAACACTCCACTTGTCTAAGGACGATGTAGAGGAGGAATTTTGAGTTGCTTCTTCAGTGTAGCTATGTCATCGTTTTTCTTCTTGATATGCTTTTTTGTAGCTTTCACATCCTTGGGATCATGTCCCAACTCTATGACCAAGTCCTCTAAGGACTTTATTTTGGTGTCCTTGGCTTGTGAAGAGGCCTTCTCCAACTAGAATTGTGCTAATATATTATTCAAAGAATTCTGTAGTTGGTGGGCTTCAATTACTTTGCTGGTCAGAGTGGAGTAAACCATTACCCCAGTCTGCTTTTGTACTTCTATTTGGTAAATAGGATGGATCACTTTGGCCAATACTTCAAAATCTATTTTCAGATAATTTTCCATTGATCTAGGTTGTTGTGTTGTTGGTTTCAAAAAACTCATTTTCATTTTACCTTCCTTTATGTCAAAGGCTAACATTAGCCTTGTTTTATTTGTTGGAGCCATTTTCAGGTAGCGTGCATAATTTTGGGCTTTTATTCTTTCATTTCTTGCCTTGATTTATTTATATTTCTCTTTGATATCTTGGCTCTGGGCAGTAGGAGCCTTGAAAGAGGATACTTCCACACTCTTTTGCCTTCCTAGCATTTGAGTTTGTGAGGTGGAAGGTTCTTGTGTACCTCCTGAAGGAGTGGTATGCCTGCTTTCTGCTCCTACAGTTCCTGTTGTCTCCTCGGTAAACTCATGTTCTGAAAATGGGTCCAACCTTTGCCTCTTGACATAGGTATGGGCAACAGGTCTACTAGAAGGAGTTGCATCCTCTCTATCTCTTTTAAGGTTCCTCTCCTCATTTAGAAGATTATGTAAAACAGGAGGATTTCTCATGATTTCTTCTGGTTGGGTAAGTTCCTCTGAAATCTCAAGATGTTTTGATTCCTTTTGCTGCTATGCTCCCTCTGGGTGCTTTGATGTTTCTAGTGCAGTGAAGGTCGTTCTTCTAGTTGCTATGATGGCCCTTCTTCTGTTGTTTTCCCCCTGTGTCCTTGTGATTACCTTTGAGATTGAGTTTCTCCTGGTAGCTGTACAAATGAATCATCATCAAGTCTTCTATCTAAATCAATCAAAAAATTATTTTCAACAGTTTCTGTGCTATCCCAGTCTACCAAAGTGTTTTCGACCCATTCAGAATGATTTTCATATTGTTCAATTTCAGGGATTCTATGGTGGATGTTAGGAGATAATTTATTCTTCTGTCTCTTACTGAAAATGAAGTCTAAAGGGTCATAATTCCAGATAAAACTTTGTTTCAGTCTCAACCATTGGAGGATTTCCCCTGCTTCCTTTCCTGCTTTTCTACTATTACATATAGATGGGCCAAGTTGATCTTTTATCCTAAGTTGAGCTTTCTTCTTAGCTTTCACAAAATGCACCTCATCTGAGTTGATCATTTTCCTGTAGTACTCTAGAGCAAACAATCTCATGGGGAGGTATCTGGGCAGTTTGTAGGGAGCTAGCTCACATCCATAGATTTTGATTTCAGTGTGGTTTTGGTACAAGTACCAATCCCCCACTTTATATTGCTTGGAAAACTGTAGGACCCTCTTGATGTCTCCACTGATTCTAGGGGGACGGCTTCCTAGTAGCATAGTTGTCACTAGGTACACAAAGAGATCTATGAAATTAGTATAAGAATATTGAGAGTCAAATTGATAGATTGATGAAGTCCAGAAGATCGCTGATCTAGGGTTGCCTCTGGTATCAAGATTTTGGAGAGTGATTGTAAATCTATAAGCTTGATGATACAAGAACAAATGATATAGAAATGAAGAATAACTAAAAATCCTTTCATTAACCAACCTCATGAATTGATCATGGATTTTATTAGCAATGAACTTAGCATAGTCAAACATGATGGCTGGTGGTTTCCCAGGAGAGTAGAGAGACATAAAGACTATAATGATTTAATCAACAAATTCAATTGTAATAAAGCCAAGCACAGTGGATATCATGTCTATGATGTCTCGGCCAAGGTCAAAAAATATAGTCCACAGTTAAGGGGGAGAGTCCTTTGGGGTGTATTTTTCTTCTCTGATAAAGGCCTGGTATAACCGAGAAAGTCTGATTGAGGTAAGAGTAGGGTATCTGTTCAACATATCTCCAATAGAAAGAGGAGTCAGGCTTTGGCTTGGTTGTAATTGTAGCATTTCATTTATGGACTTAGTAGTAATGGTAAATAGTGCATATTGGTCAGGGGTTCTCACTACCCTTTGGATGGGATCATAGTTCATGTGGCAGTAATGTACAATCTCTAGGAAGATGTGAAGTCTGGGGAATTGGTACTTGGGTAATCCTGATTCCCAGAGTCCAACGTAGTCTGCATGGTTCAGGTACTGGCTTCTATATCTGCAGAATAGTTTCAAAGGGGATTCTGCAATATAAGTACCTTTAATATGGAAATCTTTATCACCCAGTGGGAGATGATATAAATTCTTGTGAGGATTCATGATGGGCATGACATTCAATGCAATTGGGGCATTCATCCTTGGTTCTTGTCGATTCAAGGACGGGGGAAAGGGTTTTTAGTGAATTTTGGGAGAAACTAGCCCAATTCAAGTATTTTGGAGTCAGCAGATAATTTTCTTACTAAATTACTTAAGAATTGGAAGCAATTTAGTCCAGGTTGTGGAACAAAAACTAGGTTTTTCAGTGAATTGGGATAAGTAAATGGTTTCGGCTTTTGCACTGAGTAATGGCAATTATGCACTGTTTGCAGGACGTGCACGAGATTGCAAGGTGGTCTAGAGTTTCAGTAGGCTCAGTAAGCTAGCAGTTGGTAGCAGGTTGACGGTTGCACGTACTCTGTGCTTGCATGGAGGTTAGAATGTTCTTTTTTCACGATAAAATGAAAAAGCTATATTTTTTTTGGTTTTATTCATAAATTCAATGACTTTGGGGGGTACATTGGTAAAAGGACAATTGGCATCAATGGGGGCTGTGACATTTTGACATGTAGGGAAGGTGGTAAGCAGAATCCATCGTACCACTTTTGGAATAAAGTGGTTTTGGGGGAAGGTTGCCTAATTCCATTCATCGGGTGCCACGTAGCGGTGGGGTGAACAATGAAACCACTCATATTGGGTGGGTAAAGGTTGGCCTTCGGAGGCTGCCTGGTATGAGCGTCGACTGTTGGATCTGAAGGGGTCGGATCCCATGGTGATCAGGGCAATGATTTAATGTGAGGTCTAATGGAGGGACCCGGTGGGGTTTTAATGAGCGGAAAGATTAATTAATTGCGGATTAGGGAGGCTTAATGACGTCAGCAGTGATTTGATTGGCAGGGAAAGATTATTAATTAATCATTGATTGATTAATTAATTTCTTTATACGGCTATGGTTCATGGTTATTAATTAGTCGTTGATGTACTTAATTAATCCCTTTATTAGTTTATTAGTAAGGCTTATGTTTCAAACCTTCGGGCGGGATATTAACATATGGGATTTAAAAAAAACATACGAGAAAGCGGTTTTTCTTCAGGATTTAGTAAATAATGTTAGAAGTCAATATGAAATAATAACAGAAAACAAAATGCACTAAGTATAATATAAGTTGAATTTATCTGCTTTTCATATTAAACATTATAACTTAGGCTAAATGTGTATTTGTGGGGTTTTGTGGAAAAAATGGGGTTTTGTATGGAGGTAACTACTTTCCCTAGACAAATGGTGATTTTACCATAGGAAAATGGATTTTTTAGATGAAATGAATGAATTGAAGGGGTTGAATGTTGGTGATGGGCTTTTAGTACTTAGACCCTATAAGTTATTGGGCCAAGGGTTTGGTCCCTCTAAAATTCAGAGAAATGCTCTAAGCCCCTTTAACTTAAGGTTTTAGGTACTTTTGTCCTTACTCATGGGAAATTAGTAAATTAAGGGTAAGATAAATGGGGAAATTAACCACTTGACTTTATGTAACTGCTCAATTATCATCCATTCTTTAGTAAGTCGTTGATGAAAGTAAATGATATGATCTTTAACTAATCATTCATCATAATTCTGCAACCATTCAACTACTTACCCATCTACTCATCCTACCATCTTTTCTAGTCTTTATTAAGGTGCACTTAAGCTGGCAAACCCTTATCAAAACATTTTTCTTTTCTTTTACAATAGAAATATATCTATGTCTATCCTTATTACATCCAAGGGCTCATATTAAACTATTGATCTCTTTTTATTCACTCTACCTAATCTAATTATCTGCCAAGGTTAAATAGTTTGGTGAGACTTTATTCTCTATCTATAAACATGAAATTGAAAGTATGAAATAGCCATGTTTAAACTTTTTGACCATCCATGGATTGTGGCAAAGGTAATAAGATGCACACAATCTTTATTATGCATAAAAGGTAAATGGTAGTTTCATTTGGACTTGCACACTTTCATTGCCTTTTATTTTTTTCTTGGGGTTCATTTTTCATCTTTTTTGACCTCTTTCATTCTTTTTGTCCTTTGATTTTTATTTTAGGACATACCTTCTTTACATTTTTTTATTTTTTTGAGTTTTTTGAGTATGGAAAACATTTGTAGAAAGCAAAGGTACGTACATATTACAGATTTGAACTCAGCCGTTCAAAATTATGACACCTATTGGTATAGGAACATAACAGGTTGCAAGGGTTTCCTCTTTCTCTTAAAGGAGCAGCTCTTCGATGGTTCATGAGCCTTGGTGGTAACTACATTCAAACACGGGAAGACATGAAGAATGTATTCTTGGAGAAATACCAAAACTATTTCCAGGCCAGTGAAGATATTTTTGCGATAACACAAGGAGAAAGTGAAAATTTTGAGGATTATATGGAGCGATTTAGATACAAACTCCAAAAATAAAAACATAGGAATTTGGTAAAAGAGACCTTGAAAACACTCCTCAAAGGAATCAAAGACGAATTTTTAGAACCTTTAAATCTAATAGGAGTAGGTGATGTTTCTCACTTACAATATGATGACGTTTGTAAATTATGCATTAGTTATTCAAGAGGACTCTCCAATATTAGCAAGAATTCTTGAGAACCTTCTTCCCAATTTTTGGAATCAACTACAAAAATAGGAGCTACAAAATCTTGTCTAAATATAAAATTGGATGATTTGCAGGAAGAATGGAAGCAGTGAAAGGAGGATCATTCAACAAATTATTTGCCATCATTGTCGGGGTTTCAACAGGTATTTAAGAATCAAGTAAGGAAATAAATCGACTGCCAGGTATAGCTCAAAACTCATCATCATTTAATACTTATAATAATATTTATTGTCCCCAACAGGTTCCTGTTGATGCCTTGAAAATCGCTGCAACAACATTGGGGGGTAACCACCCGGTCCGGACCTTAAAGCAGCTCCTTTTCCATTTGGTGTGGTGGTTTAACTAGGTCTGATTACCTTCTCCCTATCGCTATTGGTTTATAATGTATCTTTAACTACCAATAGACAGGGATATTAGACCACTTCTTCTAGCTTATTAGGCAAGAGAATGACCCTTAAGATGATTTGGGTTCAGCCAAGCCATAACTAAAATTTTGCCTCTTTGAGAAGAGGACTTAAAAGAATATAGAAATTAATCTAAATGAAAACTTATTCTAAGATGCAAGCAAAAGAAACTAATCTTAATCCTATCTTAATTAGGAAGATATAGATCTAACCCAACCAAGAGCAAGATAATTAAAGTATTGAGATTTTAAATATGTCTTGTTTATAATGAATATCAAGTTAATGAAGTAGTTCAATTAACTGATATTATGGATATCAAAACACATCCTATTGAGACCTATTAACTGAAATAATAAACCAAAAACACTCAGGAAGTAGTTCACAAAAATGATATTGGTTATCAAATCAGTAAATCCAATAATTAAACAATAACATGCAGAAATAGTTCACAACACATTACCATTCAATAAATCAGTTTTATAAGACAGATTTTTGAGCAAATAGTTACTCAGAAATTAGAAATTAATTCATAAGAACATAGATACATGATAACAGTTTTGATACAAATTACCCATATTGACAAAAGTGCATAAACATGAATAAAATGAGACATTCCTATTATCATAAAAATGAAACTGATATTTGAAACAATAGTATTAGAAATGTCAATTTATTGCATCCATTTCCCTGACCTTGGTCTCCAACAGTCCTTTACATTGCTTGAACTTCTGCGTTCAAAACTATTGGACACCTAATCCTAAAGGGTTAGTGTGGAAGTCGAAAAGACTAAGCAGTCCAAGAGACCTTGGGATCTGAAACCCAAGAGTCACATATTTGTACTATAAATGTATATCTATTGTTAATAAAAAATGATCTCACTGATTTATCATTCATATCTTTTGTGCTGTCCATGTGTGTTTAACATGGTATCAGAGCGGGCGATCTCCTGCCCTGCTCAAACATGAGCCACTTGTTTTCCGTGGCCTTTCTTACATGCCAGTCCTGTACATTCATATAATTGTCAGTACTGCTATATTAGGAGGTGCCTGACAGTCCCTGTGATTCTTGACCTACCACTCTGCTGTTTACCAAATATGCATCGGTTAGCGTGCATGCAATTCTGAAATTACTCAGAAATTTGTGGCGGCCATAACGCATCTGCCATAACGCTCTGGCGCATCAGCGCTGTCATCTTCCATAACCGCTCCTGCACGAAATCATTTGCTGTCGGTCTGTCCACTGTTCTGCTCTGTCTCTAGGCTCTGTCCACTAACGCATCTGCCACGCCTGTGCTGCCCTAACGCTCTCTCACCTAACGTTCTCTCACCTAACGCTCTCACCGGTCTGAGAGACTCCATACGCAGTTGGATTATTGAACGCTGCTTGACAAAGAATTGTGGAAGAGCTTTTGGGTCATATTTCTCATCTGGGTGTTCTGGATAATCAGTCTTAATTACAATTCCCACTTGAGCAGTATCAAATGTGAGATTGCTGTAAAATATTTCTCGCACATAACTCCCTCTTCCAGGACTAGTTTTGATCCTCATGCCACGTCTTGACTGCCAAACATGAACATTATCAACCGTGACATTGGAGACTCCTCCAGACATTTCACTCCAAATTGATACTGCTGAACTTACTCTGCTTCGAAGCACGAGATTCCGGATAAAAATGTTTGCAGATGGCCGAGCATATGCTATTCCATATTGATCCCAACCACTCTTTATTGCTATGCAATCATCGCCAACGCTTATGTAGCAGTTTTCAATAGTAACATTTTGACAAGAATCTGGATCAATTCCATCCGTATTTGGAGCATCAAGTGGGGCCAAGATAGTCAGCCCACTAATACGAACATTTTGACAGTCATATCGGTGAAGTGTCCAAAATGGAGAATTGCGCAGTGTGATGTTTGAAATCTCAATGTCATTGCATGACATGAACTGTAGAAGAATCCCTCTAATGTGTGTTTAACATCTTGAAGCTTTGGTCTACCACCGCTAGCATAACGTTTCCTACATTGCCTCAATGCTTCTGTTTTTTCCTACACGTTGTAACCTCCAACACCTCCCCGTCGACGTCACGGGTTCGAATCACCGTGCTTCGGTTTTCCTGCCGTCGTCTTTGGGTCCCTACTGAATATTGTGTTGGTTGAAATTCTCAAGTGGTAAAACTCAAATTCAAGGTTCGAGCTTCTAAAGTGCTACTTTGAAGAAATCATCGATGCTTTTGAGGACCAACAGCGGAACATGCAACCTTCCTTTGCAAGCGTAACTCCTATCTACTGTCATTTTTTCTGTTAAAATATGTCCCTGCGAACCAACAGAAGTTTAATGCATACAGTTCTATTTGCAATGAACGTTGAATGTACACTGGTGAAGCCGACTTGGGACAATTGAATTCGTGCAATGGTGTTGGGGATATGCAGTGCTTCATGAGGCCCTGGTAAGGATTTTCAAGGGCCAATTTGGTGAGTCCACCCCTCCAAAAGGCATATCAAGTGATCTTCTTTCATGTCAACATCAAGAAGTTGCAAGTTCTTCATTTTGTAGCACTTCAGTCTTTCAGAAGTTTTCTCTGCAACGAAGGTATAGAGATTGTTGCCGCTGCGTTGGAGGTCTCTAAGTTTAGTGCGCGTTGAATAGTTTGTGTTGAGGAAGAGAATTGTTGGTCATTTCTGTTCAAGTCATTTTGAATAGTTTGTGTTGACAAAGAGAATTTGTGCGTCGTTTCTGTTCAAGTAATTCTGTGCTGAGGAAGAGCATCATATCATGTTGAAGTGATTGGCCAACAACGAATCACCATGAGGCTGAGAATAGCAGCGTAGGTATGCTGAGCTTATTCCCTGGACTGGCCAAGATCTCGTGAAGACAAAGAAACTGAACATTATTCTGGGGTGGTGTGACTTGTCTGAACATAGTACTGCTGGAGTAGATCGTGATCCTTCTGAGATAGGCATCTGAAGTGGTGTGAGTTATCGGTAGCTGCAGTACACTTCTAAAACTAATATCGGTTGATTCTGTGGTCAAAATTTTTGTCAAATCTTGAAACCATGCGACTATCATCGACGGTTGCATAAAACGATCTTCTGAGTAGTGCTGGGCATTGGTTGATTTCGCGGGTCCATGCTCTGGTCAACTATTCTTTGTGGAAGCGTGGAACAATTTTGTGTGCATTTTGTAAATCAATCGATCTAACTTGTTTAGTGTTCCTGGAGCTGACTTAACTGTAGAATGACTATTCTCTGTGGCTGCAGCATGAAGCAACTCGGAAGCTGCACTGATTGATTGTTGAAGCAGTCTGACCTCCTTGGTAGCGATTCTAGAGTAGATTAATTGCAGATCGAATGCACGTTGGTGCTATCATTGTCGTGAGGCACAAGCACAAAACCGAACTGGATAAATGTACAATGATCCTATGTTTCAAATGAATGAAGAGGGACAACAAATCTGATATGAAGGAGACCATCGTCGTATATATAGGCTCACATGCACCAGATTTGAGTATTCTGCCATAATTCTGTAGCAGACTGCCTATACAGAAGATTGAGTTTATTTCAGTGGCGTATGTAATCAGCTTGTTCAATTTCTTAATAGAAGGAGCCTATACTAGGTGTACTCCTCCAATAGCCTTGTAACTTCCTGGCCTAAAGCAATCTTTCTAAAGTTGGTTTGTGACCTACATAGGCCAACTTTGTATTTTCTACAGCGACTTCCATAAAGAATGATCTAGCCCCAAGGCTACAAACTTGTATTTTCTGTGGTTGTTTCAGTTGAGCAGCATATCACTGTACCTGTGCTTGAAATCTTAATGAGTATAGACTATTGGAAGTGATGTTTGGTGATGTACCTCTGCTATAGAGGATATCAAACTTCCTCATCTCATTGGATGTGTGGCTGTGAATATATTGAAGACACTCCATATTTATTTCCCTGTCTTGGAGCTGAATACGTTGCATATATTATCACTGTGGTGTTTCTCTATAATGATGGAGCTTCTTTGATGTTATAACACTTATCTACAGCCACTGTTCTTCCTAACATTTGCTGGTATATTCTACTTCAGATCTCTGTTATTATTAGAGTTGATATATCAGAGGTATACGTAATCCATTCCTGTAGTTGAAGTTCGAATTTCAAAGAAGGAAGAAGTCATTTAGTTGTGAATCCATACAAATCGTATCATGGTATACCTGAGCATTTTAAGGGTGAAACATATCTATTGTATCTGTGTTGGAAGGACTTTGAGCCTCTCATTCTTGCTGGACACAAATCTGTTTGTGGTTGGCTAAATTCTTAGCTGGAATTAGTTGAGTGTTCATTTCTTTGTTGAGACAATGGCTAGATTTCATGATGTATTAGAGTTACTGAATACACTAATACACTCCACTATTGGTGGGAAGGTAAATGTTAGCAAAGACACTCTTTGTGACATTCAGACCTGCCTGCATGATGCACAAGAAAAGATCGACTTTTTGCAGCTTGAATCACAGCTACAACAATAAGAACTACACCATTCTGAACCTGTTTCTGTTCAGAACATTGAGACAACCACCCATCAGCAGCATGTTAATAATGGTACGGTTCATTCAAATAAAGCAGTAGTTGTATACGCAGATGCAGAAACTCAGTCTGCACTTCCCAAGCCCATCATCAGACCTTGGGAACAGCTTGTCCACAACAAGCACAAAACTGGTCTTGGATATGACAAGGACTTGTCCTTTCATATTCCAGACTACTCAAAGCCCATTCAGTTTTAGAGTGCTGGATTCATTGATGACAGTTCACCTGCTCTTCATGACAGTTCAGCTTCAGCTGTTCCAGATTCTGCTCCTCTTCCACAGCGACAACAAAAACAACAAAAGCAACAGATCGTGAAATGCCAACACTGTGACCGAGTTGGCCATTTGAAATATCACTGTTTTGATCTTCATCCATGTAAGCACTGTCATAAAACCAGTCATTCTTCACACAAATGCTTCAGAAACAAACGTCCTACAAGAACAAAGATTCATCTTGGATGGATCGCTTCTTGGAAATGGGCATCAACAGCCAAGAAGATATTCCAAACACATGTCAGAACTTGTTCCAAAATATTGAACAGTCTTGCAGTTGAGTTTTCTCCATCATCTCACCTTGTATCTGACAGGGGGGAAATGATGGTCATCTACAAGCTTCAAAGTCACATCAAGCGAGCCTGAGCCACAACTTGCCACACCAGTTTCAGAGTTGTAGCCAGAGACAAAGATGCCCGTGAACAGATTGAGAACTCTTCCTCTAGCAGAAGACACCAGCTTCTTGCCAGTTTTGGAAGAGTTCCAGGAATTGCATTAAGCATTCCAGAGTTGTTGGTTATCCTTAAACCATCACAGGTTTAGACTTCCCTTTTCAGGTTGAAGTTTTACCTTTTATGTGGGGTGAGACCTCCCTTTTATGGTTGAAGGTTTCCCTCTTTAAAACAATACGATCACTTCCTCTAGCAGAAAACTTCAGTTTCTTGCCAGTTTTGGAAGAGTTACGGGAACTGCACTAAGCGTTCCAGTGTTGGTGGTCATCCTTAAATCACCACCCTTTATACCAACATTTCATATAGCACATTCAGCCTAGTGCTGCCATGCATTTTTTTCACATTTTGTATTACAGCTCTCTTCTTGGACTCATACATAACCCTTCGGATTAAGGGGGGGAATGTTGGACACCTAATCCTAAAGGGTTAGTGTGGAAGCCAGAAAGACTAAGCAGTCTAAGAGACCTTGGGATCTGAAACCCAAGAGTCACATATTTGTACTATAAATGTATATCTATTGTTAATAAAAAATGATCTCACTGATTTATCATTCATATATTTTGTGCTGTCCATGTTTGTTTAACAAAAACTAGAGCTACAATAGTGCAAACTCTGCCTCTCATACATAATTCAAGATACAAAGGAAAAATCTTCAATAATCCCCAGATCTGACATTTTCTCTCCTCCCTCCTACAATTCTAAATTCCTATTACAGTAGTTCTTTTAGAAGTCTAAAATTGCCGAGGAGAGCAGCTCCCTAATTCCATTCTGCAATCTATTATTTATAATATTTGTGAAGGAATTCTTCAAAGGAAAGTTTGTTGAAGAGAAATCTGCCCAATCTAATTTTATTTGCTCAAAATTCCAATCTTTAATTGTTGGAGCCTTCTCATTGATTGAGATCCTTTTCTCCATATTTCTTCTACTGTTTTCCTGCAAAAAGAAATCAAAATAAATTAAAATGCAACAATAAAATCAAAATGACATTTCTGGCATTTAAAATAAATCCAATCAAATTCTATCTAAATAAATAATTGAAAATAAAATATAAGATCTCTATTGATGTCTGGGATGGTTTAATTGGCCAAAGATTTTATTAACGAATGGATCTGAAATTAGAAGAGACTTGGACAAATGAAAATGCAGAAAATAACTCAGAAAATTGATTTTGTTTTAGAAATTCGGAGCTTGATATTCTTCCTGATTTTCGACCCAATAAATGACCAAATCTGTTAGTGAAACCTCCTCAGAAATGTTCTCCTTGATTTTATCTTTTGAATGAGCCGTCCTGGGCCTCATTTGGCCAAGTAAAACTCAATTTATGAGCTTCCAAAGTTGATGAGTCAAATCTGGCATAAATCTAGAAATTTTGTTGCTGGGCTAAAAATCAGAATTTTAATTAAAAAACTAATCTTAAATTAATCTCTAATTAATTCCAATTTAATTGTTAATTATGAACTAAACTAATTAATTAATCTATCTAACTGATATATAATTAATTATTTATAAACAAATTTAATCTAATAAAAAACTAATTAATATTAATCTAAATGATATTTTAATTTAAATTTAATCAAATTAATTAAATGTTATAAATTAATTAATCTAATTAATTTATAATTTATTAATTACATATTAAATATTTTAAGCTAAACTAAAATACAATAACCTACCACTCCACTCTTCATACGTATGAGTGAAAAAACAAATCCTTTGAAACTCATATTACACAACGAATTACACATGAGGCTTTAATTAGTCGTGCTATGCCTTTTCACAATTGAGAGGATGGAGGAGTTCTTTAAACTTGTCTCATACAGAAGCTCCGAACCGATTAACTCATTCGAATGAGTTTTAAATTAAAACATGACATAAACCTCATAACCTGACTTGGTTAATGCCCCTTTGGCTTATGCTTATCGCGATCGGGAGGATTGAGTCCATCGGGGTTTTTAGAAATGTGTCACTTGAAAACTCCCGATGTGATCAAAGCCTCCGATGCGATTAAAATCTCCGATGTGATCAAAGCCTCCGATGTGATTGGAAATTTTTTATTATATATTTTTTATTATGTTCATATTTTATGTATTAAATTTTATTTTAATTAAACTGATTATTAATTAATTTAATTAATTTAAAATTTAACATTAAATATCAATTTATTTTGGTTTTACTTTATGAATTTTAGTTTCTAAACTATAGCCGCTTGGAAAATAAATAAAAAGAATAAAAATAAACTACAGCCACTTGGATATTATGGGTTTTTTTAAGATCAGTAATTGATTTAGAAATTGGAGTAAATTTCTTAAATCCTGATGCTTAATAATTTGGCTCCTTAAGTAAAAATGGAAAAATGTTAGTAAATATTCACTAGGGGTTAATATTTAAAATAAATTCATTATTGAACTAATTTATTTACAAAATGCAGTATTGTACATTTTATGCATTTTTAACCTAGGCTAGATAAATGATGAGACTTCAAAGGAGTGTCATTTACGAACCAGTTGACCAAATGAGGTGAAACATGCGTCAATGGGAAACTTATAAAAAATTATTTTTAACAAAGCAATCCAAACAAGAATCCAATGAAAATGAAAAATTAACAAAAGCGTAGGGCAATCAACTAAATAAAAATGTAAAAAGGTGTTTAGCCAAAATTTTATAGGAAGGGTCCCCATTATTTGAAGTAAACACATCAATAATGGGGGGGTTGTGTTTTTACCACAACTGTTCCTAAACACATCTACAACCCTACAGTTCCATGGAAAAATTATATTCCTCCTTTGATTCAATACCCCACCTTATGGTTGCAATGGCCCTCATCCTTGAGCCAAATATCTCCATGGCCTCAAGAATCGTTTGGATCTTTTTCTCTAGGGAAATCTCCCATGCAAATTCAATCATATGAGAACCAACAACAATCACAATTTCTTTCCAATACACCATTATGTTATCCTCCTCCTTGTTCCCAGCTGCATGTGCAACCTTATCTTAACCCTAGTCCACACCCTCATTCATATCCTAACCTTAATCCATACCCTCATCCATGCCCTAATCGTAATCCCAATCCAAACCCTAATCCAAACGATCAAGTTGCACAATAGTTTGAACCTCCTATTCTTTCTGTTGATTCCCATATTCAACAAGATGCTACACCTTCCATATTGGGAAAGGGAATGAATTTGGAAAATTCCCCCATTATTGCAGAACATTTACCCCGGGAAGATATAATTCAAATACCACCTGAGGATCAATCTTTCATTGGAACTTGTTCTAAAATTTTTTTTGAAACTCAAAGCCCTAGAATCTCTCTCAACCTTTCATGTGAATCTGAAAATCAAATATTTGAGCTTTAACTTGAGGGAATTATCTTTTATCTTTCACTAGATTTTTTGTGCTTACAGGAGAATGACTATCAAACTGTGGAAGACTTGCATCAGTTGGAGAATCATAAATACGTGGATTCCATTGAATCCTGGTTTTGAGAAGCCATCAACCCATCTTATTTCTTCATTATTTGAAAACTCTTGGTACCATATCAATTAAAGAAACTGGTTTCTCATGCTTTGGTATGTATTGAAGTTTATTCTTTAAAACTAAGTGTGAGTAGAATCAACATTTTGTTACACACATGACTTCATTGGAAGTATGCCTACACTTAAAGGTGATATTTCTTTGCTTAAAAATAGGGTAGGGTAATGAATAAATATGAATAACAACACTCTTGAACTTGTGATTCCATAAAAGCACAACTTTTGAAATTTTTAGTATTACGCCTTCACATGGTAAAACTTGTCAAAAGTACTTTACACTTAACGTTTCATAATTTTAAAGTGACTTTGATTGTCGATCAATATGTATTGTTATGAGTTACATGTAATACTTTTCTTTTATTCTAAAAAACTATCATCCAAAAAATCTTTTCAAGTCCCTCTTCGAAGGAATCAATGAAAAACCTCTTATGGTGGACCACGTTTCCAAAACCCTAATAAGCTTTCATAAAGAACCCTAGTATGATAAACTCAATGAATCTTTTTGGTCATTATCTGAGATGTTTTTTAATAAATTTCTCAAGGTAGCATAACTAACCAGTAGAGAGTAGTAACTAAAAGCTTTTCACACCATCCTGCACTCTTAAGGAGTAGACTTGCTTTCCCACCTATTAAGTAACCTATATGAGGTTAATCATAATCAAAGTTTTTTTTTTAAAACATAAACGAATTAATTGAGGGATAGGAGGTCTCATTGCAAGCTGGCCTACTATGATCATGGGTCCTAAGGAGAATGACATTGCTGCACTGGTCACCAATGTTACCGGGAAAAATGTCTATTTAGAACTGCTCTATCCCACTAAGGTGTGACAGTTGCCTTAGAAACAAAGAATGAAAAACTACTTTTGTATTTCCTTTATGAACTATAGATAGAGAGGAATAGAAAGAACCAACCCGTGTCTTGCGCTAATCCTTTGATCCAATCCCTCTCTTCTTTGATAGTCTCCAGCTACCTGCTCCCTTACTTGCCCACCTTCACAAAGTACCTGTAAGATCACAGAAGAAGAACACTATACAAAGACATGGATCTATATTCATAAACAACTTAGGATCAGATTTAAGTTAACCATACAAATGTAACAAGCATAAATGATACAAAAGCACGGAGGAAAAACTCAAATAGTTTTTATTGATAAACAAGAAAAGACCCAGGAGGAGTTACAACCAGCGGTTCCTGACCCAACATCAACCTCCCAGCAAAGAAGCCCCTCTTCACCTCAAACAAAGCATAGATCACCCAGTACTCTGATGTTTGTCTCAAAAACCCACAGCAATTCCTTACAATATGCAAAATTCCAGCCTCTGGATCTCTGAGATGAGGGATCCATATATATATATGTGTAAGGAGGATGAGTTAGCTTGTGATTTGATTAGTGTCTTCTCTCTGTCAGTTCTTGCTTCCACTTGGAGACTGAAGGTCTCTTACTCATCCTTGGTCGAATTCAGTGAGGCAAGTGTCACAGGAGAAGATTCTGGAAGCTTCCATTGTCTCTCCACCTCGCAGAATGACACTACCATTTGTCATTTCTCGCTCATCGCACCCCACAGAAGGGACTTTTGAAATGCAACGCACCCTCACAGTGTATTTAGGTGCAATCCAATGCACCTAGCCAGTGGAGCAGCTGAAATGATCCTGTTTTGACTTATTCTGAGCAGTTTCTGGTGGAGAACTTCTGGGAGAAGCTGTAATCTATTGACCTTGTTCCTTTAGGGGTTAGAAAAACACTTTTAGGGACTTAGGAGCCCTTGGTTTATGGACATTTCATGCTTGGAGTGGTAAGGCACAAAAATGTCTATAATAGTTGCCCCCTAAAGTATGAGGCCGCTAACCTTTTGGTGTCGGGTGAAATGCTTTATTATGAGGATCCGAAGTTCTTTCAATGCTGGGAGGAGACCTGTAATAAGATACAATACAATACATTATCTTCATACTGTTTTCATGATCTAGCTGAGGTGGGCATTCCCATGCTCAGCTTTATAAATTCATTTTCATGTACATAGGATAGACAATCGTCTGAGGGTAGACTGATGATTCTGATAGAGCCATCATCCTTTTGGTAGGATGATTATCTGTGTCGCAGTGCTGTACATTTGATGTCTTTATTTCCCTGAATATATATCGCAGCCCGGATGGATGAAACTAAGTCCTGGGTCTTCAATCTCGTCTGATCTTTACTCGAAGTACAAGTCGATCCATGTGAGAAATGTTTTGAAGTCGAACATGGAAAGACATCGCTTGATTACCAGTTAATGATGTAAATTGTTAACAAGTGCGAGAGGAATCACCGATAATGATAATGATCCTCAAGGTACTGCAGTACAATTCACGTGGTGTGAATAAAGAACTTGGCGTCGAACACCACGCAAAATCTTTCGGTCGAAGGTCATTGATGTAAACCTGTCGCCGGAAGTGAGAAACTTGCCATTGAGGCATGCAAGCTTCAAAGTACTGAATGGGGTGTTCCTAGACCAACTTCTTGGATAATGAGCTGATGTCGACAAGAAGTGATCCATCAAAGGAGGGCCTTAATGAATCCCACATCAATGACATGGAACGGAGCAAATGATTTTGATGGAGGTGAAAATGATATGATGATATACGGTTCAGGGTGGCGGTCATGAAAGAATGGAGTATAATGTATGGTAGTGGGTGAGACACAGGTGGCTTCTCTGGATGACTTCTCTTGAACATGTCGGCAACAATGATGTGATGGATTGGTAGCATTAACCCAAAATGTGGATGGTATGACGTGACCATGGCGATGTGATCGGTGAATGAAACAACCCAACCCGACTCGGACATGGAGTGGAAGTGTCATGTTTAAGAGCGACTTGCTACCAATAAAGATTATTTGAGTTTTCCTCCCAATTTTTCCCCAGTCATTGCTGACCAGTACCTCTTTATTTTTTGTCAAGCTTGAGGAGGATAACATATGCTTGTTCTATAATTTTCCCTTCGGGCAAACCCATCGCTATGTTTTAACGAGCCTAGCGATAGTGAAACTCGTTCTCGTCTAAAGGCAAGTTTGTCGCTATTAATCTTTTTAACGAGTTTAACGACAAAGATAACTCAGTCCTTTTCAATTTTAGAGAGTCTGAAAAGGCATGTAAAGGTAACTCCAAAATTCCTTTTTCGTCATCTAATCCCTTAAGTCCGAAAAAGTATAAAACAATACAGAAGGGATGAATTTTCGATAGTTCTAATGAGCCGAACAAAAAAAGCGCTCGATCGTTTTGTGTAATAATCCCTTAGGTCCAAAAAGATTAAAATCTATATGAGGGATAGCACTTCATGTCCCTTTAACGAGCTGGAAGGCCAAGGACTCAGCAATATTTTCATATTTTATGAGTCAGTTGAAAAGAGCTTAAAGAAGACTCGTCTTTTGAGGAACGAGTGATAAAACGGGTAGCAGCTGATTCCAGGTAAGGTTTGGAATTTTCCAATCACGACAGTGTCACAAGGATGGCTAGTGAAATCACTCTTCGCAGCTGTTCCTCAAAATGGGTAAACAATCAAATGGAGGTGAATGATTGGCAAATGAAAAAGTGGAGGTGACAGTGCAAACACGACCAGGGCTTTAATCGCTGAAGTACTACATTCACGGTGGTTATTTACCGGGGAATAGTTCATTTTTTAATGAGCTTAAACGCGGGTGGAAACATTTGCTCATGTCTTATGTTTATTTTTTAACGAGCTTGAACTATGTTCTAAAACTGCTCAATGCGGGTTTATTTTTTAACGAGCTTGAACCTTGCGGTAACACTGCTCGATTAGATGGTCTTGTTTTGATCTTACAATAAATAGCTTTGTCCTTGCAATGATCGTACGGTATTTTCAACTGCTTCATCAAACTAGTCAGGAATGAACAATATTTGCTTGAAAACGAGTTAAAACACTAACATTTTACTTTGAACTACGTAAAAGTAATGAAAAAGTGTTTTTTACCTCTCATTTTACCATTTCATTTGAACTTGGTTTGTTGGAGCTTTGGAGGTGCTTTTCCCCCTCGATTTTCATCAGCTGATTTCGGGAGATTCTGTGGACGATTCTTGGCGCCGTCTGGGCCAGGTACTGAGCTATTTCATTGCATGGTTTCTATTTTGCATTTTGAGCTTGATTCCTAACTTTTCTGAGTCCATGGGGTTTAAGGAACTCGTTCCGCCATCAACGCACCCTCAGTGTATCAAAACCTGCGTTGAATGTTGGCTTGTCTAAAGGCTATCTGACATTCAACGCACCTGGAACACTGCTGCAGGTGCGTTGGGCGCAAAAAGGGGAATTTGATGCACAATTTTTATTGAATTTTTTGCCTGTTTCTCATCAAAATCAGGACCTAACTCCTCTCTTGTTTGTTTTTCAGAGACCTTTGGAGTAAGATGACCATTACATGGCGAGAACGTGAGCATGAAGAAGAGGACATGCTTTCCCTACATGATCCAGTTACAGTGAACATGCTGCGGAATTGTGGCTTGCTGAAGTTTTTCCGCATTTCTAGCATGAGACAACAGATCAACTTACTGCAGTATTTGATCGATGCTTGGGATCCTACCAATCGGGTTTTCCAGATCAGAGGCAAATCCATCCCCTTGACTATAGTAGACATCTACTTCTTGACTGGCTTGTCGAAGCGGGGTGCCCCCATCTCTTTGTCAGGTTCGGCCCGAGGAGGTGACTCTGTGAGAGATTATGTTCGCCGGTACTGCAGAGAAGGATCTCAGCCGAGTAAAGACGGCAAGATCATCATTCGTGATGTCACTGACAGGTCCCTCAGGACTATTCTATTTACTTTTGGTAGGATGGCCGGTGGTGCGGCTCTTCATGTAGCCAACCGATCTTATATGGAGCATGCCTTGGAATGCCTCCAACCGAAGGTGTTCAACTCGTGCGACGCAGTACTTCTTGTGATGAAAGAATAGTTGACCAAGATAAAGAGTAGGAGGTTGAAGAACTTTGGGTATGGTTCTATTTTGACTGCCTTTGCCTTGGAGAAGATACCACTAATGCAGCTGCAGTACATTGTACTCGATTTACCTTCTCCTACTGAACCACGTATGCAGAGATGGGTTGACCATTTGTCTAGGCATGCTGGCCAGTCTCAGATTTCATTTTCTGATACCTTCTTCAGGTGGTTTGATCGTCAGGAGATGGTTTATTCTGAGTATCCCTATGCTGGCATGGACTTCCGGGGTGATCCAGATTTAGTACTGTCGGATGGCGAACAGTGGGGTGCCATTGGTAAAATCTTTGACCATATTCCTGTTTATCATTTTTTTGTTTATAATGTCCTTGTGCTTTATTCTATCAAGACTTTAATCAAACTCATGTTTACATGCAGATGTTGGTCCTGTTCGCCCAGTAGTTTGCCTAAGAGTACCAACTGCTGCCCCAGCAGGAGAGGCCGTCGGAAGGGCTATTCTTCATGACCTTGATGTGGCCGAGACTCTCACAGCATTACAGGAGCAGGTTGAGGGCCTCACTCTCGGTATTCCAGATGTGAGGACCGACGAGCTACCTTTGCGGTTACAGCGGCATACTACTGGTGTGCCCAGACGATGGACTCGTCTCTTACGCATGATCGCACAGGTTGTGACTTGCTATCACGAGCATCATTAGACTAGGGTGCCCCCTAGCATTTTGAGTTTTTGGGTCGTTTGACCGATTTTGTCTTGGTTACAGAACATTATGTGTAAACCATAAAGAGTTATATATATTTTTGATTTTCGGAGTTTTATTTTGGTTGAGCTACATGATCCACATGCAAAACATTGATGATGTGTTTCTTTTTATAAATGTTGCAAATGTCTATCTAACACATAGTTTACTAATGAGTCAGTTAATGTGTTTATGTTTCTGGAAATATGTTGATATTGAATAAGATCAAATTGTCTTTCCAAAATATTAACCCTTAGGAACATGCGATAAATAGCTGGGTTTGAGACGGAATATATACCATTGAGTTGTAGTATTACGAGTTGTGAGTCTAGCCTGACAATTAGTCGGCGTATACCATGAGTGATGGCATCAGAGAGAAGTTCTATCAATGCGCTATACTCAGCGATGTTATTCGTTGATCGACCAATACATACACCTCTAAAACTTACTAACTCGCCACTTGGATCAAAAATGGCCCAGGCTGCAGAGGACAAGTTCCGCGAACTACGACTCGCTCCGTCGGCATATCCAACACATGGCTCCAATAGGTTTGACATCTGCAATAAATGTAAAAAGTGGATTACTTGACCAAAACAAACATTTTAGCGAAAACAAAAACATAACAAAAGCATACTGGTTACCATTACGCATAGTAACGCTTGAGGTACAACCCATTACGAGGTTGCACCAGTGGAATTCCGTCATAATCCATTAACTCGTAGGCTCCTTTTGCTAACACTCGTTTAACAATATAGGGGCCCATCCATAAAGACTTAAATTTACCTGCTCCCAATTTATCGGATTCTTGGTCATAAAGCAAGACCAAGTCACCTTCTGAGAAGATACGGGGTTTGACACTTTTGTCGAACTGCGCCTTGACTCGTTTCTTATGGGCTTCGTTAGCCAAAGCGGCGTCATGACGGGTTTCATCCAATTGGATTAATTCCAAGAAACGAGCCTCTTCTTCTGAAGTTCCGGGGAGGAGATCAATTGCGAGTTTGAGAGACGAGATTTCACACTGGATTGGTAAGACTGCTTCCAGGCCATATACCAGTTGGAAGGGTGTGAACTCGGTTGCATTCCTTACCGATGTTCGGTAAGCCCACAAAGCTAAGTACAGGATTAGGTGCCATCTTCTTTTGTGAACTCCGATCATCCTTTGCAGCATGCGTTTCAGGACCTTGTTGATCGCTTCAACTTGTCCGTTGGCTTGTGGATAATATGGAGTAGAGCTGTCGTGAGACAACCCTAGTTTGGTAGCTAATTCGACCATCATGTGATTGCGAAAATGCGATCCATGATCTGTGACTATAGCCTGTGGTACGCCGAATCTGGCGACTACATGATTGAAAAAGAAGAGGGTAGTTGTTTCACCAGTATTATCTAATATAGGCATCGCCTCGGCCCATTTGGTAAAATAGTCAACTGCGACTATGATATACCCATGCCCCCCGGTTGAGGTGGGGTTACATGTCATGAAATCGATGCCCCATTTGGCGAATGGCCCAACAACAACTATTGGTTGTAGAGGTGCGAGTGGTCTTCTGGTTTTGCTATCAAAAATTTGACAAGCATGGCAACTTCTGACTGCGGTTATGCAATCTTTGAACATTGTTGGCCAGAAGTATCCTGCTCATAATTTTTTTTGTGCTGTAGCATATCCAGATTGATGCCCCCCACACGCGCCTGAATGACACTCATTCAGGACTTTTTCGGCCTCCTCATGGGTGAGGCACCTTCTCAGAACTGTATCAATACCATGACGGTAAAGTGTATGACCGACGATCATGTAGTCTTTTGCTTGGTATCGAATACTTTTTTGTTCAGAGTGGGAGGTGTTTGGCCTAAATTTTTGGGTTTGGAGATAAATGATTATATCCCCATACCACTCATTGCTTGTAGATATCAGAAACAAACTTTCATCCACGATTGATTCTTCGGATGTTTCATCGTTGGACGACGATGAGAGATCGCACAATAATTCTGCGAAAACTAGAGCTTTCTTTGACTTGGATTTTACAAATTCGAGATCAAACTCTTGTAGGATTGCTATCCATTTTGAGTATTTTCCCCCCAGTAACTGTCGTGACAATATATAAGTCATGGGGTTGCAATCTGACAGAATGGTAGTTTTCCGAATGAGGGCATAGTGTCGAAATCTTTGTATCGCTTGAATAGCTGCAAGCACTAGCTTGTCAACGTAATAATATTTGCTTTCTGTATCATTTAAGTTTTTACTTAAATAATATATAGGATGCTCAATTGCATCGACTACTTGAACTAAAACCATTGCAATGGACGTATCTGCTGCAGCCAGATATAGGTTAAAATCCCTTTGATAATTAGGGGCGTACATTAATGATGCTTTCATTAGGGAATCTTTTAAAGCATCAAAGGAAGCTTGCGCAACCTGATCCCAGACAAAGGGTACCTCCTTTTTCAAAAGACGTGTATAACCTTTAGCAAGTTCGGCGTAATTTGGAATGAACCTCCTCAGAAAGTTTGCTTTCCCTTGGAGTTTCTGAATCTGAAGCGAATTCGAAGGTGGAGGAAAATTTATGATTGCCTGGACCTTACATGGGTCGAGACGAATCCCATCCTTGGAGACTACAAAGCCAAGTAAACGATCGGAACTGACACAAAATACACATTTGTGCAGATTGAGTCATATCTTGTAGTGTCGGCAACGTAGAAACATCGCTCTTAAATGTTGTGGATGATCTGTCCGCTTTCGCGAATGAGCCGGAAGGTCGTCGAGGTATGGTTGAACGATGTTTTTGATGACATGGAAGGCATAATTCATTGTCCTCTGAAACATCGCGCCTGCGTTCTTTAAACCAAAGGGTAATTTTCGATATGTGAATGTGCCCCACGGACAGATAAATGCAGTCTTTGACTGGTCCTGTGGGCGGATATTTATTTGATTATACCCGGATAATCCATCCATGAATGAAAAGATTTCACATCCGGCGCATTCATCAATTATCTGGTCAATGAAGGGTGTAGGGTAGTTGTCTTTTGGACAAGCTTGATTTACGTCCCTATAATCGACGCACACTCTAATTGTCCCCTGTTTTTTCATAACAGGGACAATATTCGATACCCAATTGGTTAGAGGAACCGGGTAGATGAAACCAGCGTGGAGAAGTTTTTCAACTTCTTCCTTAATGGCAGCGACATTTTTGGGGTGCACCTGTCTTAGCCGTTGTCGTACCGGTTTGACATCTGGATACATCTTAATTTCGTGTTCAATGATACTCGAGTCAATGCCGGGCATTTCATTGTATGACCAAGCAAAGACATCTCTGAATTCGCAAAAAAGAGCGTTATATATTTCCAGTTCTGAAGGAGAACAACATTTGCCAACATAAATATTCTCTACAACATCTGTTTTGGTCGAGATATTTATGGCTATAGTCTCTTCAATGTTGGACAAGTTTCGCTCGGAATCTACCGTATTTACAGTATTTGACAGAAAATCAAAAACTGAAGGATGATAAAGGTCATTTTGAGTATCTTCTCCACAATTCGGAAGAAGAGAACGATGGTGGGAATCATTCCATGGTGCTCCAATTACCATAGATTGGACAATTCCTTCGTCGGTGACATGCACTCGCGACTAAGGATCTGAAGGAGTACCATATTCTCTAGACCTATCTGTCCAAACGCTTGATGAGCGTTGATTTGGGTTTGCCTCCCATGCTAGGAACATTGATTGCTATAATATTTCCGTTGGGATTGGGGGCAAAACCACTACATGATCCATGTCGATATCATTTTCTGAGGTCTTTTTAGAAGATATCATGTTCCAGGTTCCTATCGTTGCTACTTCCGCCAGATTGATTGGAGGTGGAAGAGCGAAAGTTCCCATTAGTATAAGATCTTTTAGTAGGCCTACTCCGATATTCTGAAGCGAATGGGGGCTTCCATGGATCATGGGAATGCTTCCAGTAACTTGAGAACCATTGGGGAGGAAGTTTTGTTGATCGACGATTGTAATCCCCCCTTGAAAGGGAAATGCAATCTTTCTAAAATAGGTTGACACAACAGCTACCATGGCATATATCCATTGTCTTCCTAGTAGGATGTTGTAATCAAGATTCCCATCGATGACTTCAACATCTATTTCTATCGTTTTCCCTCCTAGTTCAACTTTCAAGTTACTTAGGATACCATATGGGGTATATGTCCTTCCGTCGAATGCTTTTAATGTCGTCGAAGATCGCGACAAGGTTGGAGATCCTAAAGTTTTCCAGCAACTCATCGACATAATGCATGTAGATGCCCCCTCATCAATAATTGTTCGATGGACAGTTTTGTTGAGGGCTTTCACTTAAACAAGGAAAGCTAGTTGAGCTGGTAATTGAGGATCATATCCTTTATGATCGAAGGATACAAGATTGGAATCCCTTGGGTCAATCCCACCAATGGCCGATAATAAAGCCTGCCTTTGGGATGGGCAATTTTGTAGTACTTCAAGAGTCGACATAGCGGATGGCGATTGGGCCAAATCTTCCAATATGTTATAATGCTGTGCCACTCTAGCGCGAGGATTAAATGTCGACTTGTGTACTACTCCCTTTGGCGGTTTTATCGTCAATTCAAGAATGGTGGGTGGCACAACTTCTGTTGAATTCATTGTCGAACTACTTGGTTGATCTTTATCCTTTTTGTTCGACAGCTGTGGATTCCCATAATCCTTGTTCCTTGTCGATATCATAAAGGATACGATCCAGGTAAGGTTTGGAATTTTCCAATCACAACAGTGTCACAAGGATGGCTAGTGAAATCAATCTTCGCAGCTATTCCTCAAAATGGGTAAACAATCAAATGGAGGTGAATGATTGGCCAGTGAAAAAGTCGAGGTGACGGTGCAAACACGACCAGGGCTTTAATGGCTGAAGTACTACATCCACGGTGGTTATTTATCGGGGAATAGTTCATTTTTTAACGAGCTTAAACACGGGTGGAAACATTTGCTCATGTCTTCTGTTTATTTTTTAACGAGCTTGAACGATGTGCTAAAACTGCTCAATGCGGGTTTATTTTTTAACGAGCTTGAACCTTGTGGTAACACTGCGCGATTAGATGGTCTTGTTTTGATCTTACCATAAATAGCTTTGTCCTTTCAAAGATCGTACGGTATTTTCAACTGCTTCATCAAGCTAGTCAGAAATGAACAATATTTGCTTGCAAACGAGTTAAAACACTAACATTTTACTTTGAACTACATAATAGTAATGAAAAAGTGTTTTTTACCTCTCATTTTACCATTTCATTTGAACTTGGTTTATTGGAGCTTTGGAGGTGCTTTTCCCCCTCGATTTTCATTAGCTGATTTCGGGAGATTGTGTGGACGATTCTCGACGCCATCTGGACCAGGTAGGAGCTAAACCTGAGCTCTTTCATTTCATGGTTTCCATTTTGCATTTTGAGCTTGATTCCTAGCTTTTCTGAGTCCCTGGGGTTTAAGGAACTCGTTCTGCCATCAACGCACCCTCAGTGTATCGAAACCTACATTGAATGTTGGCCTGTCTAAAGGTTATCTGACATTCAACGCACCTGGAACATTGCTGCAGGTGCGTTGGGCGCAAAAAGGGGAATTTGATGCACAATTGTTATGAAATTTTTTGCCTGTTTCTCATCAAAATCAGGACCTAACTCCTCTCTTGTTTGTTTTTCAGAGACCTTTGGATTAAGATGACCATTACATGGCGAGAACGTGAGCATGAAGAAGAGGACATGCTTGCCCTACATGATCCAGTTACAGTGAACACGCTGCGGAATTGTGGCTTGCTGAAGTTTTTCCGCATCTCTAGCATGAGAGAGCAGATCAAGGTAATGGATTTCAGTTGAAAAACTGAAAGACAAGAGGTCTCATCGTGAGCTAGATTGTTCATTCTTGTTAGTTCTCATGAATGGCACTATCGATAACTGGTTACCAAGCTAGGAGAGCGACCTTCAATTAACTTCTAAAAAAGAGAAGAAAGTACAATATTCTTAAATGAATTTGAATCTGTATCTAATAGGTGGGACAAAAGCATTTCATAAGGTTAAAAGGTGCCCCTATCGAGGCTATAGATGCCTGCTGGTAGAAGTGCCATGCCTATGGTATTAAAGTTGTCTCTACACTATAATTTACTTGGTTGATTTTGCTTTCCGTGAACTCACTATCAATCTCCTTGAGAATGGCTTTAAAATCCTTCTATTGTTATACCCTAGAGTTCTATCTTTTTGGAATGATTTTTATGGATGTGGGGAACCTCAGTGTAGGTAATTCATTGTGGCTAGACAAGAGAAGCTTTAACTATACATGGATAACGGTAAAATAATCATTATGGGAATATATTACTATGTCTACCTATAACACCATATCTTTTAAATCATGTCATGTTAAAGTGAAACTTTTGATCACGGATACCTCCAAGATATTATTTTTGAAAATTTTAAAAGCTTTCTGTTCTCAAGTAATAACACCATCCTTGCAATTTAGTTTTTCCATGGTAGTTTTCATTTTAGGTTTTCTTGAAATCTATTTAAGTAAATAAAGAATCTAGCCGGCACTCTATTTCTAAGAGCAAGTTTTATCAAGTGCAGGAAATGTAATCATGCAGAATTGTAGCAACATCATTATGAATGTTTATACATGTTCTAATTCTATTTTTTGCAAAGAAGTAACAATACCGGATTTTCTTGCATGACGACATGCAAGATGGTCAGTATCGGGTGATGTTGGGCCTAATTTTTGTCTCATTTTTCACTCAAGCCCTCTCATGCTACTGTTTCATTAAATGATTATTGTTGCAAGTATTTGTTACTTCTTTTGTTTTAACGAGATTAAAATACCATTAATGGAAGTTTAATAAGGGTTTGTATGTTTCAGGTTAAAGTTGATTTGATCATGTTTTGGACCTACACTTACCTGCCTGCACTGTGCAATAGATTCCTACATCAATTTAGTTCTTATGGTGTGCCTGCACCAGTGTAGTTAGCCAGTGCAGTTAGTGTGCCTGCACAAGTGCAAGTTTCACAACGTGCCTCCACCAATTTGGGTCTTTCATACATTGACACATTTATGGGAGAATCTGAAAGAGGTTTATAATAAAAATGTAATTTTAACACTTCCACATAAGCCAAGATACACCCAAGTCATACAAATTTATATTTAGAGAATAAGTAATGCTACAACCTCGAATTTGTAGCAGTTTCCAGACTGCCTATTTACACCTTGATTTCTGTGTTGATCATAGTGAATATTATAATTCTGAGACATGGGTTTTTCTCGAAGCACAGGAATTTGAGTGAGCCTTAGGTTGTTTTCCAAAATTCATAATGGTTAAGGAGATACAAATGGGGATTTGGAGGAAGTTTGTTAAAAATACCAACTTTTCCATAATTCTAGAAAATGCCTAGATTTGGGAAATTCGTGGTAAATCTCCATTATTTCAGTAGGGAAACAGTTGTACTGATATTATATTAATGATAATTAGTTGGGATTCAATCCCCATGATCTTTGTGAAGGATTGGATTGTTTTATGCCAAGTTTGGAATGTAAAAGGATTATAAAAGAACAACTATGGCTCCAAGCCTAGCTAATCAACTTAGTCAAACAATTAAGCAGAGGGTAGAAGCACGCACATGTAGGCACAACGCAGAAGGGAGGAGAAGCTATTCCAATGTAGCAGCACGTGGATTACAGTGTGGAATGCTTCTCCTACTTGTTGGGATTAGCTGATGTCTGCATTATGTAAAAGACTGTGTTTTTTAATTAATTGAAGCAATTTTTATTCATGCCTTGTCTATTCATCTATTGCATCTAATGATCACTATTTCTATGTGAACTAGGCACTCAAAGAGGGTGCGAGCTAGCTGGGTTTGTCACCAGACTAGTCTCACACCGCTCTCATCTTTTAAATAGGATTTCATTTTTTGTTCGTTTGTTGTGTGAATTTGATTTCTTTATAGTTTATTTCTGCCTTTGATTGATGTTATCTAATTTGCTACATATGTTTTATTTCCAATAATTAATTTGATTTGTTGCAGTCCATTATTCTCAGTTTTAAGGTTAATTCGAGTTGCTGCAAATTGTTTCTATTTCATTTGCTGCATTATTAATTATACTTGCACCTGAAATATTTTAAACAAACATCGTGTCCTTCCAGAATCTACAATATCGGCTCTGCCTTTATGAGCTCTAACTCAAATTCTATAAATTAATCCAGATTTATTGATTTATATATAAAGCTGCGATTTTTACATTTTTTGAGCTAATGTTTATAAATAAGGAAACTACACTATGATTGAATCGATAAATGTTTAGTTAATATGATGGTTTCCTTTAACTTCTGGATTGTTCTTACACATAATTAGTGAAAGCAGATTTTCTTCTTGCACCAGTGCATGCAGAATGTTATACAGAATTAGTGCAAGTAGATTGTTATATAGAAATAGTGTAAGTAGGATTAGTACAGACAGAATTAGTGCAAGAATATTGTTACATAGAATTAGTGCAAGTAGAATAGTTTGAATTTCTTTTCAATTTATTCCATCATTTACAATCTTTTCGTTATTGTGCCAGCATTGCTTGCTTTCCAGATCTGGTTTCCCTTCTATTTACTTGAAATTAGAATTTCCTTTTGAATTGATTGCTTTTACTTTCCTGCATGCTTTTAATTGTTTGGATTGGTGTTTCTCGCACTAGTGCGAGATTACAATTATTTTCGAGATTAATCACAAGATAGACTAGAATTTGTTTTGCAGGTTACCAGGGACTCTCTCTGGCATTTCCAGTGTTGTGTTTCGAAGTTCATGAACTCTTTGGATTGACAAATTAAATGTTGGTACATTTATAGACCCTATACTATAGCCAACATATACCATTCTCCTACTCATTCCTTTTTTTATGTTGTAATTGTGTTTTCTTATATATTTTCACACACACACATAATTTTCAAATGAATAAGGTACAAACATATCAATCATATCATTTGAATACAACAATTAAATTTACACATCCTTGTTACTTTAAATTATATTCTCTATGTATGAGCCCTCTAATTTTTAGTGTTCAACCTTAGCTATGATATAACACTATAAGCACCTCGTACCCCCATGTGCCTTGTCGGGCTATACGAGATATTACTCATTTAACCTAATATCGAAGGTTTTTTATGAAGATGGGGTTACAAAGGCCTCATTTTTCAAATTAGTCATAAGTTAACACAATTTTCACCATGGCATTGAACTTGTTAAGAACATTATAGAGATATAAATTTTATATAAGTCCAAGTCTCAGATTAAAATTTATGCCTAGTAAAAGTATGGCCCATTAAAAAGGGCCATGTCATCAATAGTGCACCATAAATTTCCCATGTGATCTTCACTCAATCCTAGTGATACTTTCATGCCATCCTTAGGTGAGGGTCTATATAGTACCCAAACCATTGTAGGTTGGTTTGCATCATGGATTGAAATATTTGGTTAATGGATGGGAAGGTTGAAGGCCAAGGGTAGATGGCAGATGTGGGAACCACTAGCCCACATGATTCTAGGCCAAAATCCATTGGTCTCAACCTAAGATAAGCCACTTCCTTCAATAGTCATTAGCCTGTAAGCCCATAGTCTTAGTGATGTCCTCACCAACACATGGAATATGAGTCCACGTTCCACCAAATTTACATGCTATTTGAATTCCATTGAAGTTTATTGATGGCTTGAAAGCCTAAGGGCTCTATAGATTCCATGGGATCAATGTTTTACTGGTTAGGTCCTTTCCTACTCATTCCTCTACTTAATTCTCCTAAAAAAATGATGGCTTGATGGAGGGGTGGTAGAGTTCCACTCTGCAAAATTATGTCCCAGGCTCGTATTCATTTATTTATCAAACTACTGATACTAGCAATTTTTTCTTACTTTCCCATTATTTCAAAGGTTTCGATGGTCTGGAGATAGAGTTTCATTGGGTCGAGTTCTACCATCAAATTAGCCATCTTGTTATTTCACACACATTCTATAGATAACAACTCGAGGATGTCCATTTGGTGGCCCATGGTCATCATGGGGACCACCCATCATGGTTATACCAAAGTGTGGTTCCAAAATTTATCCTTCGGGATCAAGCTACATCACGACAATTTATATGTATTTTTGTATATATGCGTGTGCAGGGATTTCTTTATTGTCGATACTAGCAACAAAAAAAATATCCGACTAAGGGGTGCTTTAGAAAAATAAAATGGACCACCACCCCATGCCCAACACTCTGAGTTTTGTAGCAAAGAACTAAAACCTTGATCTTCTAATTTTTTGGTACTAAAATACATCACCCTAATGTCCCAAAACCTTAAATTTTGGTATCCATATATATAACAAAAGTGGCAAACCTCAATTTTCCATTTTTTTGCATGATAACTAGTATGGAGGCCTAAAGTCCTAGACCCTTGGCCTTAGCATGCTAACTAGAAAAATAGGATAGGTGCCTTGACACCTAACACACGTGTCTCTAAGATAATAAGGGGCAAGGCCCCAACAACAGAATATGAAAAGGTTGTGATGATATGAAGGGAGGAAATGCACCAGTCAATCAAATTTTGTTATCCTCTAACTATCTTATTAGACATGTTAGAGCCATGTTTTCATTAACTCAACTAGGTACAAGCATAGAAGTCCTAGAAGGAATACCAGAGAAATTGTAAACCATTTAGTAAAAAATACAAGTTCGGTGAGCTAATAATATATTACATATCTCAACCATAGTAGTCAAATAAACAAGCATATCTATGTATTTTATAACATCCACCTTTATGAAAACATTTGATAGCATAGTATATTCATTTATCAAACTCATAACATATAACAAATCATTCCAAACGTATGCATAACCATGATCTTAATAATTCAAGAATTCAATATGTTTTAGGAATATGGAAGAGCTCATACTAGACATATACAATTCCTAAAACATTAGACTTCATAACTCAAACATATAAGTGAAACAAACTTATCTAAGTATGTTAAGATGGTTGGAAATTGAAAGATGGACTCCAACTCTCTACTAAACCATAGTCCAACTACACTATAATATTCTTGCAGTTGACCATCCCTTACCTGTATACAAAGTTTTAGGGGATGCTCGATCAGGGAAAAATTCACACCAATGCCTTGGTCATCCAATTAGGAGATGGAGTCTATTATCTAAGTGGTTTATCAACTTCTTCTCTCTAGTAGTAAGAACCATACTCACCCACTCATTCTCCTAAGTTCATTCATGGTGATTCATCGAACTTCTAGATTTGGTGTTTTCTCACTCTAGGAGTTTGAATCCATTATCTTGGTGGTTTATCAACTCCTCAACAAGCACCATAGTGAGTCATATTCCCTTTTCCAGGTTGTTTATCAGTTATATAACAATAAACTTTATGATGCATTCATCCACTAAGCCATCCATTGAACAGAAAGGCTAGAGTACTAGTGTAGTGCCCTCAAACATAAAATCAAAGGGAATATCACACAAAATATTGGAGTTCTAGTTCATCCAAGGGGCTTATTAATCAACACTAGCATTATCCATTATTATTTTTCATGGATCCATTGACACCATGCACTCTAGTTTCATCGAGGATTGAATTCTCTCCAAGTTCTAGGGAGAGCTAACCAATACAAAATGAAGAAAGTAGAGAGAGTCTAATTACCTCGTTATGTATTTTCCCTTTCCTTTATGTTGTGTAATGTTTCATTGTCCCCTTCATCCATTCTTTATTGTCTCTCCCACCTATCCTTTGTAGCCTTTCACTATATGTCCCTCTGAGGTTGTAGCCCTTCCTTGGTTTGTGATATCAATGGTTATGGGAATGGTACTATGCCCACAGTATCCAATCCCGTCTCATTACATCCTGCTAGGGTGCTTAGTTGATATGGCTTGAATAATTCAATTTAGAATGGTGCATGGCTTCTCATGGAATGCACGTCATTCCTCCTTACAAAATGGATCCGTATTCATCCACTCCTTTAATCAACCATGCCAAAAGTTTAATTTTGTGTCTTTAAAGATCATATTTCCTTAGCCACATATGGCTCCCACATTGGCAACATACAACCTTATTTCTAGTTATGGGGGTGAAAAAAAGGTATGTTACAACTAGTAAGAGTATTTTAGAATATTACATGGACATTAAATCCTTATGATCCACCAAATATTTATTGACAATTAAGTTAAAATTCTAGAAACCCTATTGGGAAATAGACATAGTTATCGACAAAATTATATTTATTATAGTGTATAGTAATTATTAACAGTTTCTATATATATATATATATATATATATATATATATATATCTATGAAAAGGTTAAAAATACAGAAGTCAAAATTAAAACGCAATAAAATTAAAAGTAGTTGTAATAAATGAGAAATGTCCTTCCGATGTCTTTCTTCTAAATGCTCATGACATTATCAAGATTTTTTGACAACATCATATACATTAATGTATGTGTGTCTATATGAATTCTTTTTAACTTCATAATATAAATGGTTGGTATATATGAGATAGTATGAATATATCCATTTATTATAATGGTATCAATACCAAGTCTACAACGGGTAACTATTCACATGAACTTTCTTTTCATAGTATTGAAATCTCCTTTTTGTTTAATTTAAGTAAATAATTATGTTTTGACAAAGTGCATTTAGTCACATTAAGTTTTATTATTAATTAGTCACAAAGTGTTGAATAAACTAACTTGTATGTGAGTAGAAATGAGAAAAAAATAATGTTCTTGTCTCTTATTATATTTCCTATAATTTCACAATTTGTCACTATATCTGTGTTATATCTAAAAAATTCACCCACTTAGGCTCACTAGAGAAGAACAACATCATGCAAATCAAGATGCAAAAATTGGTCTATGGAAACTCTAGAAAATGTATGATTTGTCTCTTCAATGCCCTACTATTACTACTAGACAAAATTACTAAGCTAAACAACACACCTAATGATATGGTTTTTCAATTTGTAGTGAATTTGAAGAAATTAAAAAATGTTATCATTCAATGGGATTTACAGAAAAAACAAATAAACCCTTAGATCTGTGGAAAGGGAGTTGGTAGCTTGGAAGATTATGAAGGAGGGGGTTATCTACCAAAGCGTATGCATGCTCTTGGGATGTTGCAGTGAACATGACGATTTTGTATCATACTCTAATATTAGGAATTTAATTTTTGTTAATTTTTATTATTATTTAATTTTATTGATTTGTAAGGTAATTAGTTGAAGTGTGTTGTTTAATAATTTCTATTTTTCTATAATTTATTTATTTACTTACCATTTTTATTTTAAAATTTCTTTTTGTTTTTCTATTATTTCTATTCTAATGAATTATATTTCTTTTCTCTATATTTACCAATTATAAATTGGAAAAAATAATAAAAATAAATCAATAATATTTTGTTTTAATTTTTAATTTTATTACCTTTTAATTTGACTTGTATTTATCTTATTTTATTTCTTCATGTTTTTTTTGTTTTCTTTATTTTCAATTCCAAATCCAATAATCATATTTTTTTTTTCCTTATTATTTTTTAATTTGATTTTTTTTTTTTTATCTACACCTTTCCATATTTTTTTCCCCTACAAGCAACAACTATACATCAAAACTTTCATTTCAATGAATATAATTAAATTAGTAAAAATAATTTTAAAAATAAAAATTGAAACAATTTGAGCCACATTTTCTCCTATTATCTTATGTATACACATCTCATTCTTCATTCTACAAAACTTAAACACATCATGTAATATTAGAGATTTGGAGAATTCCAACATGTGAAGTTAAATTTGGAAATTTAATGGGACATCCATGAGTTGGTTGTAAATTTTTCCAATCATCTTCTTCATTATACATTAGTGAAATTATGTGTAATTTTTCAATTGGAAAATATCTTCTAGAAATTGGAAATTGTATGGTATAGCAAGGTTTTAATTGTAGAAATTCCAATCATTTATTCCCTCAAATATTTTCTATATTTTGCATGTGCTTTCAGCAAGAAATCATATTTTTTATGTTGGAAATTTTATAGGCAACATGCTAGAAGATGTATGGGGGCAAATTTCATTTGTTTTTTATGATTATTGTTCTAGGATGTAGTATTATGTTATTGTCTTGTGCAAAGAAGCATGATTATATTTTTGAGTATTAAATTATTTTATGTTTTTTCACTTTAACATATTGAACAATTAGATATTTATTTCTTGACGGTGTTGAGATTAGTAAAAGAGAGCCCGTCTGCATTGAGGACTCAACTTTGAGTTATATTATTTAAGAACATCATAGTATTTTCTAAGTAATATGATTTTGGTCTCTAGATAACGAAAAACTTTGGTTTCTGACTCTAACATATTATTTTTGGAAGAACATTAGGAAAAGCCTCATTTTTGTACAAAAGAAACTAAAAATAATAGTAATAACTCGATAAACAAGTTAACACAAAGTCTCATTGTATCTATCTATGATAAGAATGGTTCAATTTTATTTCTTAATTTTGATGACTTTTCTTCTCTTTAACTAAATCTCATTTCTAATTTTAAGATATTTTTTAATTAATATTTTTCTTACATTTATTTCACATCTTCAAATTGTTTTATAAATTAAAAGACATGTTTATAGTATTAGTAATTATGATTGAGCTTACAAAATCATATATATGCAATTTCTGTTTTTTATTTAATTTTACTTCAATTTAGCTATATTTAAATAACTTTCATATATATAACAATAATGTCAAGACCTAAATTATATTGCATAACTGTATAGATGAAAATAATTTATAATTTTTACTTGTTTACACTGTAATACATATTAAGTTTGACTATTTAATTGAAAAACAATGTTGAGCTAAAAATCAAGTAGACGTTGTCTGATGGATTCTATGCCTTTTCTTTTTAAGTCTATATCCACTATTTTAATGCACTTATACAATTTTAACACATACATTGAATTTGGAGAGGCTAAACATGCAAACTATAGGTTTTTTCTTGAATTTTTATTTAATGTTAATTATAAAATATATTTATAATTCAAATTGTAGAGTATTCAAATTTTTAATTATTAAATTTTATATTATTAGAATATAAAGTTGAAGTTATTTTTTTTCAATAGTTAACAAGTGTTATAGGGCAGTGTAGTCTTTGTCATTAAAGATATGTATGTATGCATGTATAAGTTAGATGAATTAATAATAAAACATGTGACATGCTTAGGTAGGCAATTGAAGAATTCAATTGTTTGGCTTAACCTCATTACTACCAATTCACAAATGCAGTTGTTGTTTTAGTATGAAAATTTTTCTTGAAGATAAAATATGTAGCTAAGGTATTTGTACTAATAATACTCAAAGTTTGAGGCTTTTCGGGTTAAAAGATACCGAGATGAAAAATAATAAGTAGAGAATGCGAGAAAAGTAAAAATTAAAAAGTAAACGAAATCAGGTAAGTAATGGGGTTATTCTGTATGTAATTGTTTAAGAATTATATTTGCAATTTATGGTTGGTTATGGAGGTAAGAAGAAGTTATTAGGTATACATGTCAAGTTGGGATTATAATTAGAATATTACATATTTGTGATTATAATTAGAGAACATTTGAATCACAAAAATTAACTTTCAAATGTAAAAACATTTAGTAAATTTGATTTGTGTTTAATATATGAATTATTTTTGTTAAGATATTCAACATTTTGATAATTTTACATCATTTAAATTTAGAGAAATTTGATTATAACATTAAAAATTAAATTGTTATTATTTGAAATTTTGATTTTTTTAAATAAAAAATAAAACCATTTATAAAATTTATTTATTTTTTAAAATAAAAAATCAATATCATTCTACAAACTTCAAAAAAATAAATCTTTATAATTTTTTTTTATTTTTTATTTTTTATATATCATTGGACAAACAATCTTTAATTTGAAACTGCAAAATATATATATAGATAATTTTAAAAATGAAATTTACTTTATTTCACACATAGACAACTAAGTGGGAAACTAACTCAATTTATTTAGTATCGTTTACCTAAATACATATGTCGCACCTTCGCTTTCAAATTTGATAAGTCCATTCTCATTCCAAATCAATAAAAAAACTTGTTATAACACTGCAGAGAAACATGCATTATTACATAGTTAAAGGAACACCATGAGTGGGTGTTGGTCACTTTAATTGCCTATTAATTCAAACAACCAAGTGCTACATAAATTTTCAACCCAAGGAAATCTGTTTATTTCAAAGAAAACTACGCACTATATGTACTCAATCTTAAAAGCAATAAAAGTTCTAATAAAAACTAGTCATGCCTTGTTTCAAGAAAACTAAAGCTCCACTCTGAGTTACAACAAAAGCAATCTATTGCAGGCATCTAAAAAAGAATGCTTAATTTCATTAAAGGAGTAATCTAATGAAAAAGAATCAATCTGCAAAGGAAAGCACTAGTTATGCTGTAATAGAGAACATGACCCTATTCCCGGAGCGAGAATCTTCAACACCTATTTCTGATTACCAAGCTTGCCAACTCACTCTGTAAACTCAATTGTCAATGAAACACTCATGAATTAACTGTGGATAAGCTAAATAATGTAGCAATCAATTGGAAAGAAAACATTGTTTCAGCAATAATGTATAAACAATATTCAGTAAACAATACTGTTAACAAGGCATGGATAAAAGACACACTTAACACACTGTAGAAATATAATGGGTGAATCTTGTGATGAAGGTGGGCCCTGTCCTTCTCACAAGATTCCCCAGGAGACAAGAACTAGAAAGAAATGTTTAGAACAATATTTTATTCATCCATCAATATGTCATGTTACAAAAGGATTCCAGCTCTGTTCCTTCAACTAGACCTTTCCTGCAGTATGTTCATTTCCCTCTAATGTAGATGTCTCTTCTTTTTAAAGAGGAGACATCTATTACAATAGATTACATTGTAAGTCCTATTTTAACACAATATACAAAAATAGGGAAATCAATTTTCCCATAAACAAAATGTTGTTATGGTAATGCTGTCTTTGGATCATGGTTGTTACATCCAGTGTAGTAGCACCTTCGGTGATCTTCTTCTGTTGCTATCAAATCTAGAATGTAATCATAATTGTTTCAGCCATGAGATTTGCATGTCGTTCCTACTGTTTCAACAACTGTAGAAGTAATCTTGGAATCTCCGTGTAGTTTCAACAACGTGGACTGCACATCATTCTTTAACTGTTCATAAACTATAAATTCAATGATTAACCATGAAGATAGCTTAATTATATGTAAAATAATTAAACATATAGTGATGAGAAGAAATATTGTGTACCTTAAGAATAATTGGGTTAAAACAATAACACGGACTTTAAATATAGGTGGAAAAGGATGACATCATAGCAAAATGTATGGTCAAAAAGAGACAATATGATGTCCTAACATCCCCCCCAACTGAAAGGGTTGCATGTCCTCATGCAACTTTTACTCTGAGTCTGAGTCTGAGTACTGGGATGTACAGTGCAAATTACTTAGACAGTAAGTATAGAAGGTGCTATCAACCAAATCTCTGAAACCATGGACATTTTATAATCTCTGCCATGCTGCGAGCTCCTCCGTTTTGGACAACCTGAAGTAAGCCTTATATTGCTGTGCTGGAAGCCATAGAAGAGGGAAGTGAAAATGATATCCTAACCATTTTTCAGCACACTGTTGAATGCATTTGACATAGTTAGGTAGCCGTGAAATTGTTGTTTGAAGATTAAGAGGGTTAAAGGGATGATATTCCTTTCTCTCCTTAGGGCACTATTCCCAAAATAGGTTGTTTTCTTGTAAGACAAGAGCTCCCTTAGCTTTGAAATAATGTTGGCAATCTTTTAAGACTACTACCTGTAACTCTTTGATATGCTCAATATTTCTTGATTCCCTTAAAAACTAACGATATTCAACGACGAAAACAGTAGCATTCTGTGGCTCAGATCGAATCCACAGAAGGCGATTATCTTCATTGTGTTTTTCTTAAAGGAAGGAATTTTGCCACGTGAGCCGATTAGCGAGGAAATAGAAAAAGGCTCTAATATTAATGTCCTAAACCAGAGGAATCAGATTAAGCTTTCTATCCTCAGGCATGACTTCATTATGGAGGTACAGTTCACAGAGTAAATTTTGTTCACTGATTGATGCCTCTGTGAATGTTTTGACAAACTATTGAGGTGTAGATACCTCATAAGGTTGTCCATCTCTAATTTCATTTACTTGGAAGAACACTAAGTGTTCTGCGAGAAACACAAAATAATTAAAGGATGGTGTCCTGGTGGCCAGTACTCTTTGAACCAGATCAAACTGAGAGACATTCTAGTTTTTAACTATTTATTTTCCTTGTTCTGTGCACGAGACTGTTCCAAAACTTCCCAATTTTCATATATATGATTTTTCCATGATAATTTGTGTTCCTGCAAGATCCTTTCTTGTGACACAACATATTCCTTCTTCCATATATCCATTTTTTCTTGAGTGCTTGTGGTCTGAGTGAAGACAATCTTTGAACGTCGAGGTTCAGTCTGAATAAACACAGTCTTTATAGGCCTTGATATAGGACTTTCAGTTTCTACAACCAGAGTAGGCCGAGATATTTGTGGTTTAACCACTTTTTCAAAAATCTTTGAAGGCCCTATGAACATGAGGGTGCTCCTTTTTAATTGTAACAGAAGTAGATACAGGAGTGGCTCCAGGAAATGGAACTTCAACTACCTTATAACAATCTTGATGATAAATATTACCACATTGGCTACACATGTATTCATTATATCGATCTTTCTCTACACTTTTCTTAGCTTCGAATGTTGCATGAGCTAAAGTATACAAATTAAGCTCTCTTTCATAGGCATCCCTCGCCATTATTAATTCGTGCTTATAAACCTCAAGCTCTGATTTTAGAAACTCATTTTCCTGTAGAAGGGAAGCCAAGGTATGTAGCAGTGACAGTCTCAATAGCTGATTCTAGTGGATGGAAGGGCTGTTGTTCCATAACAACTTCATTATCGGCAGCCTTAGTAGGTGGTTTTTGTGTGACATTTTCTGAATCATTAGTTGGTTCTATAATGGCTATATCATCCAGAGCATCCAAATTTTGCATATCAGCAGATGGCTCTTGTGTGGCAGCTGTTGATTGAGTAGCTAGTTATTGTGTAATAAGTACAATTTGTGCAATATCCTGGTTATCTATATTTTGTTCATCACCAGATGGTTTTTTTGTACCAACTACTGAATCAGTAGCTAGTTCCTGTGGGACAGCTACATCTTGGTCATCAATTTTATGGTCATCAGCAGGTGGTTCTTGTGTAGCAACTACTGAGTCAGTAGTTGGTTCTTGTGGAGCAGCTACTTCCTGCTCATTTGTTTTATGGTCATCAACAGGTGGTTCTTGTGTAACAACTACTGAGTCAGTAGCTAGTTCTTGTGGAGTAGCTACGTCCTGGTCATCTGTTTTATGGTCATCAGCAGGTGCTTCTTGTGTAACAACTGCTGAGTCAGTAGCTGGTTCTTGTGGAGCAGCTATGTCCTGGTCATCTGTTTTATGGTCATCAATAGGTTGTTATTATGTATCAACTTCTGATTCAGTAGCTGGTTCTTGTGGGGCAGCTACATGTTGTACATCATCTTGGGTATCCAAATTTGATGGATCAACAACTGGTTCTTGTGTGGCAGCTACATTTTCTAAAAGGAATGATGTCACAAAATCCTGGGCATTTTGCATTTTAGTACCCGAGGGTAAGGTAGGTAAAGATTCAAGGCCTTGGGACTCTGGCAGGAAGAACAATGGTTTTTCTTTTATGAGTAGTTTTATTTAGGGTAGGAGGGTTATCAAGAGTGGTAGCTTCTTTGGTTGAGGCCCTTGTTTGTCTTTTTGGTAGGAGTGCAGCCTTTTCTTGCCTTTTTCTTTTTAGCTTAGCAATGGGAAGGTTGTCATCAGAATCATCACTAGGGATATGGACAGTGGGAATCGATGATTTAGCTAAATTATGGGGTGGGGTCAATGTAGTGGAGGCGTCAATTGGATTGACTGCTGTGGGTGGTGGAATTTCTGGGGAATCAAAGATGCTCCCTGGTTGTTGTGCAGAAGGATTTTCAATTTGCTGAGGGATTCCAGGGGTTTTTTGAGGATTTTCAGCATCTAATTGGGGAGTTTGGGCTGCTGTTTGAGGAATTTCAACAGTTTCTTGGGGATTTTCGGCTACTGCTTGAGGAATTTCAGTAGCTTCTTGGGGTTCTGGGGGTGGGTTGTTAAGGGGAGGGGGATTCTGTTGGGAAAAACCCCTCTGAATTAAAAGCTGGACAAGACGATGATGGGTGAGGGAAAGGAGTGGGTACTTCGCATTCATGCAATAATGTGACATATTCTTCAGACACCCAAGTAGATAGTATGGCATATTTAGCAGTCAACCATGTCTCAAATGATTTAACAACACAAAATCATGTTGATAAACTACCTGGTAACGTCCTTCGCAGGTGAGGTAGTGCTTGACAAACTGTGCAACCGTCGGCCATGGAGGTGGTAATGAATGAAGCGCAACACCCCTGCCTTTAGGCTCGACCTGCTCTCCAGGTAGAAGAAAGTCCTACTGTGCATTCAAAATGATGTGTTTACGACTAAACCATCGAATGCCATCGGCCGGTAAACCTGAAACCTGTGCTATATCATCCTCTGATACTAGAATTCAGACTCCTTGAACAGTAGAGTAGCCTTCCTGTAGATTACGTGCGAATTCAAGGACTTGCTGAGGATCGAATCCCTGGAGCCTCCGAAAATAATCTACCCAGCTTGCCTGCTGAAAAATCTGATATACTTCTGGGTGTAATTCCAATAGAGCTATTGAGCTGGGTTCATTTCGAATAGTAGAACCTCCCATAATTACTAGCTTCGGGGAAATGCACAGTGCAAAGCTGAGTTACCACACTCGAAACAGAGTAAATTTTGAAAATGAGGTTTTGACATAATAGGATAGATATGGGGTGACAAGACATGATCGTGGTAAAAAAATGGCGGTGATTGGCGTATCGTGAAATGATTGCATAATTTTGGTATTCCTCCCCAAATGCGGCTAAAATGATGAGTTTGAATGTATAGAGATTGTGGTACTCATGTCATAATCTTCTCATTAACTATAGGTTAATAATATTTACACATAACAAACGCATACCTCATGTTTAACTTTGACTGATATTTTGAAAATATAATGTCGTTGCTAATACGTCACCAACGGTTATGGAAAAGGGTTTTGAATTATGAGGGTATTTATATTAAAGGCTTTTATAAATATAAGAGGAGGTAGTCAAAGAACAAAGTTATAAGGATCAATAGATGGTTCTCACAATGGAAAGTAATATGTATTCATCCTTTTGAGAAGAATTGATGTTTCAATTATGGGAAAAATGGGAAAAAAATTGGTGTTTTAGGAAAAATGGAAAAAGTTGGTGTTTCAGCAATGGAAAAATTGGTGTTTCAACAACGGGGAAAATGGGAAAAGTTGGTGTTTCAGCAACGGGGAGAATGGGAAAAATTGGTGTTTCAGCAACGGAAAATAAAGAGAGATGTTGCTGTAAAGAAAAATAGGAAAATGTTGCTGAGAGGTAATGTGGGGGAATGAGTTGTGAATTGAGGTGAGATGACAATGTTTCCCAAAATGAAACTTAATCCTGCTTGCAATACAATTGTTCTTTTCAACTAGCCTCCCAATCTGAGACCTGCAAAATAATAAATTGTAACATGGCAACCCTTGACAAGGATTATTAGTTAAGAAATCTAATCTAATAAAAAATATATAATGCAGAGATTAAATGAAATGAGGGGAAGCAGGCTCCCCCAAAAAGATATAATGTGAATCTACCATGCAAGTGGCCTTAAAATCCTCCTTAGAAATAGGTTTTTGGTATAGATGGAGCCGATACCCATTCACTAACAATGGTGTTCTAAAATTATCAATTGTTAGGAGCCTCACTGTTCCATTGGGAAAAACAGTATCTATCTCGTAAGGTCCCAGCCACCTTGTTCGTAATTTTCCTTGAAAATTTTCAAACCATGAATCATACAATAGAGCCCAATTACCCTTTTGGAATTGCTTATGCTTAATAGTTTTATCATGCTACCTGCTTCTTTTTTGTTGAATCACAGTTGTTTGAAGGATTGCATCCAACCTCTTTTCATCCAATTCCTGAAGCTGATGCAACCTAGCTGTCTGTGCATCAGTCAAATCAAGGTTAACAACTAAAGAAGTTCTTAAGGTTTTAATTTCAAATTCCACAGGAAAAACAACACTTTTACCATAAACCAATTCATAGGGTGAAAAACCTGTAGTGTTCCTCCATGTAGTTCTGTAAGCCCCTAATTCTTCAGGTAGCGTTTGAGACCAATCCTTCCTGTTCTCCTTCATTTTTTTTGTTAAAATGGCCTCTATGACTTTATTTGTACTTTCCACCTGACCATTGGCTTGGGGGTGGTAAGGTGTAGTCATTTTATCATTAATATGATATTTTTGAAGTGTAGCTTTAAAACCATGAGAATTGAAAGGAGGTCCTCCATCTATGACTAGTTCTCTAGGCACTCCAAACCTAACAAAGATTTCTTCAAATGAAAAGGTTAAGACAAATTCTTCATTAGCTCTAGTAAGTTCCTTAACTTCCACCCATTTAGTCATATAATCTGTAAAAACTAATATCTAAACTCTTTGACTGGATGGAGGATTGATGGGTCCTATAAAGTCTAGAGCCCATCTTTCAAAGGGTTCGAGTATTACCTGGGGGTTTAGTGGCATTTCAACTCTATGATTAGGTTGACCCATTCTCTGATAGCTATTGCAGGCCTTGACATATTTCTTTGCATCCTTGAAAAGTGACGGCCAATAATAACCCATTTTGAGAATTTTATGTGTTGTTCTCTTATCAGAAAAATGCCCTCCACAAGGGCCATCATGGCAAGCCTTCAGTATATCATAAACCTCATCTTCTCTAATGCATCTTCGGATTTCCTGATCAAGTCCTATATGAAAAAGGCACCCACTTATCTAGCTATACCGAGCACTTTGTTGAATGATATTTCTTTTCTCCCGATGTGATAGGTGTGATGGTAACTTCCCTGCAGCCAGATAATTGACAATGTCTGCATACCAAGGTGAGTGAGCAGATATTGCAAATAAATACTCATTAGGAAAGGAATCATCTACTGGAGTATTATCATTAGTTTTTATCCGAGAAAGGAAATCAGCAACTACATTTTCTTTACCTGGTCGATCTACAATTGTAATATCAAATTCTTGTAATAATAATAACTACTTGGTAACTCAGGCATTTGTAATAGATTTGTTCATTAAATACTTAATGGCCAAGTGATCAGTATGAAAAAAAGTAGGGTAACCAGTAATGTAATGTTGAAATTTATTAATGGCATAAATGACTGCTAAAAATTCCTCTTCGGTAACTGTGTAATTAAGCTCAGTAGGGGTCATATTCTTACTAATGAAATAGATAGCATAAGGAAGATTATTTTCTTCTTGCCCCAAGATAGCTCCAATTGCAGTGTCTGAAGCATCAAAGGATATATGAAAGGGAAGTTCCCAATCAGGTCCCCTTAGAATAGGAGCTGTAGACAACTGATGCTTAAGTTCATCAAATGCTTTCTGATAGACATCAATCCACTTAAATTCAACATTTTTCATAAGTAACACAAACAAAGGAGAAGCTATTTTAGAATTTTTTTTGATAAATCTTCTGTAATATCCAACATGTCCTAAAAAACTTCTTACATTAGTTTGTGTTTTAGGGATAGGAAAGGTATGAATTACCTGTACTTTGGATGGATCTACTTGAATCCCTAGGAATGAAATGAAGTGCCCTAGTACAATTCCTTTGTTCATCATCATATGACATTTTTCAATACTCAAGGAAAGATGAGCTTGTATACAACGTTTAAGTACTTTCTCAAGGTTTTGTAATACATCTTCAAAAGTCACACCATAAGGAGTAAAGTCATCCATAAATATCTCCATAGAATCATTAAGCATATCAGAAAAGATTCCTATCACTGCTCTTTGAAACGTTGATGGAGCATTACATAGTCCGAATGGGAGAACTCTATAAGAAAATTTCCCCAAGGACTAGTAAAAGTTATCTTGTCTTGGTCTTGGGGTGCAATTTTGATTTGGTTATATCCGCTAAAACCATCTAAAAAGGAAAAGAATCTCTTTCCTGACAAGTTGTCTTGCACCTGATCAATAAATGGCAAGGGGAAATGGTATTTTTGAGTGGCTTTGTTTAAGGCTCTATAATCTACATCTACTCTCCATTTCCCATTTTTCTTAGGTACTATCACCAATGGAGAAACCCATTCATTGTCAGATATGGGGTATATAAACCTTGCATTAAGCAATTTTTGAAGTTCTTCTTTAATAATTTCCCTCAGATTTGGATTCATTCGCCGCTGAGGTTGACAGATTGGCCGACATCCTTCCTTAATATAGATACGATGAGTAGATAATTCAGGGGAGATCCCCTTCATATCTGTGTAGTCCCATGCGAATGCTTCCTTATTTTCATGAATTAACTTCATTAGTTTTTGTGTTTCAGCATCTGACAAATTAGGGTTTATGTTCAATGTTTTGCCACGTTCGATTTCTATTGTTATGCTTTTAGAGGAGATAGCAGTTGATGTTTGAGGTAGATTTTCAGATTTAAGCATTTCCTGGGTTTCAAGTTCTAAAATTGCAGTTAACTGATTATATGTTTCAGAAGTGACACAGGAGGGCTCAAAAATAAAATTACTAATTACTTCATCTTCCATGGTGTCTTTAAGAGTTAAGGCTTTTCCAATGGTCAAAATGGGTTGAGTGTCATTATCCTCATAGTCTAACCATACAAAAGCATCATTGTTAATCATAGGTGTAGCATGAGGGTAATGAGTAAGCTGTTTAGTTTCACATCCATTAGAAATTGTCATTGAACCTGATCTAGAGCTAATAAAGGCATCTGTTGTAGCCAGCCAAGGTCTCCCCAAAATTAGAGGATGTCCCCCCAACTTTGTTTTAGTCTGTAAGACAAAAAAGTCAGCTGGATAGTTCCAGGATTCAACTGAAATGATCGAGTCTTCAATAACCCCTTCTGGTTTGATTTTGGAATGGTCAACTAACTCTAGGATAGTTGGTGTCTCTCTGATTACATTTTTCAGCTGTAATAGTTGGGTAGTTTCAAGGGTCATAATATTTGTAGCAGCACCTAAGTCTACCAAAACTCGTGAAACAATAGTTTTTCAACCTGTACTATGACCGTAGGATGGCCGGGATCAACATATTTTACAGGAAGAGTTTTTCCTGACATTAAAGCAGCTAGATCACCCATCACATTAACTGTAAGGGGATATTTAGCTTTCCTACCAAGTTTCTTGATGCAAATGTCTCTGATGGTTCTGGCATAAATTGGTACATCTCTAAGTGCTTGTAAAAGTGGAATTTTAACATAAAGATTATGCAATTCCCCTAGAAGATTAAAAGCAGGCGGCTCAGGTGTCTTAGTGAGAGCTAGATGCTCAGGGAATGGTGGCTTTTCCATTTCAACATCTTTATTCAAGGATGGCTTGACTATTTCAGTACATTTATTAGGTAAATTATTATTTTCTGTCTCTTCTTTGTGAGAGTCAGAAGAGGTAATATCATCAATAATCGGCTCAACTACTCTCCTGGATCGTAAATGAATATCATTATACTGCATATGGTAAACAAGAGATGTAGGTAGGTTCTGAATATCGATGACTTGCATAGCTTTATTATTATTAGGGTTAGGGTTCGGTTGTATAGGCAGCTGGGGTTTTATTGTCTAATTGTTTGGTAGAACACCTGATGGCAAAGAGAGTGGTTACTGAAACTGAAGAAATTTGTTTGGGAATGAGATTTGTTGAGCTCTTCAATTTGGGTTCCATTGATTAAAATAAGACTACTGTGGGGGCCAGGGAGTCCACATTGTAGCTACAAAGGGAGGGTTTGTTTGTTGCATGGGTGGGAAATTCATTTGATTAAAGGGTGGGTATTGCATATGGTTGAAGGGTGGGTAGTTTGCTTGATTAAAAGAAGGATAATTATTCCAACGATTAAATGACATACTAGAATTCGTACCTTGTCCTCATGGTTGCCATTGCCTCCTCTGTGTCAGCAGATAAACTGCTTCAGCTTCCTCCTCAGTTGGTTGCAACACTACTTTTATCCCCGGTAAAGAAGGGCATTGTTTAGTTTCATGGTCCTTCTCACAAATAGTGCAAATTGGTACCTTGTCCAATGGGCATTCCCTTAGTGGATGTTTTTCTCTGCAGTTAGGACAGAAGATGGCCAAAGCTGCTTCTGCCTCTACTTGTTTCTTCTTAACCTGCAAGGTATCAACCTATGAAGCAAAAGAACTTAACATTTCAGTTTTGAATTCCTCAAGTAGATTACATATTTCAGCTCTTGTTGCTCCTCCACTGGCTGATTTTTGGACTCTTGAATAAGTATTATCCCTGCTTTTTGATCTATTTGTAGCTCCTCTCGAACATCTCTTGCAGAGGTTGATGATTTCATCATACGATTCTTTAGATATGTCCCTTTTACCAAGCATATTTAGCATGTCTAAATAATCATCCCTTACCCCTTTCAATAATATTTTCTTAATAATATGTTGACTTAAATTGGGGTGATTGGATCTCTGCAAATCGTACTGGAGTCTTTCCACCAAGTCCTCCAGATTTTCGTCGTCCTTCTGAACCATCTTAAATAGTTCCTCCCTTTTTTATCTTGTCCGACAATAGTCTTTATATTTGGCCAGAAACTTCTCCTTCATCTGCTCCCATGTTTTGATCACATGACCTCCCAGGCTCATAAACCATCTTAGTGCATTTCATTTTAATGTTGCTGGAAATAAATTCAACTTTTGAGCATTAGTAACATAATCATAACTTGTGCACAATATATCAAACTCGAAAGGAAACTCGTTAGTGTCATCAGAGGATAAACCATGGAAGGTAGGTAAGGCTGAGAGTGGAATGTTCCTCATGGGAGTTGCTCCTCTGGGAAGATCCCCAATAGTGAATTCCAAGGTGGAGAGAGAATTCTTGCCTCTTCTATCTCCTCCTCCATGTCCCCCACCAATGAGTCCTTCATTGTTTCTATCCAATGGTTGTTCCCCTGTTACACTTGCCCAGTCTTCAGCGCCTTCCGTTGGACCCTCAATGTCCTGAACTGGTTCCTCAACTTCTATTGGTCCCTCAATATCTTCTATTAGTTCTTCAATGTCCTCTACTGGTTCCTCAGTATGTTCTACTATATCTTCAACCCTTTCAGGTTCCACCACTTCCTCCATTTTCTAGTTCGTCTGGAGAGAGTGGTGAGTTTGTGGCCTTTGAGAGCTTAGCCTCTAAGAAGTTTCAGCTTTTGAGATAATCTCATCAATAAAAGTTTTTCTTCCTCCTCTTCCTTTGCCCTTGCCACCTGTAGGATTAGTTTTCTTGCGTCCTCTCATGCACCCTGCACATCTAAAAGAAAATCATCAATGTTTTTAAAATCTATGATTGCCTTCCCCGGCAATGACGCCAAAATGTTGGTCACTTTAATTACTTATTAATTGAAACAACCAAGTGCTACATAAATTGTCAACAAAGGGAAGTCTGTTTATTTTAGAGGAAACTACGCACTATATGTACTCAATCTTAAAATAAATAAAAGTTGTAATAAAAAATAGTCACGCCTTGTTTCAAGCAAACTGAAGCTCCACTCTGAGTTACAACAAAAAAAATCTATTGCAGGCAGCTACCAAAGAATTCCTAATTTCATTAAAGGAGTAATCTAATGAAAAAGAATCAATCTGCAAAGGAAAGCACTAGTTATGCTGTAATAGAGAATAGGACCCTATTCCTGGAGCGGGAATCTTCAACACCTGTTTTTGATTACGAAGCTTGCCAACTCACTCTGTAAACTCAATTGCCAATGAAACACTCATGAATTAACTGTGGATAAACTAAATAATGTAGTAATCAATTGGAAAGAAAACATAGTTTTAGCAATAATGTATAAACAATATTCAGTAAACAGTACTGTTAATAAGGCATGGATAAAAGACACACTTAACAAATTGTAGAAATATAATGGGTGAATCCTGTGATGAAGGTGGGCCCTTTCCTTCTCACAAGATTCCCCGGGAGACAAGAACTAGAAGGAAATTTTCAGAACAAGATTTTATTCATCCATCAATATGTCATGTTACAAAAGGATTCCAGTTCTGTTCCTTCAACTATACCTTTCTCGCAGTCAGTTCATTTCCCTCTAATGTAGATGTCTCCTCCTTTTAAAGAGGAGACATCTATTACAACAGATTACATTGTAAGTCCTATTTTAACCCAATATAGAAAAATATTGAAATTAGTTTTCCCATCAACAAAATGTTGTTACAGTAATGTTGTCTTTGGATCATTGGTTGAAGGGAAAGTACCCCTAGGGTCCTTTGGGCTAAGACTCTACCAGACTGAAAATTGCTTATACAAAGAAACACACACACACAGCCATCTTTTTTACTTTTAAGCAAATTCTAATGTTTAGGGTACATACCTAAGGTCCTACGTCCGAGAAGACCGTTAGGGTGCAAACCCTTCTTGGAGTTCCCTTCTTCTTTCTCTGACCTGCAAGACAAACAAATCAAAGAACACAACAGTACATGTATAGAAGTTTATGTATAAATCATCTTCATGCTATAAAGTTAGTTATAAAAAATCTTTAAGTAACCACTTTCATAAGAATTCAACACAAGAATCTCATAAGCATAAAGAAAGATTATTCGGGAACAAAGACGTGTTTCTTTATATATAAAGGCAAATAAAGTACATATATCGGAAAGATATCACCTGAACACCTTCAGCAGGCTCCAAGCAAGCTTCCTCCCGGATTCGTTCCAGCCTCCAGCCTCCAACAAGAGCTCCTTCCAAGTCTTACTCAATGATGATGTCAAGGATGAATGATCACCAATACACATGGAAACAAGGGTTTCCTATGCAAAATGGGGGAAGTGCAGGATGCACCAAGGACTTCAGACCTGGTCTAAGGGAAAAATCTCAGCATAATAATCTTGCTCTCCTTTCTCTCTCCCCTTGGCCTTCCCTTTGATGTCTTTTTATACCCTCTCCAAAGTAGTTTTTTAGTTAGGAGTTGGTTGGGAACAGTTGGGCCACGGGCACTAACAGGTGATCCAGCAGGTAAACCCGCGATCACCGCCCGAAAAAGAGGAAATTATATTTTTTTAAGTGTTTTAATAGATACACGCGGGTTGGGTATGACAGACCCGCGTGTACACGCGTTTAACACAGGGCAAAGTCGCGTATAGGGAATAAAACACTGTTTTTTAAATTTTTGGACCAGGTCTGGAAGGAGGGGTTGCCCTAGGCCATAAGTGCAGCATCACAAACCATAAGAGTGAGATTTGGAGCTATAACAGATGCCCCCTAATGTATGAGGTCAGAAGGGGAACATGATGGCCGAAATACATTAAGTAAGTACAAGGAAAGGAACTCTGCCGAAAAACCGAGGAGGACTTCACCAGAATTCAGCCTGCCAAGCCACCGAAAGGAGATCAGAAAGAAACACTGTCTGAGGCGGGCATACCCATGCTCAGGAAAAGTAAAGCATGTCCGCATATCAAGTACAAGCGGATCCACTAAGTATACAAGTATAAATGACTGTAAAAATACATAATGGATCATCTGATCATAATGAGTAAGTACATGTCTGAATATCACATATAAAACTGTCAATGATGCTGAAAGATGCAACGGATCACTGAAATCAAAGACTGATCCCATAAGGTACCAACCGAACATGATGGAATAGGATGGCACTACACTGCAAACTCAGGTGCCAGCATATAGAATGTCGCCATGACTGACTGCAACATATAAGGTGGAATGGTATCAACTAGCAGCAACAGGAGCAACTGTCAAGTGAACCAATGAATGCTGATACAACCTGAGGTCTTCACCGACCGCCGTGGTACATTTCTACACCATGGGAATAAATGATCTGAAGTCGACCATGTGAGAAATCGTTTGATTACCGGTCATTGATGTATACCGTTAACAAACGCGAGACTACTCACCGATAATGATAATGAGCGTCAAGGTACCCAGTACAATCTAACAAGTGTGAATAGATGAGCTGAAGTCGAACACCTGTAAGAATCTATCAATCAGGAGACAATGATGGTTTCCCACTGTCGATAGCGAGGAATCTGCCACTAATGACTGCAAACCCCAAGGTACTGCCAAATGGACTCTAGATCTTTGCCCCAGAGCAATGAGTCGGAGTCGATAGGGAAAGATCCGCTAGAAGGAAGGCATTAAGGCATCCTCCATCAATCTAGCGCGAGTGTAACCCGTAGGCCAATAATGTGGAAGGAATCGGACGAAAAAGATGTAGTAACCCAACCGAAGTACGTTTCCGGCGTACACAAGATGTGGCTAGCGCACGGCAGAAACCCTCTGAACCAACCAATAATGAAAGCTGACACAGAGGCGAGGTATCCACCAATAGGGTCAAATGGAAACCAAGGTACTGCACGAATCCCAATGTGTGATAATGTATGCTGATGTCGAACACAAGGGAAACCACTCAGTCAAAGACCCATGATACTGATCGATGCTGAGCACAAGGTGACCTATCAATAATGAAAATAGGGCCAGGGTGCGGTCTCTAGGTCTGCCCTCAGAGCAATGTGTCGTCGTCGATAAGGACAAGACCCGCCAGCAAGAAGTCAATGGGGACCTTCTCAAACCGGCACGAGTGAAGGACCAATATAACTGATGTGATGATAGACATGACACTGACAACCAGGGATGGCCGACTGAAAAATGAGTCAAGAGACACCGCAGAAAGGCCGACTCAGGCTAACTTCCCTTGAACAAAAGCACGACTCAATGTGACTATGTGGCAGCATATAATGAATCTGTATAAGTTCGTCATGCAGGAGGCACGAACGAACCCTCCATATGATTGGAAGAGATAACCAATCGGGGGAGAACTGACTCGATAACAAGGTTATGGCTTACCTAAGTCAAACTAAATCCCACCCATGCGGAGGAGACTTTGTTTTGAGTGCTTTGTTCAAGGGCGACACGACTGACTCTAGCTGCCAACAATAAATGGAAGTAATGTCCCTGTTCCCGCTCTTTTTGGAATATTTAATTTTTTTTCTTTTTCTGATAAGCCGGAAAAAGAATAAAAGAATGCTATGGTACAGTGGAAAGAACGAGTGTCGGTGAAACAGATGCTCTAGTTCCTGGGAAAGGAACGTTCCTATGCTCAATGCAGGGAGGTGAAAAAACTGGTCAGTGACACTCAGAGGTATGTCCCTTCCACGGATCTGGGTATGTCAAGCTGCAGAGGTCAAGGGTATGCAAGGTTGATTTTTGCAGACGTCATGGTCAAAAGTGGGCTTAAACACGAGTCCAAGTGAAGCCGGTTATAGGCCAAAAGGTGCAAATGGTCAACATGCAATGCAGAAGTACAACTCAACACACATAGGAGCCTCTAGGGTATAAGGCCAGAACGAAGCGAAGAAGCAAAGAAGAATGAGTCTTCAACGCATAAGTCATGGCGGGACTACGGAGGACTCCCGAGCCTACTCAAAACGAAGCAGCATGGGCAACAAATGTCAGTGAGGTGCTAACTAGGATGCCCATGTAAATGGATGGCTCTACCATCATGTCATGATTTAAAGAATCGGCGAGTGAAAATGGCTTGCGAACCATAACATGATGGGGTCGACCCTACGGCAGATGTATCGGTCAAATGGAGGCTAGTATGCATAATGCAACGGAAAAATGGTGTCCCTAACCTATATGCCAGTGAGAACACGATACCTGCCATGACGGGTCAGCAGTCATGGAACCGTCTCGAACCGTCGAAAAATGTCCAAAATGTCCTGAAAAACAACTCAATATCGACATTCCAAGCTCCCAAGTTAAAAGTGACATGAAACCAAACAAAATAAAATTTTGAAAAAATTTTGCATTTTCAAAACTTATAAAAAGAAATTTTGGACTTACCATTTTCACCGTTTGACTTGGAGAGCAAATTGTGGAGCAAAAGGAGCAAACTTTCCCCGTGACTTATTCAACCGTTCAAACTTGCCGAAAACTTCCAGGTAAGCACTAAACTTGTCTTGCAATCAATTGTGATAGTTTTTAGGAAGTTTAATTAATGTTTCACCGTTAGATTTTTGCAAAAAATTGCTCTGCGGCGTACACGCGGGTTGGATGTATATAAATCGCGTATACGACGGCCCTACACGCGACTGTGTATAGGGTAAACCGCGTGTGCGCAGCGAAAATTTTTTATACAAAAAACTAATGGATGAAAATGATTTTTTCTTCCAGGATGACTCTCACATGGCGTGAAAGAGAGCACTCAGCTGTAGATAATGAAGTTATGGACAATGATGAGGCATTAGATGCCTTACGGGGATGCGGATTGTTAAAATTCTTCAAGCTGCCGAATATGAAAGCAAATGTGCGTCTGCTCGAGAGACTTATTGATTATTGGGATGTCGAGGAAGAAGCTTTTATGATTGATCAAATGCCACTCAGGATAGAAGTGGAAGATATATATTTCATCACGGGCCTTTCCCGAAGGGGAGAGGTAGTCCACTCCCGGGGCAGGACCCGGAATAGTCTCAGCGTAGACGACTATGTACAACTTTACTGCCCAGGTCATCGGAAGGTCGGGAGTCAGATCTCGATCCCACACGTGGCGAGTTTGTCACTGCGGATAATCCTGTTCACCATAGCTCGAGTGAACGGGTCATCTTCGCTACATCAGGCATCACGGGTAAACATGAGCGTAGCAGTGGACTGTCTCACCACGGTGTTTGACTGGTGTACTCCTCTACTTGCCAACATGAAGGAGCAGCTTGCTTCTATCAGGAAGGGACAGACCAAGAACTTTGGGTATGGAACCATTTTATGCACATTTTTCTTCGAGAAGGTTCCTGCACTCCGCCCCAGGGTAGCTGTTCCCATCAGTAGTCCACGTGATCCACGTATGGGCCGGTGGGCTGACTTGATGAAACGTCTGGGGGGTGGGGAAGTGCCCAGGAATGCATTCGACGACGACTTTTTTGCTTGGTGGGAGCAACAGATCATCGCCATAGACGACTACCCCTATGCTGGATTGGATTTCCGAGGAGATCCTGACCTAGTGTTACCACCAGACGCAGCATGGGGCGAGATCGGTAAGATTTTTTTTGATTTTTATGATTTTATGATTTTTAGGATTTTTCAAGCATAATGATGAACTTTGAAAAATATATTTTTTTTTTATGAGATTCAAATGACTGATATGATGATCATGTTCCAGACATTGGGCCTGTGCGACCAGATGGATTCCCACGGCACGGACGGCGTGGCCGAGGAGCCGAAGAGGCGGCTGCGGATGCGGAAAGGACCCTCGCCAACGTCCAGCGACACTTGGCGAGATTGAGCTATCAAGTACCGATGGCCGAGATAGAGGACCTTCCTCCAGATATGCAGCGTCATGTGGTTGGGATGCCACGTGACTGGGTTCGCGTTTTTCGGCGCGTGGCCAATGCTATAGTTAGTTATTTAGCTGCTCATCCAGAGCCGAGGCATTAGATATGCCTGACATGATTATGGGCATTTGAGTCCCAATTTTGTATATTTTTGGACACACATATGTACACTCGAGACGCTTTGCGATATATATATATATATATACAGCTTGACATTTTGATGCATGATTTTATGATGATGAATGATTGATATGCCAGTCTAATGCTTGATTAGCGATAGAATCAGCTAACCAATTTTGAGATCTTGGAATGTGCAAATAATTAATGTAAGTAAATGATCTTTGCAACAACCTCACCCTTAAATATTGGCGATATAATGATGGATCTCTAACCCGATAAATGTTATTTAACTGAGACACTATCAATTGAGAATCAAGATACACTACCAACGAGTCGATCCCATGAGAGATTGCCTCGGATAATAAATTGATAACAGCTGTATACTCGGCCATATTGTTTGAAGCAGGACCGATACACACGCCTCTCGATGTCATCAACTGACCAGTTGGGTAATAAAGTACCCAAGCGGCGGAAGCAAGATTCCGAGTGTGCCGACTAGCACCATCGGCGAATCCAAAATAAACCAAATCATCCATCAACACCTGCCAAAGCAGACCAAAAGTGCTGATATCAGAAAAACGCTCGATAAGATATGTACAAATATACATAAAATACAAAGAAGCCATTGCCTGGTAAAACTAAGCAAAACACTTCCTGAGGTAGAGCCCGTCAGGGGGCTCCGCCAACTGACACCTAGGGATGTTTATAGGTACGACGATCGAACCAATCAATATACTCTCTTCGGCAAATAAATGTGTCGGAGCCAAAGGGACCGTACAAACATCACTAGTCGAACTGGAGGACCGAGATTCTACTTCATGCACAGGGGAATGAAAGTATAACTGACGATGTAAATCTTCCAAAGGTCGATCTACGGCCGTCATTGCTTCGAATATCGCTTCATCCGATGGAAAAACAATATCCGAGCAATCCGATGCAGAGGTGGAATCAGGGGTCCGAAAATGAGCCACATCACCATCTATTTCTTTCCCAGAGGAAATAGTAGAATGGTTATCTACAGAGTTATCGATAGATTCACATCTAGGTTCTACTGTAGACATAAGAGATTCTATTTCACCCACCTTGTCGTCACCTGATGTGGTCACAGATGAAGCTAAGGTTCCAGGATTCGAAGAATAAAGAGTTTGGACAAACTCTCTCCGTAAAGGATCCCTGGAGGATGAAATTGTATCTATACCAGCTGTAGGAGGGGGAAGGTTAAACGTACCCATCAATGAAGAATACATCCCGACTCCTAGACTCTCAATAGGCGGACGGGGGTTACCCACTAAAGGAATGGTAGAGTCAGAGTTTGCTTGAGGATCAGCTGGACAATAGTCCAATTGGTCAACCTTAACGATTTTCCCCTCATAAGGAAAGCAAATGACACGAAATAGAGTCGAAACAACGGCTTCCATCTCGTATACCCAGTTCCTTCCTAATAGGAGATTATAATCTAGGTTAGCGTCTATGACCTCTACTTCAATATTAACGACCTTTCCTCCAACACATATAGGAAAAGCCGGGATAATCCCGTACGGTCTATGAGAGTGACCATCAAATGCTGTCAATAGGGTGGGTGAAGGAACAACCGTCGGTGATCCAATAGCCTTCCAGCATGACATAGACATGACACACGTGGAAGCTCCCTCATCTACAACCGTCCGGAAAATATTCGTTTTCTGGTAGGTAGACTTTATCTGGAAAGCCATGTGATGAGGAAGTCTCTTTTTGACATTACTCATATCAAAAGAGAGAGCTAAGGAATTACTTGGATCCACTGCCCCCATTGCCAATAGCAAGGCACTTCGTTGAGTAGGACATGTCTGGAGAACCTCTAACACGGACATAGCACATGGACTCTGAGCCAGATCCTCGACAATGGAGTAATTCTGGGCTGCCCTAATATTAGGGTTGATAGTCGCGCGTTTAGCTGAACCTTTCGGCACCCGAGGTATAGTCTCAACAGAAGGTCGCTCAATATGAAGTGGGTTGTTAGTTTCGGGAACTGATTTACCCTTAGAATTTTCACCTTCACCATAATCGCGTGACCGTGTGGCCACATTAGCGTGAGCACCCATCATGAAAACATTTGATGACTTGTCCCCTTCCTGGTTGCCCCCTGCGGAGGTACCAGGGTTCGAACTTGCGCCAGCAAGAAGTTGCTGCCCTTGGGGAAACGGGTTAGTTAACACAGCTTGCGAACTAGAAGTCCCTTGCTGTCCTAACAAGCGCTGAGCGTCTTCAATTCTAGGGCAGAGATGAGTTAGATGGTCTCCTTTGCATAACTTGCAAGGAAACTTAACTTTCTTTCTCGACTCATTTCCACCACCACCAGCGTTGTTGCCGGATTTATTCGCATCAGGCTTCCCATCCGAGTTCTTCTTTTTACCACGTCCTTTCTTTTTCCCATTGGAATTTTGATTTCCTTTGGGGTTATCGGATTGGACGGCGTTAATGGAAGAATTTTGGGAAGCAGGAGGATTAGACATTGTGACTTGGTTGTTAGGAGCAGTTTGTAATGACAACTGCTGCAATTGATTCAACAAGTTCACTGTAGTCGAGTCTACAGACCCCACGATACCATCCGCATGCGGACCTGGCTTTGGCTTAGCTAAATCAACCTTAGATCCAGGAGCATCTGGCAAGTACTTTTGGAGGATCCCAGACTGAGAGTAGATCAGTTCTAACTGCTGGGCCCTGAAAATGGCTTGCTCCTCAGAATAGACCCCAGACATGGAGACATCCTTGGAGATCTCAGGTTGCAAAGACTTCAAAAACCACTCTAGACGGTACTCCGGAGGGATTTCGGCTTTAATGAGCCTTTTTCTCCGTCTCCATTCCTGTATGTGATCAGAAATGTGGGTTGCCTTATCCTGACGAAAGGTAGCCAGAAGTTCAGTTCCGGCATCATAGCGGACAGGCAACTGAAAGTGATTCAAGAAGATATTAGCTAAGTCTGCGAACGATGTAAAGCTGCCCCCTGGCAACTCTATGTACCATTTAGCCGCATTACCAGTCAAGGTGCGCTGAAAAAGTCTCAACCTAACCGAATCTTCGATGAGGGAGTTAGATGAGCACCACAAATGGAATGTGGTTACATGATCGCCCGGATCTTCACCACTCTTCCCTTCAAATTTTGGGATGTCCGAAGGGAGTTTGGTTGGGACCGGAGGCCAGGCTGGATTGTATCTGATAGGGTCGTTCGTTAGCTTAGTGAGATCTGGCAAGTTTAACGTTGCCAGAAATGGAAGCCTAGGAGGACCTAGGGGATTCCACCCAGACTGGGCAGAACTCCCCAAGTTCTGAAAAGATTGTCCTGGGATTTGAGAGGCACCAGGCTGCCCCAAGTGACCAGTAGAACCAGCTGAACCAAAGGGCAAGCCTTGTGGTCCAGCAAAATTCGGAGTTTGACCAACTCCTGCCGTATAAGCTCCATAGCTTGCAAAGTTTCCTCCTATAGAATTGTAAGGAGTCGATAACCCCTGATATGGGTTCCAAGCCGAAGCGAGGGGAGGAATACTTTGAAACATGCTAACCGTGGAATACGGCCTACTTCCTTGTTGGCCGATGAATGGATTCGCAGTTCCTGCGTTACTAACCCCAGGGTTATTCCAACCTTGGAAAGGATTGCTGCTTTGTCCTATTGAAGAAAAAGGCATGGATCCTACCGTTGGGTTGGAATGTGGAATATGACCACTTCCAAAAGGAAAACCCTGAAATGAAGCCGATCCGCCCATCATGGACGTAGCGGCATTGAACGGAACTGACGGAATACCCTGTGATTGGGTGCCAAAAAGGAAGGAACCAGTACTAAAAGCATTGGTTTGGGCATTTCCACTCGTGGATGGAATGGAGGTAGACCCAACCAAAGATGTGCTAGCAAACGATCCGAACAAGGAAGCGGAGGGGATGGAAATGGTTCCTCCCCCTTGCACCGATGTTGGGGTTTGCATAGTCGCAGCACTCGTGGAAGCCATGCTTCCAGTAGTGATCATAAATGGTAAGCGCGTAGCGTAACCTGGACTCGCTGGTCTATATAATGGAGGCCCAACGTATTGCAATACGTCTGGGTAACTAGATGGTAGTGGAGAATTTGGAATCACTAATGATTCTGAAAGTTCTTCTACCTCTACGTTATCCTCCGCTTGAAAGCGAACTTGAGAAAAGACTGGAGCGTCCCTCTCTTGTTCAAAAGTACCAGGCCTTGCTTGGCCGCTAATATCCCCGAGAGGAGGATCAATCCCCGATGCGTCAGCCGGCGTGGGACGGACCCCACTGGTAGTATTCCCTCTGCGCCTTCTAGGAGAAGGCTCTAAACTAGGTGGCGAGAGACCACGAAGTCTTCGAGACCGTCTTGGAGACCGGTCAGCCACTTTGAATTCTTTTGTTAAGATCTAACTAAAGACTCAAAAAAAAATTAAAAGCTAAGCCGACTAGGAGCACAGAGCACACAGTATAAAGTTCCTAAAGATACAGCCAGTCGAACAACTTTCAAGTATTTCCGCTCCGGGTGATTGAGACCGGACACCAAAATACGAGAAAGTGAATCAAAGGGCCTTCCGAGGATAGTCTGGGATGATGAGGGCCCAGTCCTATCAGCGAAGGTATCAGAGGAAGTTACGCTGACCTCCTAACAACAGTCTGCGCCGGTGCAAACCCCCAAGCTTCGCAAGGGTGCCCTCCGGAAGTACTGTCGAGAGTGATACAACGTCGACCTCAGGTGCCACGGGATTCCCCTCCGCAGCCACCTATGCAGATCCCTATGAGAGGCAACTATGGGTACCAACTCGTCGCAGAAGCCAGGCGGAACAGTCGTGAGGTAAGTTCGGACAAGTAGGAGAGGGGGTATCTCTCTTCCCTGTCTTCACAGACCCTCGTGCTTAACTCCCAGATCCGGAGCTTTCCTGGTCTCCCTAACGCTATTGGATTTACTCTCTTTAATCAGACTCTTATGTTTGACGTTTTGTGTGGCCTTGGAGAGTTAACTCTCCACTCGCCTAATCCAAGGCCCTAAAATCCTAAACTTGTTGGTGTAATAACTAAAACAAAAAGTTCTAGTGGATTTTAATTAAGCGCTTGATTTTATTAGGCTGTTCTTTAAGTCAAAGGTAATGGAGGTGAAACTTGTGGTGTTTTATGGACGCAAAAGAAATTAATAAAACCTAGCTACATGCACATGCACTTTTGTTTTCGATGAATAGCAATTTCTATGAGGTTCAGAAGGCACTTGTAATATAAACAAAATTTTTTTCCTTTTTCTTTTCAGACTCCACACTCACAAAATCTAACAAAATTAAATATGCCTAAAAAGAGATGCAAATCTTTCCCTAATGCAAGAACTAAATGTGGATGCACGATTCAAAGACTACTCTAAAAACAAAGAAGGAAAGTTGCTGCTTTACCAAATTTTGTCTTGCCACTGAAATGCTTAGATAGAAGATGATTTGTTACTAATCATTTCGTCCAAACAATAAAAACAAGTTTTAAGATAAAAAACAAAGCACTTTCACTTCGCAAAAAAGGAAATCAGATGAGAAGCAAGTTTAAGAAAGCGAAACTCAAAAACTTTCAAAAGATTTTCTTTCAATCAAACCAAAAAGTCTTTTTCAAAGGAAAACTCTCAAAAAAAAACTGACACTAATGATTGATAAACAAGCCACCAAACACTTTTGTGAATTGACACCTTCCAAATGATGAGAACTCAACAAAAATAAAATGTGTTCGAAATCGCTTTTGACAATCAAAAGCAGCAATGAAAGTCCAAGAAATCAAAAGACAAGTTTCAAGGAAATGGTAACAAACAACTTTCCCGAAACGAAGGAGCAAATGGTCATAAAAATGATTTCGTTAAGCAAACACAAATGTCATGAAAACAAAATGGACACAAAGATTTTAAGACAATCTTCCCACTCTGCCGAAACAGAGCAATCAAGATTCTTAAACAGAAACCTTGTGTGTCAAAAATCAATGACGCTTGCAATCAACGAAAAACAAGACTAGCACTCCTTATAACTAGAGAGAGTTCGAAACAAGATGCCCCCTGTTAAACAGAGAACTGTCACTGGGACTTGACTGCTTTAAACTGACCCAAACCACCAGACAGACATTCAGCAAAAGAAAAATTATAAATCTTGAAAATTATGTGATATACGCGCCTGCAATTATTTGCAGAATGCGTATACACGCGACTGTAACTAAGGAAACCTGCGTATACGCGGGTTTACTTAGTGCAACTTGCGTATATACGCTTCTGTAATCCAGAAAAAGTGCGTATATGAAGTGTTTCAAGAAAAATAAAAAACACAAACTGAAAAACTGGAAAAGCTTGGAGTTCAAGCAAATATCAGACAGTCAGAACCAACAAACAGAGGGACTGAGCCTTGATTGGCTTGAGGACTACCCAAACTAGGAACAACAAGAGTGTTGTCCCCAGCGGAGTCGCCAATTCTGGTTGAAGGGAAAGTACCCCTAGGGTCCTTTGGGCTAAGACTCTACCAGACTGAAAATTGCTTATACAAAGAAACACACACACACAGCCATCTTTTTTACTTTTAAGCAAATTCTAATGTTTAGGGTACATACCTAAGGTCCTACGTCCGAGAAGACCGTTAGGGTGCAAACCCTTCTTGGAGTTCCCTTCTTCTTTCTCTGACCTGCAAGACAAACAAATCAAAGAACACAACAGTACATGTATAGAAGTTTATGTATAAATCATCTTCATGCTATAAAGTTAGTTATAAAAAATCTTTAAGTAACCACTTTCATAAGAATTCAACACAAGAATCTCATAAGCATAAAGAAAGATTATTCGGGAACAAAGACGTGTTTCTTTATATATAAAGGCAAATAAAGTACATATATCGGAAAGATATCACCTGAACACCTTCAGCAGGCTCCAAGCAAGCTTCCTCCCGGATTCGTTCCAGCCTCCAGCCTCCAACAAGAGCTCCTTCCAAGTCTTACTCAATGATGATGTCAAGGATGAATGATCACCAATACACATGGAAACAAGGGTTTCCTATGAAAAATGGGGGAAGTGCAGGATGCACCAAGGACTTCAGACCTGGTCTAAGGGAAAAATCTCAGCATAATAATCTTGCTCTCCTTTCTCTCTCCCCTTGGCCTTCCCTTTGATGTCTTTTTATACCCTCTCCAAAGTAGTTTTTTAGTTAGGAGTTGGTTGGGAACAGTTGGGCCACGGGCACTAACAGGTGATCCAGCAGGTAAACCCGCGATCACCGCCCGAAAAAGAGGAAATTATATTTTTTTAAGTGTTTTAATAGATACACGCGGGTTGGGTATGACAGACCCGCGTGTACACGCGTTTAACACAGGGCAAAGTCGCGTATAGGGAATAAAACACAGTTTTTTAAATTTTTGGACCAGGTCTGGAAGGAGGGGTTGCCCTAGGCCATAAGTGCAACATCACAAACCATAAGAGTGAGATTTGGAGCTATAACAATCATGGTCGTTACATCCAGTGTAGCAGCTCCTTCGGTGATCTTCTTCTGTTGTTGTCAAATCTAGAATGAAAATCACAATTGTTTTAGCCACGAGATTTGTGTGTCGTTCCTATTGTTTCAGCAACTATGGAAGTAATCTTGCAATCTCCAGGCAGTTTCAACAACATGGACAGCACATCATTCTTTAACTGTTCAACAACTATCAATTCAATGATTAACCATGAAGATAGCGTAATTATATGTAAAATAATTAAACGTATAGTGATGAGAAGAAATATTGTGTACCTTTGGAATAATTGGGTTAAAACAATAACAATGACTTTAAATATAGGTTGAAAAGGATGAAATCATAGCAAAATGTATGGTCAAAAAGAGACAATATGAGGTCCTAACACTCGGCACTTTATTTATTTGAATAAATTATTCTAGGAAATCGGTTTGAATATGATCTCTTTGGCATGCTCTTTCATTTCCATATCCTGTGCAAGTGTGAAACCATCTCTCTGCTTATAAAATAGTTTCATTGATCCTACATTGTCAAAAACCAGTCTCCAATGTTTTTCCACCACATCTTTTTCACCCTTGAAATCTGTTAGGATGTTTTCCATGAGAGTATCCACATGTTTAAGAACTTCTTGAAACATATTTACCAATCAAATAAGAACTATTACCTCAAAACAGGTACCCTAGCCCAAACCCCCAAAAAAATTAAAAAGCAACCCAAAAATGAAAATTGTGTATTCCAGAACGATTTTTTTCAGGGTAAACTCTCAACATTTTTTTTAAACCTAGGTTTTGCAAAATGGATAAAAAAATCACTCTTAAAAATATAAGTGTTGATTGAATAACAAAGGAAAATTGAGCTACAATTTTGACATTTTTTAGCAATGGAGTTAAAGATAAAATATTCGGGCTTTGTAAAACCGTAAATTTCCAACAATTCTCAAACATGATGTTAAATATAAAATATCATGTCTCAAATCCTGATAATTCCAACAATTTCCATCCACGTTGTTAAAGATAAAATATCTTGACTCTAAAAAGCCTTGAAATTGTAATTGTTTTCAACCATAGCATTAAAGATAAAATATTATAATTCAAAAAAACCCTAAGGTTTTGAGAAATTTTCAACCTTCTAATTAAAAACCTTCAATTTTTAACACATTTCAACCATGAAATTATGGACAAATTATATGAATAATTTTTTTTTTTAAATTAACAAGTAAATGAAAGATTCATTATTCCAAGAGAAATATTTATTTTGAAGGCTAAAACTACAACTCTTTTCAAATTTTAGCCTAATACAACTTATCATATGGCAACAAAAACCTAAAAATCAACCATCAAAATGAAGTATTCCTTTTAATGAGGTTTTAAAATTTCAACAATTTTAAAACTTTCTTATACCAAATGATAGCAATAAGTAATATCATGGAATTGTCATTGTATAATTTAAAAAATCAACATTAATTTCTAATATTTACTTCCTTTTAATAAAAAATATCAACTTTCATAGATTTAATATCACGTACATTAAAACATGTAATCCAAAAAACATAGAAATGACCCATAACTTCATGTAAGATCATCTGGAAGTCAAAATATTTATCTCAAGTTACCGTGCAATCATTTCTAAAGACATGAATTTCTTTTAAATAAAACATTAAATCCAACAAAGATAGAAATGACACATAACTTCATGTAAGATCATATGGAAGTCAAAATATTTATTTCAAGTTACAATGCAAACATCATTTACATAAAATGTCTTAGACATTTATTCAAAATCATCCATAGGATCTAGAACACCATCAGAATCTACATCATTAGATGAAGATTACCCATATTCCTCTTTTTCATCAACTAGAGCCCCATCTGAGTCAACATGCATGCCAACCATTTGAAGTTTCAAAAGTCTTCTAGATCTACGACTAGGCTGAACATACTCCCAGCTCAACATTGTTCCTCCTAGTAGAAAGTTCTTCAAAATATCCATGGCCTTGAAGCGAAGAGTTCCTCTCTTCGTTAAATTGAATTCATAGACAAGTATGTCAACATCCTCCAATTTTAAGAGGTTTGTGCGACGACAATTTATATTTGTACCCTTTCTTTTTCTCTTTCTACAATTTTTTTTATCAACTACCATCTCTCACTTATAAACACACATTGAATGGGTCGGTATTTGTGGCATACCAATGTACCTCAACAACTATAATATCTTCCATTTCTTTAATGACTTTTATAACCTTCACAACCCAAAATGGATAGCCAAGTGGATATCCATCTACTAGTATTTTATCATGCAACCCTCCTTAAAATCTTGCACAGAACCCCTGTAAAGGTATTCCATGGCTTCACGTTGTGCACATGATCTTCTAGGACCAATATAGATTTCTCTTTCCTCTTCCTATTGAGAATTAATAATGCCTTGAGATTGTTGTTGTTCAACAATGGGTATTTCCTCCTGTTCATTTGGCATATTTTGAGGGAAAATAAATGGTGTCTTCAAAAGTGTATATTCATTTCCTAATATTGATATGATATTGCTTTGATCATTGAAAAAATACTCCCACCAAATTGAATTAGCAACATCAAAGTACTCATGTGTATCTCCAATACATCCTTTTATTTCTTCCAAAAATTCAGAATAATTTATCTCTCTCTTATGGCTTCATGCATTATGGAGTTTAGCAACTAATTGTAATAATATTATCTTCGATGAAAATATTGGATGATCTAGAATGAATTTCAAAAATGCTAAACCTAATAGCAGCCCCATTATGCAACAGTTGAATACTTCTTGCCCCATATAATAAGTGTTTTTCCATGAATCTTTTTGATACAAAATTGATGTTCAAACCTAATATCATCAAGTTATTCAATACATTTCTCCTCATGATGCCATACCAGAATAAACCTTCGCATCTCAATAGTTTCTACCAACACATGAAAAACAAGCTCTAGAATGTATGATTTCTTGATACATTCAATTAATGATGGAAGGTTCCCAACATTCTTCCTCTTCAATGTTACTTAAAAATGACTAAACATCTGGTCAATATTGTCGTGAGTGTACCCAACAAGATGGAAACTAACGTCTACCTTTTTAAAAATTCCCAATTGAATAAGAATATTTAGATATCCAAAAATAACTTGATTTTTATTTTCATGGCTTGTGTTTTCCAATTGGAGATACAAAACTTCAGGAAGAATACTGGACCAATGAGAAAGCAGATCATGAATGGTAGTTATGGTAATACATTCATCATTATGAATATCTAGAGTTGTGAAGTAAACCCTTGGCAACATCTTCCCATTAAATACCATACAACCAACCAACTGAAACTAAATAAAATTTTCCTCCTGTAATTTTTTTCGTGTGGGAACACAATGTCGAAGAAGTGTTTTATTTTGGTCCATATCATCAATTATCAAACCCAAATATTTATTTGGATTATCATAACACCTTTTCTATACTTATACATTTTTTGTCTTTCACTTGTTTGTTTATTGTGATGCTCTTGAAGTGCTTTGACAATGGAATATGCACATAAAGTAAAAGAAATCAATTTAAAATATATATTTCCATAGTTGATAATTATCCAAATTTTTAAAATAATGTTATGAATGTATACCTCTTTCTGACCCTTGAAACTTATCCCTTTTTTATTTAAGACAAGAACATGTAATGCAAACCCCCATTCTTGTCTTCTTAGCAATACGAACATTGTTGAATTTGTTCTTCCATATCCTTGTAAAAAATGAATATGTAATAAAATGATTGTCTCCTTAAGCACCTTCTCCATATTATATGTATAAGTTATAGATTTCTCGTCTTGAGAAATTATATGGAATATGTATTGGTTTTTATTTGGCATACACTCGCCATGCTTTGAAAGCATGTCTTTCATCAATGACATTGCAGTAATTGCTGATGGTCCAACCTCCCTTTTATAACATACCTCTGAATAATATGTAGAGTCTTTTTCTAGTTTTTCTTGAATTCTTGACAAATGAAAATGTGAACGGAAATTACCAAATGAATGAAACATTTTTGAAAGCCTTTCTGCAGATCAATACATTCCCAATATGATAATCAAAATCTTCTAGTGTAGATTGCATGCAACCCACAAAAAAATAATTTTGCATGCATTTATTCATTGACAAATATTTCTTCCTTTGCTCCAAAAAAAACATGAAATCCATATGTTTCAAGAAATCCTTTCGACAATATTCACTTGAAATCAGATCCCTGATAGAACTTCTACTTGTGAGATATTATATCCTAAACCTTGTATAACTAGAATATTTTGGATTGATATGAAAATGCCTACTCCTACTTGTAAATACAATATTTGCTTGCAACATCTTTCTCATTTCATTATTATCTACAAAATCATTTTCATCATCATTAGGAGGAATATTATACTGATGAACATAGTTAGAAAATTCATCACCATCATTGCTTGGAAAATATTCATTACCATCCTCACCTGAAGGAAATTCTTCACTACCAACATCTGTGCTTTTGAAATCCTGACTCAGACGAAATCCTTCATCTTCTTCATCCCTGAATTTGAAAACCTCCCTTAGAGGATTCAATTCATCATCACCATGACTACCTTTGAAACACTCACTTAGGGAAAATGTGTTATTCACATCTGTGCCTCCAAAACTTATCATTTACAAGAAACACTTCATCGTCCACTTCATCATTGATGCTCACATAATCCTTAGGATTATGACTAAGTGGAAGATATAACTCTCTATTCATAGTCAAATTATCATTTGCATGAAATTATTCATCATCCCCTTCATTAGTAGCGGTATCATAATCCTTGGCATTAGGAATAAGTGGAAACATTGAATTTCTATTTAACGGGAATTCTTCATCCTCCCCTACGTCAATGGTGCTCTCATAATCCTTAGGATTAGGAATATGTAGAAACTTTGACTCTGCAAATTCTTCATCCCCCCCTTCGTCAGTGGTGCTCTCATAATCATTAGGATTAGGAAGATGTGTAAACTTTGACTCTGCAAATTCTTCATCCCCCCTTCATCGATGGTGCTCTCATAATCCTTAGGATTTTGACTATGTGGAAACTTTGACTTTGCAAATTCTTTGCCCCCCCCCTTCATTGATGGTGCTCTTGTAATGCTTTGGATTAAGACTATGTGGAAACTTTGACTTTGCAAATTCTTCATGACCCCCTTCATGGGTGGTGCTGTCATAATCCTTAGGATTAGGAGAAAGTAGAAACTTTGACTCTGCAAATTATTCATCCCCCCTTCATCAGTGGTTCTCTCATAATCCTAAGGATTAGGATTATGTGGAAACCTTGACTTTCCAAATTCTTCATTCCCCCCTTCATCAATGGTGCTCTCATAATCCTTATGATTCAAAGGAAGTGAAAACTTTGACTATGGAAATTCTTGATCCCCTCCTTCATCAGTGGTGCTCTCATAACCCGTATGATTAGGAGGAAGTGGAAAATTTGACTCTCGAAATTATTCATCCCCCCCTTAATCAGTGGTGCTCTCATAATCCCTAAGATTAGGACTATGTGGAAATTTTGAATTTGGAAATTCTTCATCCCCCCTTCATCAGTGGTGCTCTCATAATCCATATGATTAGGAGGAAGTGGAAAAATTGCCTCTCTATTCATAGCAAATTATTTTTCCTCCCCTTCATCAATGTTGCTCTGATCATCCTTAGGATTAATACCAAGACAGAATTTTGTCTCTCGATTCATAGTGAAAGAATTCCTATTACATTCATCAAAATGAATCGAGTTGTTGCATGAAAAAGATGTCGATGGTAAAGAAAGAAAAACTTCACTATCAGAAGAATCTATGACCTTCAACCAGAAGATGTCGAATGATACAAATGCACTCTCTCCCAATGAAAATTTATAGCTTAGAGATTGAAAATTTCACTCTAAAGTTTTCCCCCAAAATTTTTTCACTGAAAAGTTTCCCTCTAAATTCCCCCCTCCAAAAAAAAAACTTTCGTTGAAAATTTTCCCTCCAAAAATTTCGTTTTTAAATATTTCCCTCCAAAATTTTCATCTATAATTTACTTGAAAACATATTACTAAACTTTTGGTTTTGAAAAATTTCACCCTAGTTTCTATTCAAAAATATAGAGAGAAGCCCAAAATAATTTTTCTATTTAAATTATTTAACATTGAGTATGTAACTAAATTAATTTTTATAATTAATATTTTATTTTTAACCCACAATGAAGGTTAAGCTAAATCTATAATATTAACTATATATTTTTTTTAATTTCAAGTTTAATCCCACATTCAAGACAACCTAAATCAATCCCACAATCATCACTATGAAATAAAATTCATTGTTTCTATTCATCACATCACATCAAGTCCTTTCGGCCTTGTTAAAAATATTGGAGCAATTTTGCAGAAGAGCTACATTGTCATAGATAGCACATTCAACAAGAGTTTTACACATTTTAAAGGTTAATTTTCTTTCTCTTTTGACTATTTACAGATGAATTTGGGGGAATTTTGTGCATTTACGAGAAAAGCAACATAAAAAACTTATATATATATATATATATATATATATATATATATATATATATAGGGACAAAAAGGAGAAAAAGACTCAACTTTTTTGGATTTTCAAGAGAAAAATTAAGATTTTTTAAAATTTTAGGCTTTTTAAATGAAAAATGGGTGTTACTTTTTTCTTTTTAATTTTGTTTAGGGAGCATTAATATTCTTGCATGAAAAAACAATAACTATTCAATTACAAAAAAAATATTGTTTTTGTTATATATTTCTTATTTTTGATGTTTTTTGCTTTTGCTTTTTTTGTTTTTTTAATTGAAATTTTATTTATTACATTTTACTAATAAAGTTTTAATTTCTTCTTTTATTCTTTTAATTTTTCTCTTTTGAAAATATTCAATTTTTTAATTTAAATTTAATTTTAAGAAAATATTTTGAGTTTCGTTTTTTTGTTTTTTTAATTACTAAAAAAATAGATTTTTAAAAAATAAAAATATTAGGTTTTTTTTTATTATTATAAAATAAAATAACAAAATTATTTCCCTCGGCCTGTAGCCCTTTAGCGCTGGCTAGGGACCCGGGCAGGCAGAGGGGGTTTCGTGAATTGACTTGCTGCCTTTTGGCAGCTGCGTGGGGGTCAGGCTGGTGGAGGGGGTTTCCCGGCTGTTCGGGCCTTCGATCGCTAAAAGCCAAGTTTTATTTTATTTTATTTTTATGAAGTTAAAATATTAAATTTAAAAAGAAAATTAAAATAAAATTAATTTTAATTATAAAAGTTTAATATAATTTAAAAATATTAAAAAATATTTTACATACTAAATTAAAATATTAATCTTTTTATATAATATTTTTAATTATATCTATATATGAACATTAAAATTTATATATTAACCTTTTTTTATATATATAATATATATTTTTTATATATATATATCTATATATATATATATATATATATATATATATATATATATATATATATATAATTTATTAGCCCCAAGGGTTATCTCAATCGGTCAAGTCGGGGCCTTGCTAGATGGGAGGTCACAGGATCAATTCCCGAAATCTCTTGGGGTCAGGTCTTGTAGTAGGTCGAGGGGCGTCAGCCCAGATTTTTCCAGTGGACGTACCACCACCAGTTAACCGAAGGTGTCCATGAACCATGCGCAAAAAAAAGTATATATATATATATATATATATATATATATATAATTTATTGATTTTAATAATTTAAAATTTAATATTTAATAATATTTTTATAAAATTGTCTATATAAATCATTTAAAAAATAGAGTTAATTTTTATTTTTATTTTTATTTAATAGTTTTTTTTAATAATTTCAAATTTATATATATATATATAAATTGTATATATAATATTTTTGTCAAATTTGTATATATACATTTTATAACAATCTTTAAAAATTACATATAGTTTAACTTATTTTGATATTTAATTAACAATTATAGTGTCAATCTTTTTATTTATTTTTTTAAATTTTAATTAATATATATGATTTTTTGATCAACTAATTTACATGTTTCTATATATATATATATATATATATATATATATATATATATATAGGTTTCTCAAGAAGATGGCATCAAAGAAGGTCTTTGTAAATATGTGTAGAATAAGGAAAATAATTCCATCATCTAAAGTTGTTGGTGGACACGGTATAAAGACTGATGAACATACCCGAACTAAGAAACATCATAAAAATCGACCAACTAGCCCATCAAGTACACCAAAGGTTATTTCTGAATTGATGAATTCACAAGAAGTAAATAAAACAAATTTTACATGCCATGTAAAAGATGTTGAATCTGATGATAGTACACATCTCTATCTATATTGTGGTATGATTTACATCGGTAAGCCGTATTAGGTGATAGGAAAAGTACGAGACATATGTTTAGTGCCGAATTCAAACATTGTTTATGCTCTTGCAAAATTCCCTAAGTCACATGAAAAGGTTAGATATCGTCTCTCAAAGAACAAGTATGACACAGATGAAGAATCTACACCATTGTGTGAGGAAACCTCACCCAACATCTCAAAGAACATTGTAAGTATGTTTATTTATATTTATGTATTATCTATTATTGTAGGGATCATTAAATTTTTTATAAATAATTGATCATTGACATATTGTATTTTCTTTGGTAGGATTTTGCTTAGAGTGTTTCAATGATGCTGGCAAGTATTTATTATTTAGAGCCAAATATTATGAATGTGATCAACAATTTACATATAGAGTCAAAACAAGAAAAGAGAATGAAGAAAAGACCAACAATTCATGACACTGCAATGGTACATATAGGGGATCAACAAAGAGTCCATACAATGGGGTAATCTAACAAAGGTAAACATGATTCTTTTGAAGATGCAGTAGTTGTAGCTGAAGTTGAAGCTAAAAAAAATGTTTCCATTAGTGAGGAGGAGGTTAGAAGTGTTGTTGAAAAGGAGAAAAGAAAAAAAACACCGAAAATAAAAATTCCCATGGATGTCCCTCTTCCACTTGATGGCGAGGAGATTATTTATGTATAAGAAGATATGTTAACTAGGAAGAAGAAAAATAAAAAATTGGTGAATTTGTTAAAATCATAAGCAATAGTGAAGAACAAAGTGAAAGTTCTAAAGGCAACAAAGAAATCATAACACCAGGTGTTGATTTAAAGGATGGCGTTATGAAAACAAAACAAAATGCCATTCAGAATCACTTGAGGAAGAATGAATTAATTAATGGTGGTAAAACATTTTAGGTTAATGTCATCCAATACTATAGGTGAGATGGAGGATAATCTCAATATCAAATTAGAAAGGCACATCACCTACATGTCCATAACTTGAAAAAATTGTTCAGGTACAATCTATATGCAAATGTGGTGGATTATGTGGTTGTTTTTTATCCAAATCATGTTCCCAACAATGAGGCATTTGATAGGACACAATGTTTTGACTACATATATTATGTAATTGGAGGGAACCATTCAATAGAGGCCAAAAGAAAATTGATCTAGGAATATCCTATAAATTGTCTTTCTGAAACAATGAAATGCATCATTTATGCTGGTTTAACAAAAACAGAGGCAAAGTTATTGGCATGGGATCATAATGCTGATAATGAGAATATAATGTCTATCAATTTCATCCAAAGGGTTAGATTTATTCATAATGAATCTATAGAAAAAGGTGGTGGGGATAGGACAAAGGTCATTTTAAGCTTTCAGAAGGAATGTTGTATGGAAATAGGTTATCAAATTCAGGATAGAATCAAATCAAAAGGTGGAAAAGTAAATTTAGAACTATTCAAAGGCATAGATAACATTTTCCAATTTCCATTTAGAATAGGGGAGATATGGCAATTGATTGATGAAATTTTTGACACGTGGGAGAATATTTCCATAAAAAATCAGAAGGTTAAAAAGTCTAAACCCATAATATGTACAAAAATTAAGACAAGTCCTGAAATGAAGAAACTTCGAGATGATATGACTATCACACCTTGGAGAACATTTCAACGAGTGAATGATGACAAACTGGTCAAATCAATATTATGTCATGTGAAGTGAGGTGAATTGTAATTGGAGGAAATGTGCTCGGAATTTCAAAAGTAAGTTTGTTGAATTATTTGTACCTTTTCTTCTATTTTAATTTTCTTTTAAATATAACATATTTTTGTTGGTATTATTAGTTATACATATCACTATATTAATAATGTTTATTTGATTTATTCATTCATAAGATTTATATGAAAATACAAGAACATATGTTTACAATGTTGAATGAAGAGAGTTGGAATGATGTTGTACTCAACCACCCATAATCAAGTTCTACAGCAACAATTAAAGATTTTTACTTTCATTCAAAAAGGTATGTTGATTTTTACATTCATTTTATTCATATAATTTTTTATTTTATTTTACTACTTATACTTATGTTTGTTTGTTCATTAAAGAAGTCAAAGAAGGATGGGAATGGAGTACCAAATATTTTCAAAATCTTCATTGAAAAAATTAAGCTGGAAAGGTTGAGAAAGAAGCATCTTAGGAATGTTGAACTTGATCCTACTCTTACACATTTCATTTGGAATGGGCTATACACTGTCCAATATCAAATAATAAAATATGACTGTGCAGACATTACAAAAATCATATCGAAAAGCGAATATGCCCTGGTTATTGCAAACATTCCTCATGGTTTCGAATTCCAAAAAATTGGATATGATAGTAAGCCTTACACTTATAAAGTTTTTAATAAAGTGCTTATGGGCTTTCAAGAAGTCACAACATCAGCACTTTGAAGATTCGTGCCATTTCACTGAGACACACAATTTTCAGTGTTATTAACAAGCTTCGACGGAAAATCAAATTGAACGATGCAACTTAGATAGTAAGACATTGAAATTGTATGTTTGATTCATGCAATTTTTTTTTTTTTTTTTTTATTTATTTTTATATGTATGAGTGAATTAAACTTTTACTATGTTGTGTTACATGAAAAAGTCAAGTCTTATGTCTTCCCGAGATTAGCCAATTACAAGTGATTGTTAGTTCATCTGTGTTGAATGTTGGGCAAAATATGATAGCATTAAGTCTATTCATATGAACAAAGTAGATTGAAAGAGCCATAGCCAAGTACTGGTTCATGATGTTGTCATAAAAAAGTTAAAATATGAGGATAAATATGTAAAAGGAGAGATAGTTAGCATTTATCAAAAACTGCAAACATTGATTAACTATCTTATAGGTTTATGTTCAAATGAAGAAGATTGTATTTTGGATTTATTTTCATGTTAAGGTAAGTTTTATTATATAAAATTGAATTCTAATTTGTTTTTTTGTTTTTATGTGTTTATACTAATTTACTTACTTATTGTTTGTGTACTTGATGATTAGGTACAACAGTAGCATGTTACCTACAAGAAGGAATAAATTGCATTGTGATTGAAAGAGATCCACTACAATGCAATTTTATTCAGCAAAGAATTAATTCTCTTTAATTTGTTCGAGATGCAATGCAAGAAACTGGATTGTGAAATGAGATTTTAATGAATCACGTGTCGAAAAAAGGCAAAGGAACGTCAACCACCATTACATGGAATGATTGAAAAATGACACTTTGGGAAATTTGCAGACATGAAAGATCCAATAGAAGAGGAAAATGAGGAAACTGAAGCATAAAATATTGTGGAAGAAGAAAATAATGAAGCTCATGAAGATGATGAACATGGATAATATGATATTGTTTATGACATTTAAGTTATGATTGCAAATCAAGCTCAATTTTGAGAGATCTTCATTAGTTTTAGTTGTAATGTTTTGACTTTAAGATTTTATGAGAAGAATGGACATTTGATTATTGTTGTTATATGTTCAATATTTGTATTATATGATTTTCACTTTAATTTTTATGTGGATCATTTTTTTTTGTAAAGAACCTATGATTACTATAATTTTTTAACATAAAATTCATAAAAAAATGTTATTTTTTATTTTTCTTGTTAGAATTTTCCCATAAAAATTGTTTATTTGACATGTTATTTCTGACAAAAAGTCTGAAAATGCGTATCTTTTTCATTATATTTATATTGGAAATGTGTTTCTTTTTTCAAATGTTTAATATTATCGTTTTTCTAGTGACAATTATTTGATATCCATTGAAATATTAATTAACATTAAATAAACATATAGAAAATACTACCTTTAAAATATTGACCATTTTTTTTATTTTTTAACGACGCGCAAAGTTAAGATTTCATTACAAAAAAAACATTGAAAAGAAAAATGAAAACATACAAATACATAAATACACTTCAAAAACATATGGGAAGAAGAAGGCATTAGAAAATTTAAATTGTCAAAAATCAACCCTGTAAAAAAAAGGGGTTGTGCTTGTATCAACACTTTTTAAAATCAACATGAAAATCACTATCATTTTAAAAAAATGGTCATACTTGATACAGAAGAAATTTTAAAGTGCCAAAAATATGCTTAAAAAAGGGTGTATTATGCATCACCACTTTTCAAAATTAGGTGATTTTTTGCTACCTCAAAAAAACAGGTACTAGATCATTTTCTCATTTGATCGGTAACTATGTTTTTCCTCTAACAATTCAGAATGATCCTTCATATAACACTATATGGCTTCTTCCTCCAACAATTTAGGATGATCCTTCACATAACACTATATGGCATAAACTACGTCACCTTTACCTCTCTCTGCTTGCAATAATAATAGTTAGCAATAGTTAAAGAAAATCATAAGTACTAAGCACATAGAGTATATATTAGAGTATAATAGACTCACTGGTAAGTTTTGGTATCATTCACCAAGTGTATTTGTCAAGCTTATTAGATGTGCAAATTTGGATCAATAATCAATTTGAGAGATTATGTGACTGGTTACAGAATCATAACTAAAGGAATAAAAAATCTGAAAAATTATTGTTGTATAGAGAAAGACAAATTAAAACAACATAAGAAACACTATAAAACACTTTTTACATATATTTCAAATGAACCAAACAACTTTGAGAAGAAAACTGAAAAACCCATAATGACATACTCGTATCAATAGGGAAAATATATATAATAAGGGAATGACTATTGGAGATCACTACCTCAACTAGCCATGTAATATAAGTATATTTTTTTTTGTTTGTCATGTTGTTTTAAATATATGAAAAAAATATTACTATATTTTACATCCTTAAAAACATTATAAGATAAACAAAATTATTTATCTTTTAATGATGAGAACTCAACTGACATTAACTTACAGTGAATAAGTGATTTATTTGGGTATGAGTTATTTTGAGATAAGCTTTGCTTATCTCATCTTTTAATGGTGAAAGATGAACTCACATTAAGTTATGAATAAGTGATTTATTTGAGTATGGATTATTTTCAAGAGTTTCAATTCTAAATTGTTTTCCTATGAACCTTAATAATGAAAATTCATTGCAAAAAGAATGTTACAACTACATCCATAAATTGTGGCAAAAAATTCTAAGACAATTATCTACATGACAAAGATTGCAATAAGATTTTCAAAGTTATGGTGCAATCAAATATTTTGTATTTTTTCCATAATATTGAAAATCAAATATTTGTTTTTCAAAGTTAAACATTATAACTTGCATTGGTCACTACTAAACTAATAGACAATCAATTGTTAAAATCCTACATTAGTAGTGACTAATAAAACTTCAATTATTTTTATATTTTATAAATCAACTAATTTATAAAGCTAAAAAACATAAAAATCAAAAAATAACTACACCTTGTAATAATATTAGTGGTAATATAACTAATTAAATTTTACAAAACTACACTCTTGATTAAAAACTATAACTAGGAAAACAAGATCAAGTTTAAGCACCAAAAAAATTCAATTACAAAAGACTTACTCTTAAATAGAGTTTCTTATTACAAGAACTCCTAATACACTTAATTTCTCTCCACACAATCAAACAGTACATCATAAATTCTCTCAATAAATTTAATCCAAAACAATATATATGAAGTCTGAGTGAACCTAGCATAGTCTACATGTGGATCAAAACAAAAACAGTCAAAGTCGGAATGCCCACACATCTCAAAAAATGGCTTCAACGAGACTTTGGCAAAAAAAAATTCAAGAATAATAATTTTAGAGGAAAAATGGGAAGAGTAGGAAAAGTTTAAGAAAAAGGGAAAAAATGAAAAAGTTAAATAAAAAGAAATAAAACTAAAAGGAAAAAATTAATAATTAATAAAAAATAAAATTAATAAACAGCGCATAACATCCACCAATTACTTTACAAATAAATAAATTTAAATAGTAATAATATTGTTTATATTAATATATATTGACTATATGTATGTGTATTTTACATTTTTATAATTAAAATTACTAAAATATGTTTTTAATATAATAATAAGTTATTGTAAATTGAAAAATTGGAAAAAAAATGAACAACAACAATTCATGAAATAGAAATAATAAAAAAATAGAATGAAAAAAGTTTAACAGAATAAAGATTAAAACTTAGAAACTAAAAATTAAAATAAATGTTACTAAACAACCCAAGATAAGATTTTAACAAATCAGCTTACAAAATATATAACTTTAAATAACAATACTAAAATAATAAACATTAAAATCCCAAAAACAAACTAATCAACGGTGAAAAGCAAAACTAAATAAGTAATACTATCCCAATACCAATGTAATAAAAACAACATTAAAATAGTGGAAAAAGGCCGCAAAGACATGGCCGCGAATCGACGGCATCTACTGCCAAACGCCGGGCTTTTCTGCTTGCAAGTTTCATCTAAAAAGAGGTAAGGGTTGTTTTTCAATTAAAATCCATCTCTGAATTGAACACAAGGTTGGTCCTCCTGGTCATCTGTTATATTATTAGGTCTCTCTTCATTACTTGAGAGAGAAGGGAATAGACGATTCAGGATGCAATGCAGGAAGCAGGCGGTAATGATTATGTAGTTTCTCCTGGAGGGGGAAATCCAAATGGCGTTTTACCTCCGATGGCAGGTGGAAATTCAAATAGAAAAACACTCGTCTTAGATTTAGATGGAACGCTGGTGCATATGACTACGAGACCGATGCCGACCGGCTATGATTTTGCTATAAGGGTTAACGGTTTTCCGAGACCATTATACGTGTTGAAAAGGCCAGGGGTGGACGAACTGTTACAGCGCCTCGGTGCCACAGGCTTGTACGAAATCGTTGTTTTCACTGCAGCAGCCGGAGACTATGCAGACGCTGTGGTGGATGGGCTGTTGGATTCATTGCCCACCGTTGACAGCAGTGATGATCATGGAAATAGGAAGATGAATATAATTCCGCCCACTCATCGCCTGTCGAGTAGTCATTGTCGGAAAGTTGGAGATTTCAACTACGTGAAAGACCTGAGAGTTCTGGGAAGGGATCTGAATCACGTTATACTTGTTGACGACCGTCCTGAGTCGTATTATCTGCAGCCACTAAACGCCATTCCAATCAATTCATGGGAGGGGGAGGATTTCGACGACAAAACCCTCTTCAATATCACTTCCTTTTGCGTGGACCATGCAGACGCAGCAACGGACGTTAGCGAACTCCTTTTTAACTATATAGCTTATAAGCATGCCTAGTTGGTGTTTTAAGATTTTTAGTTTAGCTATCAATAATTTAGTGGACTGTTATATTTAATTTTTACAAAATATTTAAGTGAAATATATAAATTCAGTTTTATATGATGCTGGATAGATGGTGATCTGCTGTTTTGTTAAGGTGTTTATAATATATTGAACTTGATGGAGATATAGTCCCAGCTGTATATATATATATATATATATATATATATAAATTGTTTCTTTAATGCAATTATTTAATAACAAAATTTTTATATAAATAACTATTATATGATATTATCTCTGACATTGATAAGTCATGATATTGACCCATTATATTGTAACAAATCTATTTATAAATTATGAATTTTTATGATAAAGTGATAATAAATCTCTATAGTTAAAATATAATACCATATAATTATTAATTTTTTTATAATTAATAATAACAAGAAAAATAAAAATATTATTCCATAAAATTTTAAATGTATATATATTTAATTTATATATTATCTTAATAATAATGATGAAGAACAAGATTTTAAATGTATAATATTTAATGTACTATTTTTTTACATTATTAATAATAATAATATTTTAATAATGTATATTTTAATAATGTAAGAGAATTTATATTTGTTATAAATTTATGTCCATGTGCATTTACCACCATTTAATTTACATGTCTAAGACAAAGTCTAAAATTCATTCCGATCTAAATACTGAAATAACATACATGGTATTATGCATAATATTGTAGAGTATATATTTCTGATCGCAATATGATTATCAACTTTGTTTTTGTTAGAGTAAACTAAATATGATTAACATGAAGCTTTTAATTGAAAGTAAATAAATATTCTATTAAAAAAATCTTTGCCAAAATATTACTAATTCAAATGCCATATAAATGTTTAATCCAAGAAAAATATATAAAATAATAATAATATGTTATTTTACTAGTATTTTTTATCTAACATCCTAAACATATTATACATTTAATCTCTTATATGTATATATAGATATATCCATTGTTTAATTATATTAGCTCTATTAAATAATCTTGTTAGCTCTCTTAGATCATTAAATAATAGATGTTACTATTTTTTAAATGTTTTATTGATAAAAATTTCCTCCCTATATTTTATAGTTTTTCAATTATCCATTGATTTATTTATGTTACATGAATACACATTTTAATAATATAGTTCATATCTCCCTTTTAATTCAGTTCACACATCTTTTTAATTTAGTTGATAATTCCTTTAATTTAAAGGTTTTAAAATAAGATTGTTCCATGTCAAATGGTTAAATGTGGTGGTTGTGTTTTTAAATTGAAAACAATAAATGATATTATTTAAATAAATTTTTTTCCTTTTATATTTGCAAAAATAAGATTGTTTTATACTAAATAATTTATTATGGTGGTTGTGTTTTTTAAATTAAAAACAATAAATAATATCATTTAAATAATTTCACTTTATATATATTAACAAAAGATTAACATGTAAAGTATAGATTTTATTTTTTCAATTAATTAATTGGAAAAAAAGCTTATGAAAATTCTTTCATTTTATTTTTATTTGTAGTTGTTTTTTATTAATGTGCTTTCTCTAGTTTTCCATAAAAAACGACAAAAAACATTTCTTCAAATGCCATGAACCTAAGATCATAAAGAAATGTGGGAGTTACAACATTCACTCCAAGTGATGTGTTCTTGTAGAACATCCTAATTAAGTAGGAACATAAATCCAAGAAAGTATCATTATATCAATTAAAAATAAATATAAATTTATATTTTGTTATTTATTATCAAAATAAACCAATGGAAGTAAAATGTACATCACAATTTTGTATTAAATATATTCCATTGATAAAATGTACATCACAATTTTGTGTTAAATATATTAACACTTATGTATGGTTTGAAAAAATAAAAACATCCTCGTTATATAATTGCTAATTTCCTTAATCTACACTTTCTAAACTTCTTTTACTCTTCCCAACATTATAATTTCCATCATCATTTATCATCATTATATATTCAAACAAATATAGCTTAATGCCTTCAAATGTACATCTGATAGGGTTTACAACCTCCTATTCACAAAAATAAAGGGTTTTATTTACTTTCTAAAATAATATTTAAATAATAAATGCTACCAAAATTTATTTATAATCTTTTATCTATGAAAGGGTGTCTCCCGTTTATAGTTTTCAATTATCCCTTTGATTTATTTCGCATTAGGACGATCTCATTTCCTTCTATTAGAACATTTTTAAATAAGGGTGCAAGATACAATTTTTTATACTCGATGATTCCTCAGCATAACGCATCACAATTCTCTTTATACCTTCCTTTAACATGGAAAGTATTGTGAAAATTCTTTCATCCTTCACAAATTATTAATTTTTTTCATTCCAACCTAACATATTTCTCTATCATATATCTAAATTCAACCAGCAATACATCACAGGCCTCCATTAATTGAAATGGATTTGAACCAATGAAAGGGTGTAAGAGTTAGTATCTACAAGACCAAATAAACTATTTATAAAGGTGAGTAAAATATTGTAAACTAATCTGTGAAGTTGAAAACCGACAACGATTTATAAAGGTTAGTAAAATATTGTAAAGCATTTCTCTAGATTTCCTTATTTCTTTCTCTATTTTCACTCCAAAACTGCCTTTTTCCTTAGGCGGAAGAGAAATTGAAAGTCATGAGAGGCTTGTACGAAAGATCAGTCAAATGAAAATCCTAATCATCAGTGAAATTTGGTTTTCCCGATTGGGTTTCTAATGTAAAATTGTTAGTGTTCATTGTGAGTACATTGGGGCATTCTATAGTTTGGTTTCTTTTTAGTTATGAGTTACGATGAATATTCTCACCAAATAGAATATTAAAGTAATGAAGTTATTCATAGAAGTGAATAGTTTATTTCAATTAATGGTTTAAATGAATATATTAAATCCAAAAGTAAGCAAATAAAATCACTATCTTAGAAGTTATATTTTGACCATATCTTATGCATATTTCTAGCTAGATTGCATTACCATTTTGAGGATATGATTTTCTAATTGTTGCTCAAACATATTCCTATAAAGTACTATGAATTAGAATAGCTAGAGAACCTAGATAATTCATTCCTTTCTCTAAAATGATTGACAACTATGGTTGTGAAGATATTACCTTTCTTTAACTAGTGTCTAATTCATCCTGCTATACAAAATGATACAATGATCCTCATACCATTGGCCTACCTTTTTAAGAGAACTTAACTTTCAATGAAGCTACTCTCTCTTCTGCTTAGTCCTCATCTCTAATATTTGGTCATTTTCTTATTGCTTCAAGCAAAAGTAACATTCCACATATTGTCATTGATGGAAGTGATCTTATGAACCTACATAAAGGTACAACATGAAGCCATCATCTACCCATAGAGTAGAAAATTGCTTGTATTCTAAATAAAATATAAAGACTAGCACATACACTGAGAACTAAGAAATTATTAGGAAACATGATAATAAACAACAATATGATTTTTTTTCATTTCTTATTTACATGCACATCAATGTATTCAATGGTATGTGTATGTTTCTACTCGACACTATTATTTTGCATACACACTATCTGCTTCACCATTAGATCCACCCAATCATTTTTCTTCCTTCCATTTCTCCATTCGTTTCCAAATTTATGGGCTCTTGCCTCAATCTCTTCTAGCTTCTTGTTCTTAAATGACAATTGGGAAATTGAATAGTCATAGTGATACAACTTCCTCATCTATTTTCCAATCCATTAATTATTGCATTTCTACTAAATAGTCTTTATGATTCAATTCCACATCTAGTTACTAAGCTAGTCATCATTTCCTCAGATAGTTAGCACATCAATTTTTACATGACATCTCTTTTAACACATCGAATTAAAACAAGGCATGATCTAGTAGTGTGGTTAGTGAATTTAGTTTCTTAAATTAATGATCCTGATCTCTCAGAACTTAACCACAATTTTTTACTTCTATGATGTTAGCAAAATTTCATATGAAAGTGTATGAAAAATCAACATGTGCATACTTTTAAAGAAGATGAAACATAACAACCATAAAATCAAAGAACACAAAACACATTGATAATGGAGTTCACGAAGTGTGGGTTAAGTCTTCGGGCCCAGTGTCATAGTTGGGAGGCCACTTCATTAAATGTTGCAAAATGATGATGATGTACATGGTATATTCTTTTATATTAGATGGATAAATTCCCGCAACCAGATTGGCATGTCTCTCCACGAAAAATTCTCCTATAGGAACTCTCACTCATATGGGCCCTCCTTCAGAATGACAAGATAATAAACTCTCACATGAAGTGGCATAAAAGTATCCTTCAACATAATGGTAATAAGAATATCAAAAACAAAATCATCATCTCAATAAAACAAAAGAATGACATGACATCAATGCTTTATATACATCAATTTTCTGGAATGTTGGGAAAATGCAAAGCTCATTTATATAAATGGACATCATCATTGAATTCGTGATGCGAAATCATGTCGAATGAGTATAAACATAGCCTCTTTATGATACCATCATAGTTTGGACCCTCAGAAATCTCAAAGATTCTCCCAAAGATTCTTTCATGGAGACGGGAAAAAAATTCCTTGCTCGGATTAAAATTCTAAGCAAACCACTACACTCCTTGTGAAATTCTAAGAAGAATGACTAAAATGTCAGCATCATTGTGCCTATGTCAAAAATCAGCCTCCAAGGGAATCTTTTAGATTCCTCAAAATTCTGCAAATATTCTACACTATTGATTGCCTGAAATTTTGTTGCTTAGATGAGGAAACAGACCACACCATCACATTCCCTATGAAATTATGGTTTGTTTGGTTATAAACTTGGCATGAATCTCACAATGTCAAAAATTGCCCTCTAGGGAGTCTTTTATATTCCTCTATGATTCTACGAGGAATATTTTGTGGAATATTCTAGGAAATATTCCCCTGGAATATACCCATCTCAGAAAATGCACCCAGTCATAGTTTCATTACGTGGTTCTGGCACTTGGCTCCCACGCTCATTCGTTCGGTCCCTCACGGCCTTTGCTCCTCCTTTCATCATACACTAAGAAACCTTTTTATATCAAAATGTTGGCGGAGCTTTTAATGAAAGTCCGTTGGGCTGGCTGGTGGAGGCCAAAATCGGCGCCACAGTGGTAGAGGGTTCCAACATCGCCAATCCATATATGGTACATGGTTAATTGGCATTTGAATATATTTTTGGTCATAAGTTCTTTTTGGTGTAGTGTTTGATTGGTGGTTAGTTTGGATAGGTTTGAAATGGTTGGGATGGTGACTACGCCACCTATTTCCTGGGCCAAACCACTGGGTTGGGTGGGTTCAAACCCGTCGGCCTCACATTGTTATATGGTAAGAACCTTCAAGCCATATTTAATATGATGTGGTGGTGGGGTTTGACCACCTACCACCCTATGTATATATAATATTCATTAGCCATCAAGAGATGGGAGTTGTCAAGGGAGGTGTCTTGCCACCCCATATATTATTTTTTTTAATTTTTTTCATGTATTATAACATATTACACAAAATCCACCAACTGAATATTAGGGGTCAATGGAAAAATTAATGGGGAAAAAAATCACCTATTCCAATGGTTGCATTCCATGCACTGGAAAATTCTAAATTGTTGCCTCGTTAGCGGCTACCACTCGGCCTAGTTTGAACAAAAAATTGACCGTGAATCTACTGAGCATACAAATTCGGATTCCAGTGTCGTTCATGTCAGTGGAATCAGGATGACGAGTACTATGATCTGGTCCTAGTTTGGTTGAAATTTGAGAAATTTGATTTTTGACCTATTTCTGGATTTTGAGCATTTTTGGAGCCACCTGGATCATTCCTCTCCACTGAGGAGATTTTGGTCCTCTAAAATCATGAATGTAGTCTGTAACTTATGTGTTACATTGTCTTCACAAAAAGTGTCCTCATAGGTTACCTTTCCTTCTCCTTCACCCTTTTTCTTCAAAGCCATAAGTGATGAACCAAACCTACATCCTTCACAAACCTATAGTATAATCTATGCAAAATACATGCTCAATTACATGAAAAATCATGACCTAAGCATCCCCATACTTTCTAAGAGTTTATAACACACACTCTTTGGTCAATTTTACATCATAATAGAAACCAATACCTCAACTATCAACAAAAAGCCAAAACATTATCATTTCTTTAATAAGCAATGGAAAACACATCATCACTTTTACAATTATCCACAATACATGATTTACAAAATGCAGCAATGAAAAACTACCATATCTAGTAAAACCATCTCTTACGAAACAAAATGAACCATCGAGAGTATGGTGGATTTTCTTGTTGAACATATTCACCAACTAGTACCTGCATGGGAACTTTTTCCTTGAGACACTGCATTGGATGGAGCCTCCAACACTTAGCTCTTTGATGTCCACCTCTGTTGCAATGACTGCAAAAAAATTTCTTCCTCCAAACCTACTTAACCTTCTTCCTTCCTTGATTTGGAGAAGGCCTTTCATGTCTCATCCCCTTTTTTGCTACCATTCTCTTCCAACACTAATCAACCACATGGTTATGCAAACCAAAAAAACTAAATGTTTTCTATGCCATTATTTCTTCTCATCATTAATAATATGCTTATAATTAAAATGAAATTTAGAATACTAATACATTTTATCTCTCTTGGTTGTCCCTGGTGCATTATTAGTCATGAGAGCTTGCATCAGCTCTTCTTCTACAATGTGCAATGTGATGGGATGATTGTGATTTTTTCTGATCATCCTCTTTCTATGATGGCTTTGACAATTCCTTGAAAGCTTCTGATACCTTTTGTCACTTTCCTTTAGTGTATCCGAAACCTTCATATCAAGGCCTTTGTACAACCTCCAATGGTTGAGCCATTCCTTGTACATTAACACCAACCTCCTCCTTTATACCCCATCTTGGTAAGGAGTCTCATGTCAATTCCTAAAAAGAGTACCTCAATGTTTCCAACAGAAATAACATCATGTGAAAATTAAACCGAAGAACTACCAACAATATTTACCTCACCTATCGATTCTGAAGCAGGTGGTTATGGCTTCGCTAAGCCTTCATTGCGCTTCAATTTTTACAAGGTCTCTTCCGTGGCTCATAAATGAAGCTGCAACCTTTGGTTCTCCTCTTTTTATTCTCATGTAAGTCTCCTCAATTCATAATTCTCTTCTTGAAGGCTCTGAGTGATCTCCTCATCTGAATGATGATAAGATGCTGAAGAAAAATAATGTTCACTCGAGGGAGTAGATTGAGCATCATCCTCCAGTCTTTCTTTCTCTCGTTCCTCTCTTGCCATCTTCTCCTCATAATCTTCATATATTAAATCTATCATGTCTGCCATCCTTAAGAGGTACTCATAGAGATCTTTTTCATCCACAACTTTCTTTCTAGGTGCACCTTCAATCATTCACACTCGTGATTCACATCAATGAGAAGGTTTCTTTGATACCAAACTTGATCTAGATCTCTCAGCTACCAAACTTAAGCAATATATTTTACTTTTGTGATGTTAGGATAATTGCATGTGAAATAGTATGAAAACCCCACATGTGAAAACTTTTAAAGAAGAGGAAACCTAATGGAAAAAATCAAATCAAAGAACACAAATCGCATTAATAATAGAGTTCAGCCAATGTGGGTTATGTCTCTAGGCCGGGTGTCAAGAGTGAGGAGGTGACCTCACTAAATGTTGCAAAAAGATGATTATGTACATGATTTATTCTTTGTCATTACAAGGATAAATTCCCTCAACCAAAGTGGTGTGTCTCTCTAGGAGACATTCTCCCATAGGAACTCTCACTCATATGGGCCCTCCTTCAACATCACAAGATAATAAATTCTCACATGGCGTGGTATAAAAGTATCCTTCAACATAATGGTAACAAGGATCTCAAAAACAAAATCATCATCTAAGAAAAAAAATAGAAAGACATAGCATCACTACTTCATATACCTCCATTTTCTTGAAGGGTCTGAAGAGGCAAAGCTTAACTACAGAAATAGAAATCAATTCATGGAAAATTTTAGGGGCTAATGTTCGCCCAGTGGGCTAATTTTCCATGATTTTTCCAAAAAAAATATTCACCAATTTCCAATTTTATAAAAGACGATTCGCCCAAATTTTAGAGTATAAAATTATTTTACCTTAAAAATCGCCAACATTGTATAGAGGCTATATATAAAATCATTATAAATTTGAATAATTTTACAAATATATCAATAAACATTTTATAGTTTGCATATTAGGGATTAGTGAGATTCGCCAATGTTTTTAAACTTCAAGAAATTTTTCCATCCTTAAAATTTTCCTTGGAAATCATCATTGAATTCATGACACGAAATCACTTCAAACGCCTATAAACTTGTCCCCTTTCTCACACACTCAAATCTGGATCCTCAGAATCTCAGAGATTCCCCCAAAGATTCCTTCTTGGATATAGTGAAACATACATTGCTTGAATGAAAATTATGAGCACACCACTGTGCTCCTTGTGAAATTCTGAGAAAAGTGACTATAAAGTCAACATCATTCCACCTCTCTCAAAAATTAGCCTATAAAGGAATATTTTAGATTCCTCAAGATTCTGTAAAGATTCCTCACTACTGACTGCCTGAAATTCTACTGCTCATATGAGGAAGTAGACCACACCATCACATTCCCTGCAAAATTCTGTTTCACTTGAGTATAAAATTAGCATGAATCTACATCTATGAAAAAACATCCTCTAGGGACTCTTTTAGATTCCTCCCTGATTCTGCATAGAATATTATGTGGAATATTCCAAGGAATATTCCCCTAGAATATACACGTCTCCAAAAACACGCCCAATCACAGTTCCACTGTGTGGTTCTAGCACCTGGCTCCCATGTTGATCCACTTTACCCCTCACGGCCTTTGCTCCTCCCTCCGTTGCACACTAAGAAATGTTTTTATATTAAAATGTTGGCAAAGTTTTCAATGAAAGCCTATTCGACTAGTTTGTGGAGGTGAAAATTGGCACCATGGTGGTCGAGGATTCCTACCCCACCGACCCATATATGATACATGAATAATTTTCATTGGAGTATATTTTTGGTGGAAAGTTCTTTTTGGTGTACAATTTGATTGGCGGTTAGTTTGGATCGTTTTGAAATGGTTGGTATGGTGATGAGGCCACTCGTTTGGTGGGTTGGCCCACTGGGCCGGACGGGTTCAAACTATGGTAGCCTCACATTGTTACATGGTAACAGCCTTCAATCCATATTTAATATGATGTGGTGGTGGGCTTATTCCACCTGCCACCCTATATATATAATATATGTTAGTTGTCAAGCGATGGGGATTGGCGAGGGTGGTGACCCGCCACCCCATATATTTTTTATTTTTATTTTCTCATATATTAGAACATATTGGATAAAACCCACCAACCAAAAATTAGGGGTAACCAGAAAAATTAACTAGACAACAAATTTTCCCATTCCCACGGCTGAAATCCATGCACTGGAAAATTCCAAATTGTTGCCTTGTAAGTAGATGCCATTGGGCCTATTTTGACAAAAACTTTTACCGCGAATATTTTGAGCATACGAACTCAGATTTGAGTGTCATTTGCACCATTGGAATCAAGATGACGAGAACTACGTTCTGGTCCTATCTTGGGTGAAATATTTGAATTTTGATGTTTGAGCTATTTTTGGATTCTAAGGATTTCTCGAGCCACCTCTATCAATTAATGACATTAAACTATGAATGCATGAGCTCGCAAACCTATGAGATGATGTAAAAATATATACAATACTAGGAGGGATAACTTTAACCTAAGCACACTCCATTTAGAAGAACTAAGTATGAAAAAACACTTCAAAGAATTAGAGTTTAATGTGCAAGTATATTTCTAATTATAAGATTAGTTGCATTTTTCTTGGTTAAATCAAAATTATTATTGTAACCTTCAACAAACCTGGTTACATATTCATTCCTCTATCTTAGTTAAACTATTAAATAAACTTAAAAAATCTAATGTAAGAACTAAAATAATTATTAGGATATTGTACTATATGTTTAACTTCTATGGAATTTTTGCTTCCTCATTTTTTGAGACTAACAGACACACCGATCTTTGATGCACACATATATTTGAAAAATCAGACAAAGGAAGAAATAGAGAACATGAAAGTTAAAGGAACATGAGAGTTAAACAACAAATTTGTAAACCAAAAGCCCTAAGGTTTAAAGTTTTGTTTAATATATTTATTTCTTACCTATTGGAATTATGTTTAAGGGTTGGATTTTATCGTTTAATTCACTTTCCAGTTTAACTTTCTATTAATTATCAGGTAGTATATTACAAGCATTATTATTTTAGTTAAATTTTAATATTATTACAACTTATTCTCTCTATGAAGCCCGTTTTTTCCTTGTTTCTCTTAGGCTCCCTTCACTCTTAGATTTCCCTAGAAAACATGAGCTTGTGTTTCCTCTCCTATCATGTTGTACTTATTCCTTCACTTTGAGCTTATTCTAGACAAGGTGGTCCTGATCATGAATCTTGTTATAGATTTGAAACAATGATTGAAAAATGTACACTATGGGTTACTCTCTGATTATGAAATCCAACAACAACTCTAACAACAAAAATTGGCAAACATCCATTGATTTGGGATATATTTGAACAAATGAAAGGGTGTAAGACTTAGTATATGTAGGATTAAACTAACTATTAATAAAGATTAGTAAAACATTGTAAATAAATGCTTGTGTAAATTTGAATAAGAAAAATGAAGATGAGAATGAAGAAGTGGACTATCTAGAGGAGAGAAAAGTAAGAAATGGGAAATGAAAGGTTTGGTTTCCCTGGCTCCCTTTATTTTATTTTCTATTTTCACTCTAAAAGGGTTTGTTCACTTAGGAGGGGGAGACACATAAATCCATGAGAGGCTTGTACCAAAGATCACTCAACTGAAAATCCTACGCTCCATTCAATGTTGGTTTTCCCATCTAGGTATCTAAGGTAAAATCGTTGTGTTTGTTGTGATTTAATGGTTGGATGATTTTGTTGTGGAATTTTGTAATTTGTTTTTGTGTTTTACTTATGAGCTAAAGTGAGGACTCTCACTATATTAAATATTAAATTAATGAAGTTGTTAGAATTAAATAGTTTATCTCAATTAATTATTTGAATGAATATATCTAACCCCAACAAAGAAAATTAACTCACTATGCTAATAAACTATACTTTCACCTTACCTTATGCTTGCCCATGCATAGATTGCAGTACAGTTTTGAGGATATTGTTGAAAATGGTTTCTATTGTGTCAAAGGTCCTATAAATGAAATAGGAAATTACATGGTCAAATAGAATATTCTGTGATGTTTCCAAGGGTATATGGCACTCCCTCTAATTCCATAGGAAAGAGGAGATACAAATTATTTTTCATTATAACCCAACTTAGCTGAAGGAAAACACCATTTGGATACCATATACTTGAAGCAATTTTACCCCAATTACCTAGAATAATTGGAATCATATGATATATTTTTGGAAATCATATTCCAAGAAATTTCTAATGATCTAAATCACACCTTATAACTTCTCATGGCTGAGGAGAAATGAATTTTTGATATTCAATATATAGTCTTTCTGTTGCACTAGTCATCCTAGCTAGTGGACAAGTTGACCATAACAGAGAATTCCAACACTCTATAAATAGGTGTGAGAAGGATAATTTCTAATTACTTGACTCAATTATTTGGTTTTGTGTTTAAGATACTAAAGGAGCAACTCTGAATTTCATACCTCATGAACGAAGAAGAAGTGAAATGAAGTTGAGTTGAAGCAGATTTCTATGGAATGGTTTTGGCATTACTTTTTAAGGGCTGTTGGTTGTTTGAGGTTTCTTTTAATGACAAAGTACTGGAGGTTCTAGGATAAATTTCAAGTTTGATTGAAATTTCAATTCATGCCTAGTTTGAAGGCCAGGTCCTATCCTGGTTAGAGGCCCTTTTGTTGAAAAATTTTAAGGGAAAGTTATATTACTATTTTGAAGTCAATAAATCTCTATTAAAGGCTACTTTGAGACCTTTTTTGGGGGCCAAACTATATAACTGTAGAAGGATTAGTTTACTATACAATGTGAAGGAGGTCGTGCCCCAATTCATCTTGTGGTGACTTGTTTTTAAGCCCAAAATTAGGACCAAAATTTTAAAGAGTTAGAGGTTTTTTTAAGGTGTGATAACAATGTTAAGGGAGCTATTCAGTGAGTTCTATTAATTTCCAAAGTTATTAAGGAAAAATTGCAAGAGTTTGGAGCCTAAAATGAAGACCTTAAGGTGACAAGGAAGCAACATAAAGAGTATGGAAAAGTGGTTGTGGACATTATTGAAGGTGCAAATCTAAGACTGGCATTGTAGGGAGAACAACCTACTAATGAAATTCAATATATTATTATATTTGGTGTTTTCTTGTTTTTTCTATGCGATTCATGATCACCATAGATTGGTGACTTTCTATGTCAATAGAGTATTGTTCCAAGATTATCCACTCAAAGGGATCACTTTCTGTCGGCTCGAACACATATCCTGACCTTGAAGGTGTTAAGAGAATTGAACCCATGACCTGCACTGGCACCTGATAGTACGTATTTAGCTCCTAAATTTCTGTGTTCCTCCTCTGAAATGTTACATTTTGTTTAACTGAATGAGATCGAGTAATTTATCCCATATTTAATCATCCAAAATTGATAATTTTACAAATCACATGTATGCATCATCTACCTCTGTATACTTTTCAAATGTTGGTATGATAATGAATAAATGATGTATTTCGTGCTGAAAAAAAATCATATTCTAAACCTCCAAGGAAGGCTTTACCACTTATGACTCCTTTTACTTTAGAAATCTTTCACCTATCACTTGTTATCCCATGTAATTTGTGCTAATAATCTTCTAGTGGAGTCGATTGCCCACTAGGATCTCTCAGAGTTGGAAGTCCTTTTTGTTGTAAAATTGAAATTATTTTATAAAATTTCTTAATCTAATTTTCTATGTTTTGAAAATTATTTGCTAACTGTAACATAATATTTCTTTTGGTAAAAGGTATGATAACTTCTAGAATTGTATCAATCCTATCTTCAACTCCTAAATATTCCAATTCATCCTTGGTCTTTGAATTCATCAATTTGATAATTTTTGTTACTTTCCTTGGTTTATGATTTAGATCCTCTCTAATGTCTCTTGTGGTTTCTTTTGATGTTCCTACCTACTGCTCTTATTCAAAGATAATCCCGATAGATGTACATATATGTTAAATAGTTGAATTGATATCAACCCAAATATTTTCCTTTGCTTCTCCTAGCGTTTGTGTTGTTAATGATTCATTTGCATATTTCTCAGGTTGTTTGATTAACATGAATTTTTTTTGTACCTCTACTATGTAGGAATTGTCTGCCTTCATTTTCTTTTCTTCCATTTTTTGTAGTGCTATATTTACTTTTTCTCTTTAAAAATTTGTTAGGGAAAAAAGTGCCATGGCCTTTGATAGTTTTTTTGTAGCTTCCTCACTAGTTTTCTCTGTTTTTACAGTAGATGTCCCTACAATTGTCTATTGTTATTTTTCTTTTAATAGGCTTTCCATGTCAGCCTCCATTTTTTGTATTTGGATGTTCTACTCCACAATCATATTTAGCATGTTTTATTTCTCTTTCTTAAGCTATCCTACTTCTTTAGTCTATGGAAGCTCCATTGTAGGTAGCTTTAGCTTCTTTCTAAGTGCTTGTATATATGAATTTCTTCTCTTCATTATTACTTCAGCAGTGTTGACATCACTAGGATCCAATCCTAGTTTTATTACTAGATATTCTAGCCATTTTGTTCGAGTATCCTTAGATAAGGATGACATTATTTCTAACTTGACTGATGAATGAATATTATTTAAAGATGTTTGTAATTTATACGCTACCATGGTTGAGCTTGTAAGGGAGGAATAAATCATCTCACCTTCCTGTTTGTGGATATTAATTTGGTCTATGGGGTGTATTTTCTTAGTATCAAAAGAAAACATAGAGGTTTCATAATCATTTGCACTTCTAGGTATTGGGACCTTTGGCTCAATGAATGCTAACTAAAATTTCCCATTGTCAAGGTCTAATGCAGATAATATTATTTTTTGAGTAGTCGGAGACTACTTCCAAAACTCATAATAGGTGGAAGTCTCAAATGCCTCATTCTTCTTCTTTATATTTCTAAATATGGTAAAGATACTTTCTTGTCCTGTTAAAGGAGAAGTAGGAGAATTAGGAGAATCAATGGTTGTTTCTCCAATTTTTTCAGGAAAATATAGGCTCTCCTGATAGTGTTACTATAGTAGTTTCTTATAAATTTTTAGCCTCTGATGATTCTTCTTCAACATTTATTGATTTCATTCTCTTGAACACCTTAAATCCTACTGTCTTGACCCCTGACCCTCTAGGAGACATGATTTCTCTTGGTATCTTAAGTTCCTTCTCCTTTAACCTTGGAGTTTCCAATGTTGTTTGGCTAGAGATTTGTTCTTTGACCTCTTGTAGTGTATTCTTCTCCCATTCTTCTTTGTTTGTGTATTTCTCAATCTCACAATTTTCTATATGAACATATGGTGTTGACTTATTTTTAGATATCATTGCTGAAATAACTCCCAGTGGATCATATTGCCAACTAAAACTGGTGTTGAATTTCATATGTTTTAGAAAATTGTCCACTTCCTTCTTTGCTTCTCTGGTAGTAACAACAAATGTTCCAACTTATGCTTTTAATTTGAACTGAGGTTTTTTTTTCCTAGAGACAAAGTGGATTTCATCCATATTCATTCTCTTCCTATTGAATTCTAAAACAAAGATTCTCATAGGCAAGAAAATTGGCAGATTATAAGGAGGAAGTTCACAGCTATAAACTCTGATTTTTGTAAAATTATAATAAAGATACCAGTCTCTGACTTTAGATTTCTAAACTATATGTAAAACACTTCTAATTTCTGTAGATATCCTAGGCAATGTATCACTGCTCAAAAGACATACGGTCATATGAAAAAACTGATTAAAGTCACTAAAAGAGTAGTCTTCAATGTTTTTCCTAATCAGGGAGGTCTAGTGGATGACTGATTGAGGTATTCCTTCTAAATCCAGCTTTTGTAATGGAGTTTAAACCTCTCTAATTGATGATACAAAAAGAGATAAACTAGAATAGACTAATCTTTAAAGGATCCTTCAACGTTGAACTTTAGGAATTGTTCATGGATGGTATCTTGCAAAAGTTGACTAAAATTAAATAGTACTAAGGGATTTCTTCCGAATGAAAATATTGATATAAATCCAACGATGACTTCATCTATCCACTGATAAGATTAATTCCCTTAGAGACATGAAACCATATAAATCACTTTCCTAGACATTTCCAAGAAAATTATAGAGGAATATGGTGGATTGGTTATGTGCAATTTTGAATTTTCGGGTAGAAAGGACACAAAAGTATGGGCTCCCAGCTGAAAGGTAAGCTTCTGGTAAATTTTCATGAGCAACTTAGTTGGAAAAGGGTGAAGAGGGCCTTGGGAATTAATATACAATGCTTGACAAATGGATTCAGAGGTTATTGACAAATAAATTTCATTGTTTTTTGCTACTATGGGTCCCTAGATGGGTAGAAAATGACTGTCACGCAATGTGATTAATTTGGCGAAATATGGGTTTGGGGGAAACAAAATTGGGGTAACATTGACTCCCATAAGTAAAAATCATCACTGGAATCCTCAAATTTTTGATATTCCCAGTGATGGTGTTCATATAGATTAGAAGCACATCGATTTTTGGTAATTTTGAACTAGTATTCAACTAGAGGGAGTTCATCGAGGTCAATTATTGGTGGGGGGGGAATGAGACTGTCTACAACTAGCTTAAATTTTCCCTTTTGGCTTATCATTTTTAAAAATTCAAATGAATATAGGATAATTAGAGGGTTTCCTGGTCAAATGGAATCTGATGCCATAATATTGTTACAGTTGGTTGTTATTTGGTGTAGTAGAGCGCTTTGGGAAAAAATAAAAAAAGATGGGTAATGGGGAAATGGTAAGGTTTAAATGCAGAATGAGTTTCAATGGTTTAGTTCAAATTACCATTGTTAGTGCATCTATATTTATTATTCAAATGTTGATGAGAGAATGAAATAACCTTAACAGATAAATCCACTAGTCTATTAGAGGTTTAATGATGACTAGTTTTGCAGAGCCATTGGTGGCATGCTAGGTTATTGGGAGTGTTAGTGGGAAGGTTACCAATGGGAAGGAGTGGTTTGCGAAGGGCGGCAGTATATGGTAAGTGATATATGACGGGGGGGAGGGGTTCTTGCAATGTAAAAGGGGGCACCACATTACGGGAGGTGGTAAAGTTGAAACAACTTTGTCGGCCCCACCCCCTCCCCCCCCACACCCCTATCTTTTATTATTTGTCAGTTATTTGTTGGGAGTGTGGGGGGGTCTACAATTCCACAATAACCATTGATGTCGGAAAATGTAATCCGAATCACTGAAAAGTTCCCACGAATTAACTCCTCTGGCCACAATTATTTATTTACAAAAATAATAATTTTAAATCATTTATTTTGCGCCCAAACAAATTTTGAAAGAGACATTTAAGCTTGCTCGCTTATTACAAAGTTCTGAAATTAAAATTTAACCATTTTTTTAAAAAACATTATGCATTTTGGAAAGATCAAATGCATAGGTAAATTTAATTTGCAACACTATCGATGTTATTATTTTGGTTATATGTTGGTTATAAGCACGGTTTTACGACATATTCAAGTTACGAATTTTATCATGTTTGATTGATAAATGACTGGTTATTGAGTGAATGACCTAATATATGTTATTGCAGCTACTATAAGAGGGATTTAAACCTTCATGGTGATTTTCAGATAATTTTCAGATCTCTTGTTCAAATATGCATTCATGACCTACATATTTCATGTTCACTATGTTTTTTATGGAATGATTGTCATGGTTAAGCTTCATTAGGTCAAGATTTAGACTAAGTTTTGGGTTAAACAATTTGTATTTATGTAGTTCATTGTTCTGAAAGTCTCGTCAAATTTTAGGCAGTGGTCTAGAGACTAGGCCTGAAAAGGTGGCACAAATCTCGTAGTCATAGGCACATAACTAGGAAAATGGGATGACAGTCACTCCCTTGCAGGCTTATTCATTTGACTGGAAACCTACATTCAAATTTATGCAATGTTATTCCTATAGGTGGGAATCCAAGTCAATAAAAAGGAAACTTAACTGAAGGTTTGGGCACTTGGAGGGGTCATTTAGCTCTTATGGGTCCTGTAACTCCTAAGGAAGGTTAATAACATTTTGGTTTATTGATTCCAATTGTCTAAATTTATTTAGGAAGTTTATTCATGTCATATTATCCCTTCGCTCCTATTTTCCTTAACAGGCTGGTGAAAATGGGTAGATATGGGAGGTGGCACTAATGAGTGGTATTAGAGTATGGCTCAATACCTAGATTAGGTGGGTGAAATGCGATTTTTATGCATGAATGTCGGTCGTGTGCATGGATGATTTTTGATATGGTTTTCATGTATATATCGAGTATCATAGCTTATCTTATCATGTATGATACTAATGTGTTCGCCAAGAGAGAGCAGGAGATGTAGATCATTAAAGCAAGGTTACAACATTGGATGTCTGGGTAAGGACAGATCGTCATACAGGTTTGCATGTTGGGTGTGCAAGTATGTTGGTTAATGGTTCTTATATGACCTATGTCTATATGCATGTATATCACAATTGTTGTTATGGTTATATATATATGATAGATGCTAGTTAATCAGTGTGGTCATACACATGATGATTATGGTTATTGCATTTAAGATCTTGATATTGTATGTAGTGTGCTAACCTAGATCATCCTTTTCATATGGTTATGGTTATGGTATTGAGGTATGATTTAATGTATTTGGGATATTTTGTCACACTAATTTGGATTGATTTGTGTAAGAACGATAACCTCCCATAGGATACATTAAGGTATGAGTTTGATTATGTTATCTATTTGGTGTCTATTATGTCATTTATCTGTTGTGTTGGGACAAGGACCCCTAGGGTCAATTTTGGGGCAAAAGCCCAAGTTTTGGGGAAAAAATCACAAGTTTTATTGTAAAATGTGTAAAGTCCCCACAGAATATGGTCGCAGAGCGCATAGATGGTAAAGTGTCATAAATGGTTTTACCCTTCTGTTATGTAAGTTGTGTCAGCTTGTATAGACCTACCCATGGTTCGCGGACCATGGGATTATATAAAAAGGAGTCTTAGAGAGTCTAAGATATAGAGGAAGAGAGAGATCAATGAATGTAATGGGTCATTAGAAGTAAGAGGGAAGAAGTCTTAGAGTAGAAGAGAGGTTGTTCAACTATGTGCGCAGAGGCCTAGAGTAGAGTTTGCAGCTATGTCCATGGACCCCTGCAGCTGAGTGCGCAGGGAAGCCTTGAGTCCATAAGAAGAACATAAGCATTAATAAAGAGATTATTCTAGAAATATCTATGCTTTGTCTATCTATTTCTGCTATGAATGAATGCGCTTTTATGTCATGATGAATGATGGGTTTATGAATTAACACTATAATGACACGTGATTATAAATTGTTTTCATTGCCAGATGAACACAAATAATAACAACTGTTTATGCAAAAAATATCTTATTGCACGTTAATATTATCAAACACTTAAGCCGACCTAGGTAATTAGAGACTTAATGGTAGTTACAGAGGTGTGTAAAGGGTTGATTCACCTATTTAGGTACTGTGAAAGACAGTCATAGACCTTCATGGAGGTATAGAATCTGATTAAGAGAAGTTATATCGATAAGACCTCAGGGCTTATCAATCTGCATGAAGGTGGGTTTGGGGCATAAAATGACATCATGCTCATCTCTAGGTGCGGAAACGTGGTTCCAACACCCCCCCATATTGCTTCGATCAGATTTCAATCTGCGCTCCGCGGGTTGATGCCAAAAGGGCTAGTAGTGTATGGATTTGTTTGGCAAACTTAACTCTGAACTTGGGTCAGTACCCACTACGCTAAATAATAGTTATGTTTCCGAGATTGGGATTAGCATAAAGATATGTGTGACGTCGCATCACTGGAACCCAACAAAGAAATAAATTAAGGAGTGGTTGGATAGAAAGTTCCATGAATTCACGCCGCAACAAAATAGGAATCCACGATTGAGAAAAGAACAGTGGTTGGATAGGTATCTATACAAAGAGATACACGAAATTTTCTTTTGTTCCTTCCTGGTCGATCTATATGAGTGGATCGCTAAATTGGAAAATGGCTAGGGAAGGTGGAGGCTTAACGGTCCAATATTGTGGACCTTGGAGTTAGTGCAGAGATTGGAAGCCTCTGAAGATAAGATCATGCGTGCTGTCAATCACTGGCTTGATTGTGTCATCAGAGTTTTTGTGATAGAGTTTGTGGTCAATACCTCGGTTAGCTAAAACAAAGTAGAGCAACATTTATTCAAGGAACTGCGAGGTAAGTATTTAAGATCTTTGAATTCTTGGATTAAAATTCTCTTGTGTGAAAAGTGTTTTATGCAATTACCTTTACGTTTTCGGCTACGTGAAGTGGAAAGTTATTCATGGATAGAGGGAGAATAAACCCTGAATATAGCCCGTTTATTGAGCCTCCTCTGAGTGATGACGATGGAGCAGCACAGGCTTCACCTCAGAGCATTGTCCAGTTAATAAGGCAAGGTTTCCATGAATACCTCACCCACCCAAACCACCTCCATCTTCACCTCCACAACATACACCTTTGCTTGCACCACCACCACCTCAACCACCGTTCAATATGGTGAATGGAGTGAAGTTTCTCATTTCCAAGGGCTTGGGAAATGAGGACCCGGACCAGTTTTGGTTCGTTGCGAAGGCCGTATGGACATCCCAGAACATTACAGATGATTAGATGAAGATATCAACATTGGTTATTTCTTTACATGATCGTGTGCTAATGTGGTACATGAAGTATTGCACTAATAACCTGATGGTTGCGTTGGTAGACATTCAGACTCCACTCAATAAGGAATTCAGTAGGCCCAAGTCTAAAGTGCAATCAATCTTTGGATTCAAGGAAATCATGGTGATGCTAGGCGAGACACCCTCGAAGCTAGATCAAAGATTGAAATGCAATATTTGTGAAGCTAACATGAATCTTACAGATGGGCAGCACCGTGAATGGTTTGTGGCTTCACTCTTGCCTCATTTAAGTGTTTCTTTATTACGACAAAATATTGAGACCTAGGTGGAAGCTCTGGATATTGCGATGAGATTGCATGAGACACCGATTAAAGATGTTCCTTTGGGAGTTCAGCAGATTCACGTGGAGTTGCAGAATGTTTTCCTAGAGTTCCAAATTCTGAAAAGGGATACAGTGGCTTGGCCAAAGGTGCATGAGGAAGTTTGGTGTTTGAAATGTAAGAGTCAGGGGCATGATAAATTTCATTGCCCTACCTTCGCAAATTATTTTGTAGGAGGAGGTTTGATGCCTCTAAGGAAGAAAGCTCAAGAAGGTCCAAGTACATGGCCCGCGTTGTGGTGTGCTATCTCTCAAGTAGCTGGAAAACATGTGAAAGATAATTGTCACTTGCTATAGAAATTTGTACAGACACCGCAACAGCTCTTCTACAACTTTTGTAAATTTGTGGGTCATGATGAGCACAAATGTCATAGCTATGAGCTAATGATGGAGAGAACACCCATGTATCGGATGTAGACAAAAACTCAGCCTTTAGATCAAGGCATTGGGGGAGCATGAGGAGGATATCAGGGGCGCGTATTAGGTCAAGGTAGAGGAGGACTTGCGGGAGGTCAGGGGCAAGTTAATTTCTATAATTATGGAGGGCTAGGACACTATGCACAAGATTGTAGAAACCTGATGCACCTATCGTGTCAATGCTATACTCAGTTTGACCACACGACAAAAGATTGCCCTGTATTAATAGCTAAGATGCAGGAAAAGAGGACGCAGCCTCAGAAACCTACCTAGAACCTACAGATGATGAGGGTTGAACCCCACAAAGAAGATCCTAATGTGAATATAGTGTTGCAAAGTGGAACCAAAACTGGCAAAGATAAGGGAAAGCAACCTGAAGAAAGCGAATGGGTCCATAAAGCTCTAGAAAAGGAGGTTGGCTTTGATTTAGAGTGCATGAAAGAAACCTTCATGGAAGTAAAGAAAAGCTTCGCTGAGGCTTCTACCTCAGCAAGTCAAGATAAGTAGTCTAAAGAAATGGACCCATCCATGCTTACTACCGTTTTGAAAACTTGTATGAAGCTACTACGCAATAGCAAGACTGTAAAAGGATTACAGGAGTTGATAAATAAATGTGGTGGTAAAGAAAATTCTCAGGAGGGACCACGCATGGTTAAGAAAATTGGTAAACATAAGGCAAGAACAGGGCATGAGATGAGGCTCACAGCACAAATAGGAGAATATGAAATGGATCAAGTTATTCTATATTTCGGGTCAGATGTGAATGTATTGCCTAAACAAACATGGGAGAGAATGGGCAGACCTTTGCTACAGTGGTCTCTGATTCAATTGAGGATGTTGAATCAACAAAAGATTATCCCCATGGGGATATTTTAGGGAGTAATAGTAGATATTGAAGGCGTGAGCACAATAGCTAATTTTGAAGTGATCGAGATTGTCGATGACAATAATCCCCACCTCGTGCTCCTTGGGATTGACTGGGCTATTGACATGAATGGGGTGATAAATATGAAGAAGCAATCAATGTCATTTGAGAGGAAATCACTCCACATAGTAGTACCTTTAAACCCTGCAAAAGGACCGAGCTATACTGAACTAGTCTGTGATTATGAAAGTGACGATTATTTGGACCAAATCTACAAAATAATAGTGCAAGACAAAGATTGGGTGAATCTGATAACAAATGAATGCATTACATGGGACCGCGAAAGTTTCTGCAGATTGGATTCGGATGAAGAGTTGGAACGCTAGCAGAATAGGTTGCATGAAGTATCTACGCTGCGCTATAACATGATGACAAAATCGCTACACTGCGTATCATCGAAGGTAAGGACATTTCCTTATTATGATGGTCTAACTAACATACATAATTTTTCTGATGCATTTGAAAGGGAAGTGCCTGAGAAGCATTGCTTCCAAGCCTTGGATTTGGCATTTCTCACTACACCTACTAGATGGTGGGGTACACATAAAGACAATTTTTATGGATGACACGATTATAGAAGAATGATGAGGGTGCAGTTTAGTGACCCAAAAGTATGTTTGACAGAGAAATATGATGGGAGGAGTGATCCACACAATCACTTAGCAAAATGGACTGATGCTTGTGGAGTAGAGCCGCAACTATATTTTAGATGTAATACTAATGAATTGGTGCCTAGAAACCGAGCTCCGCCATGGCAGGGACAAATGGGATATCTTGAGATAGGGATTCGTGATGACATTCAACTTTGAAGATGGATTTTAGTGCATTGATGAAGTGTTGCAGGAGGTCAAGGCAATGGTCTTCAGAATACCACAGGATCCCTTGGATTTGATTCAACTAGATTAGACCACCCAGCTGCACCATGCAATGGAGTGCTACAATATGACTACTAAAGAAGAAGAGGATGATCCAAGGAACATTAATATCCCAGAGGCAGAAGGTCACCGCGAAGTTGAGAGGCCACAGATAGAGAATTCAGATATCATTGTGTCACTGAAAACTAGACAAGTGAACATTGGAACAGAGGTGGAGCAGAAGTTTGTGAAGCTATGGGACTATTGGGATGATGCTATGGAGGATAAGGTTCTTGAGTTGCTACACGAGTACCAGGATTTGTTCCCCACAAAATTTTCAGACTTGAAGGGGATAATAGGCAATTTAGGAGTGATGAAAATAACATTGAAACTAGACACGAAGCTTGTTAAGCAGAGGCCATATCGCCTTAATCCTAAGTATAAGGAAAATTTCCACTTGGAGTTGGGCAAGATGTTAGCAATGGGTATTATTGAACCAGTGGAGGAGTCTGATTAGGTAAATCCTATGGTAGTTCAAGAAAAGAAGCAGAAGGATGAGATAAGGATTTTTGTAGATCTCAACAAGTTGAGTGATTCTTGCATTCATGATCCTTTCCAAACTCCATTCATAGATGAAGTGCTGGATAATGTTGGGAGGTAGGAGGTCTATTCATTCATTGATGGGTTCTCTAGATACCATCAAATAAAGATTGCGTCAGAAGATAGAAGTAATACTACCTTCACGACTGAGTGGGGATGCTTTCAGTATACAGTAATGCCTTTTGGAATTAAGAATGCACCATCAATATTCTCGCATGTGGTCATTGCGGTGTTCAAAGAGTTCATTCACAAGTTTTTTGAGCTATATTTTGATAATTGGACTATGTTTGGACTCGTCAAATTCCATGTAGCTAGTTTGTGCTTGATGTTGGATACATGCTGGACGTATCAAATCAAGCTAAACTTGAAGAAGTGTTTATTTTTCATCCCTTTCAGAATCTTTCTAGGTCATGTAGTGTGCAAACAAGGATTAATGGTGGACCCTGCTAAGATCACAGTCTTAATTAATTTGGAGGTGCTAAGGAGTGTTAAACAACAACACACAAAGTTGGGTCATACTGGATACTATAGAAAGTTCATCAAGAGCTATGCCCAGATTACTGCGTTGATGGAAAATCTATTGAAGAAGGATGCTACATTCTATTGGAATGAGGAATTCCAGTGGATTCTAGATATATTAAAAGATAAAATGGTCACAACAGTGATCCTAGTCTTCTTGGATTGATGCGTCATGTATTGTGCTGGGAGTAGTAATGACACAGGTTGGTAAAGGAGAACTAGATCACCCAATAAAAATTATGAGCAGGAAGCTGTCTAAGGCTGAAAATAACTATTCAACGACAGAGCGCAAAGGGTTGGCTATGGAGTACATGCTCCAGAAGTTTAGGCATTACTTGCTCGATGGACACTTTAAGATATATATGGACCATTCTGGATTAAAATACCTAGTCAACAAGCCTATGTTGGGGTGGAAAATATGAAGATGGCTACTGTTGTTTCAAGATTATGATTTCAAAGTAATTGTGAAGCGACGGAGATTAAATGTAGGACCAGATCCTTTGTCACACATTGAAACAGGAGAGGAACCTACCAATTTGGAGGAAGGGCTACATGACATGCAACTCTTTATGATGCATGTAGCAGACAATCATTTTGCAGACACTATCCACCTCCTAAATACAAGAACAACTCCCGAAGGATACACTAGTCAACAAAAGAAGGAATTGGTGGTGCATGTGGCAGATTTTTCTATTATTGAAGGTCACTTATATAAAATGGGATTGGATGAGATACTGTGATGCTATGTGCTTGATTTTGGATGAAGCAGTATCCTAGCTGAAGCTCACGGAGGAGTTGTGGGAGGCAATTACGCGGGAAAAGAAACAACACATAAGATTTTATGGGCAGGGTTGTGGTGGCCAACATTGCATAAGGATTCAAAAGCATATTGTGGGGTGTGTGATGCATGTCAGAGAACTGGCAAGCCATCGAAGATGGATGAGCTGCCTTTCAATCTGCAGGTATCATTGCAACCATTCGAGAAATGGGCAATTGATTTTGTAGGATTATTCAACATACAGGAAAGAATACGGGTGCGTGGTACATCATCACCACGACTGAGTATTTGACCACATGGGTGAAGGCTCAACCCATGAAGGACTGTACAGAGGCAACCACAAAGAAATTTCTATTTGAATATGTGTTGACTAGGTTTGGTTTCCCAAAGATTTTAATGAGAGATCATGGTACGCACTTCCTTAATGAAATGATCAACACACTGACAGAGGAGTTCCATGTTTATCATTTGAAGAATATGCCATATCACCCTTAGGCCAATGGCATGGTTGAAGAGTTTAATACGATATTGAAGAATGCACTAACAAAGGTTTTCAATGCATAAAGGAATGATTGGGACGTGTGCATACCATCTATGTTATGGGCCTTTAGAACTACTTGTAAGAATCTTACTCGTCAGATGCCCTTTAGGTTGGTCTATGGCACAACGGCTGTGATGCCTATGGAGTATATCGTGCCTAGTTTACACAGCAATATTCATAGGGATGGCAGAACATAGAGCCTTAGAAGAGAGGCTCGCACAACTAACATAGTTCGAGGAAGATAGATTTTTTTCTGGATTCTATCAGCAGGTACAGAAGGAACGCGAAAAGGCATGGCATGTTCAACATATCAAACTATGCACCTTCAAGGTAAATGGTTTAGTTTTATTATATGACAACAAGTTTGATAAATTTCTAGGAAAATTTCATATGCATTGGCTGGGGCCATATGTGATCAAGGAGATTACCGATGATGGAGTAGTTCATCTTGTGAAATTGAGTGGAGATCCATTTCCAGGAAAGGTAAATGGCAGCCAATTGAAGCCATACACAGGGGATCTAGCCAGATGACTACATGATGGTAGCATAATCTTAGCACTCCAGGCAGCTACAAGGAAGCGCGAGACTATAAACTACACTGCCCGAGTTGTAGAGTTGCGCGATAGGGGCTCTACGTGAAACATGAGTATGTGACAATACCAGAAGAAGCGCGAAGGGAGCTGCACTATAGGGATGGAGACTGTGTAGCGCAGCCACAAAGTGACCATTACTGTCACTATTCATGATTTGATTGCCAGAAGGCAGTTAAGAGGAGCGGTTGGCTGACATTTAAAGCATTTAAGGATGAAATCAAAATCTTTGGAAATCTGCCGCCAATCTTGCATTTATGGAGGAATTTTGGGGGGAATGGTAAAACTTGAATTCGAATTCGCCTATAAATTATAGGTGGTATTCTAGTGAGAAACACTTCTCATTCTGATAATATCTGAGCTATTTTGTATGTTGTGCATGAACTGTGAGTTCTTTGAGGATTTTCTCACAAGCCCCGTGTTCACTCAGTATTCTGAGTTAGACTGCAAGATTATTTGAGACATCATGCTAGGAAGTCCCATAGAAACTGCAAGTGTTGGAGTGATTATTTCCTCTAAGGGAGTTACCCCTGAGGTTTTGAGTATGAAGGTTCGAGCAACACTACCTACGGCGCCGACATCTCCTAGGCCGAAGAAGGATAAGAAAAAGAAGTCCATGATGGTGCGTGAGTCACCGATGAAAAGCCAACCATGAAAGGGAAGGGTAAGGTGGTTGATCTGGAGGAATAGGAGGGTATAGAGGATATTGACATTGAGGCGGTGGACCGTGTTTCAAAATTGTTGGAGTATATCCCTCTATGAAAGGGCAAGGTGAATGTCCCAAAGGACGTGGATATTAGATAATTCTCCCTCAACACTCCCCTGTTGTTGGAGAATATTACCTTTGAAGGTATGCGATTGACGTGGGTCTTGAATTTGAAGCTTGAAGACTAGGATTTGGTAGAGTTTGAATGGTTCCCCCACCTTTCTACTGATAGCTTCTTGTGGAGGGTTTTCTGTAAGGACTTTGGAGTCACCACGTTGGAGTTCATGGAAGGGATTTGCGGAGTCAAAAAGTCAAGGTTGTTGAACTTGTTATGGTTTCCGGACTACCATCGGTCAAACATAAACCTAATAGTCATAAGACAGTTGTTGTGCCTAGTAAATGACTGGTGCATGTGGCTCAATGAGTCGATCCCCATGGTCGACATGTTGATCCACAGGATAACGCTATTACCGCACTCTGGGCTAAATTCGATCAAGGCATTTGGTGGAAAGACGAGCACCACCTTGCTAAAAAGATGAAGGACAAGTTTAAATTTTTCAAAAAGTCACTCATCTATTCAATTACCAGCATTACCGACACCACGGTGAATATTACCATGCAAATTTAGGTTGGTAAGATGATGAGAAAGTGTCGTGCAGACGAGGTGATGACACCAGTAGTTTCATTTGTGGCTGAATGTGCAGAAGGGGTACAGTTCAACTAGGCATGCTACCTATGTAGTGAGTTACTCATGAACTATAGATAGGTGCAAAATGAGAGTAAGACTTTTCACTACTCATGGTTTTTACTCTCAGTAGTGCTGGTCGCATGGGACTTGCTAGAGGCTTGAGCCAATCTCATCCTATGGCACACGATTTACCAAAACCAGCAAAGTTTACGTCTCTTTGGGCCACGAAAGATGTTGTGTGGGTGACAGAAAGAAAAGTCTTCTAGGTGGTGATGGAGGTGAGTATTCACGTGGCCATCAACAAGAAGCCGTGATTGTCACCAACCCTGTTCCAGCAGTTGTCAGGGTACGTGGAGTTCAAAGTGGACTTCCACCATATTTACATTTAGGGGTAGAAGGATCCAAGTTAGAAGTGGTACGACTTACCCTACCTGGCCACAGATGATGCGATTACAAATGTTGTCAAGCACTGGCCATCAGATTAGCACACAGTGCTGGATTTGGCCACTAGGAGTACCAAGTGTGTCGAAAAGTAGAAAAGGGAAGTGCCTCATCTAAAGGTTTAGCAGTTGGCTGAAAATAGGAAGAGGGAGATTGAGGAGAAGCAGAGCAGGACACAAAGGAACAAAAAGAGCATGAAGAGAATGCTTGTGACAAAAGTCAAAAATATCGAGTGGTCAGAGCAAGGTGACGGTGATAAGGGGAGCACTCACTTCGTCATAAAGAGACATAAGGAATCAGAAAAGGAGGGACATCGAAAGAAGACCAAAGCCTCCAAGTCATCACTCGATCCAATTACCTCGACAAAGGGTGACATAGACAATATTGACGATAAGGTAAGGGATACAACCACAAAACTAAGTTTTGGGTTAAAGGCTATGTCTTTGTGTCATTGATTGTTCTCGAAAGTCTCATCAAGTTCTCTATAGTGGTCTGGAGACTAGGCCTAAAAAGGTGGGACAAATCTGACAGTCATCAGCACAAAAATGGGAAAATGGGATTGTAGTTGCTCCCATGTAGGCTTGTGTATGCGATTGGATGCCTATAGTGGAATTTATGTAGTATGATGTTTGCAGCTAGGAGTCTAAGTAAGTGAAAAATAACTTAAGGTTTGGGCACCTCGAGGGGTGTTTTTGCTCTTGGGGATCTTGAAGCTCTTGAGGAAGGTCAGTAAGCTTTTTGTTTATTGATTCCACTTTCTTAACTATACCTAGGAGGCTGTGTCATGTTATAGTAGCCCTCCAATCATGTTTACCCAGGAAGGGTGCTGAAAGTGGGTAGATATTGGAGGTAGTGTTACAAATTCAACTAAATGTGGTGCAATGCACATAATTATGAGTTTTATATTTTAAACTTGTGTTGCAATGAATATATTATGGTAGAGAAGAATATATTTAAATATTCTACATTAGAGAATAATATCATTGGAAAAAATATTGGTTGTCTAAACCTTGAGTCCAAGAACCACCAACTTAAATTGAATATTTTACCTCAATTTTATTTTAATTATTATTATTATTATTATTTTAATTTAATTCTAATTTTTCATTCATTTTTTTAATGTAATTTTATTGAGTAAAATTGTTTACATAATATAATATAACAACATCTCTTCAAAAAAAGTATGTAATATGGATTTTGGAGGGCTTTTGGACATATGGTATTGATAATCCATGATATTGGTCCATGGTATTGTAACAAAACCTCTTTATAAATTAAGAATCCTAGTCTGGTACCATATCAAAAGGAGTCTTTTCCATGCTAAGATTGAAATTGGCTAACATATCTACAAGTTTATTTCCTTCCATGTGAACATGATTTATGATGGGGGCATGAATTCTATATAAAACCTCAGATACATTTGAAATCCAAGCTTCCATCCTTTAGCTTTGAGAGACTTTGGAAGGGTTGGTACCACATTAAATTTTGAAAAATATATTAATGATTGTTTTTTAATAACCTTCAACGATAATATTATGATAATATTGATGACAAGTAATGGTAAGTCCCTATTCCATAGCCCATAGATCATTTTTATAATTGATATTTTATCATATTGCATTGCGATATATATGAAGTTTTTTCCCTACGAAATATTTGAAAATGCATCCATAAATTTCCCACCCTGGGTTTCCCTTTGAAGTTCCATCAAAATAATTTAATAGATACTTCAGGAGGAGGGAACTAGACTGTTTACAAGTAAGTATTACTTGTAATGGAAAATAGGAAAATAATGGAAAATAATTGGTTACTTATCCAAAGCTTGCTCCTTTTTCCGTTATTTTCCTCTTTTCAGTTACAAGTAAGTATTACATAGGCCTCATGAATTGTAAAATTTCCAAAACATTGATTTCCCCAACTGAGACTGTCCTCTCCTTCTTTAATTGGGTTTTTTTTCTTGCAAGTTGTTGAGAGAAGGGGTCACTTTCATTTTGGGGAAAAAGAATAGGAAAATCAGAATAACACATCCTTTAATACCCTTGGGGAATGTGGAAGATTGAGGTCCCAATTGCTAGGAACGAGAGTGTGGCGAGATAAGGGCATCTTTCAATGATTGGGGATGCTCATTGTTAGATAGTTTTCATCATTGAATCCAGGAATCCTCCTATAATAAAACACTCTTTCCATTTCTAGTTTGCTAAAAACTATGATCTTGAAAAAAATATTTGTCTCCCTAGGATGCATTCCATATATGGGATTCTATTATGTTCCTTATCACTCAAATGAGTTAAGAGTCTAGAATGTTGGTTGTGTACATTTTTTTCCACATCTTTCTCCATAAGGCTTGCAATATTTTTACCCATCTGCACCATGTTTTCGAACTCAAAGCTTTGCTAAGAGTTTGGAGGTTCCTATTCCATAATCAAACATTTTTCATAGGTAGGCATGTCTTATCCCAACCCACCAAAGTTCGTTTTCTTTCATTTTTAGCACCCCCCAGAGGAAGGTTCTTTGAATGTTTCTGATTTTGTTTATGATTTACTCTGGGGGAACCATTGTTGAGAGTAGATAGGTATGGATGGACTGCAAAACTAATTTATGGAGAGTGAGACAACCATTAACATTCAGAGCTTTGAATATCCTACTAGTGAGATCAACATTAAATTTAAGAAGAAGAAATTCCCAAACCTTTTTCTTAATAGAATTGACTGTGAGGGGAGCACCCAAAAATTTGGAGGGAAAATAGATCCTTTGAATTCGAAGTAGGAATAAAATATGGAATTGGATGGAACAAGGGTTATTAAAGAAGAAACTTTTTGATGTAGCTAATTTGATGGAGGTACCAAAGGATTCAAAAAAGGTTTGGAGAATTCTCTCAAGATTTCAGGATTCTTTCATTTTAGGAACTCCCAACAAATGGCCTCATCTACAAGCAACTAGTGTGAAAAGGAATTATTAGGAGAGCCAAAGGGAAGAACATGAAGATGTGCATAGAAAAAGAGAATTATTTGTAGTGCATCCCAAGCCTTCAAGCATGAGAAAAATCATGTCCTATTAGATAGGGTCACCCTATATGATAGCTCGTGAAGGGAAAAAGTGGGGGAAAGAGAACCATTAATTAGTATAATGAAAAAATGTTCTTATGATAAGGGCCATGGCCTAATGAATCTATATTTAATTAAAGGCAAACATAGTTAGGACATGGAAAATCAACTTTCAACTAAGTTTTTTAAAGGATTTAGAAATATCAGGTTTAGTGAGCATACCTGAATGTTTGGACAAGTTGAGTGAGCGGATGTGTTCATGAGCTAGAATAATGTTGTTTAATATTTGGAAGCCTTCAACATATATTTTGTTATGAATTTGCAAAGGAAAATGGAGAAGTAATCAAAGGGTGTGTTGGAGCACGAAATCTTTGCGATGAGGGCTATGAAAGCAATATCAAGGGAAATAATACTATAGGTTAAATAAGAATATTATTCCACTACTTTCCAAATCATATTCCCTAGTATTTTCTAGCGAACATGATAAAAATTTTAAGTGAAGCCTTCAAGTCCCAATGGTTTTACTTTAGGAATCTCTAGAACAACTTCTTCTGTTGAGAAATCTATACCATGTTGAAAATAGAAACAAGAAATGATAAAAATAGAATCCAATAATTCCAGTTTAATTTGTCCTTGAATTAAATTGGGAATTAGAATAGAATTTTATCCTCATACGAACTTGTAATAGTTAACTAGAGCGAGTGGACTAAGTTAACTTAGGAATTTTGAGTTGGAAGTCTTTCTGATGTCATGTATATGTTCTCCCTATATTACAAGGGTCAATGATGAGTTAAGTATGAGTGGTAATTAGTTAACTTATTTTACTAAGTTAAGTCTAGTTAAATTAATTCCAAATTATTTGAGGACCTAATAGTGAGTTAACAGTCAGTTGATGCATTAGTCCACTCAACTAGTAGTACTCTATTTAACTAAAGATTCCCTCATGAAAAACTCATGCATGTTAATTTTGAGAAAGACCCAGTTGAGACTAGGGTGAAGGGACAATGTACTATTTTTTTTTTATTATTTTTTGAGTTGTACAGATGGTGCATGCAATTAGGAATTGAACCTAGAAGGGATTGCATGGTTATGGATGACAAATTTCCCTTTAAATATATGCTAATTCTCTCAGGAATTGTGCAAAGAATTAGAAGCTTGTAGGCTTGGAAATTTGGCTAAGTATTGGCCAAAAGAGGTCATCAGGTAGAGGATAGGAAATAATTGTGCAGGTTAAGCTCAAGGTTGAGTAGAACATATTTTATTTATCCAAATTATTTGACCAAGGGTGTAAGGAAATAGGGACTTGGAGAGCAGGAGAACTGGCTAAGTTTTGGCGAAGAGTTTGCTTGTGAGTTTGAGATTGATTTACTGAGTGTTGGGATTTTCCTTGTCAAAAAAAGAATTGGATTAACATCTTGGATTTATGAGTAATGCAATACAAATAGTGGGGTTTTGAGTTGTGCCTTTCCCCGTATATTTATTATGTTATGTTCCATTGGTGTTATTCCTCTTATCAATTATTGTTTTCATAGATCTATTGGCTTCCTTTGGTTGAAAGTAGAAGTAGATTCTTGTCCTATGCTTTAGTAAATCTGATGTGACTGTGAATCTATACGATCTTCTACACGGTATCAGATCTATATTTGTAGAAATTTTATACATGGTATCGGAGTTGAGAACATTATATTGTTATGTTCATTTATGCAATGATAGTTGAATGTTTATGGAAGTATGATGCAGCGGATTGCATGGTAAAATATACTTCCATGAAATCTTGGAGAAGGATCAGGTTGATCTTTCCTATTGAAGCAATGGGAACCATGGGGTTTGAGTCAGGGTGTTTGTTGCTATTTTTGTGCTTTCAGTATTTTGTGATTTGCATTTGCTTAATTTTTAGTTTTTTTTGTCTCGTGCATGGCCATGCCACTTTGTTTGTGGTGTAATATTGTTATTAGTTTTCATGGTTTTCTTCTTGTTTATTTTTTGTTATTTCCTTTTATATTTTTTGAGTCATGGGATTTGGTTGGGGAAAAAGGAAATTTAGTGGAGATCAAGGAGAGTTGAATGAAACCCAGTAGGTAATGTAAGACCTACATGGAGCTTGGTGCATTTGCAAAGGGAAATCGAAGGCAATAATATGATACTTAGTTCGATTTGTTGGGTCCACTGGGGTAAATGGATGGTGGTTGGACAAACATGAGAAAGGTAGTCAAAAAAGGTAAAGTAAGGAGATGTGAGGCATCAGATGCCTTGGCTATGATGGGAACTATTGTTCTCAATGTTATGCATGATGTGCATGGATAAATGGAGTTCTATTAACCTTGACCCTATTGTATATGTTAATCGTGTTATGATTATGACTATGTTGATATTTATATGTATATATGTGTGTACATATGTCGTTGTCTGATAAGGTCATCAGGGATCATTATTGTTTTATGTTAATGATTATATATGTGTGTTTGTATGTGGCTATCTGACAAGGTTGTCGGGGACCAGTCTTGTGGAGGTGAATGGCATGAAGACGTTCTTGGTTTATAAGGAATTAAGAAGGAAGAGTAGCCTTGACATATATATGAGGCTAGTATCATGTGGATATGAATTAATACTATGTTATTGTACTATATCTATGTTTATTCCATGGTAGGTAATGGTGAGGGATACATTAGTGGAATGAAATTAGTGTGATCTACAACATGATGGGACAAAAATTGAGAGTGGAAAGACACTAGAAGTAAGGTTTCTTGGTAGAGACATTGTGGTCTTCAGATGTGCAGTACTGGTGTTGTGTGCATGTGGCATATGTGATGTTGTGTACATATGGTGTTACGTTAATGTTGTATATGCAGTGTTGTGTACATATGGTGTTGTCTACATGTTGTATATCCGGTGTTGTGCACATATGGTGTTGTGTGCATGTTGTACATGTGGTGCTATGTGCATGTGGTGTTGTTTACATGTGGTACATGTTGTCTTGTGCACATGTGGTGTTGTGTACATGTTGTGCAAGTAGTTTTGTGTACATGTGGCTTTATGTGCACGTTGTGTAGGTGGTGTTGTGTTCATGTGATATTGTATACATGTCATACATGTTGTGTTGTGTATATGTGGTACTGTGTTGCATATATTGTGTAGTTGTTGTGTTGTGACATGTGTATTCGTTGTATTGTACAATGTGTATGTGTATGTGTCGTGTTGTATAGTGGGTGTAGGTGTATGTGTCATGTTTTACATTGGGTGTGGGTGTATGTGTCATGGTATACACCAAGTGTAGGTGTAAGTGTCATTCCGTACAACAGGTGTAGGTCCATGTGTTGTGTTGTACAATGGGTGTAGGTGTATGCGTTGGTTATATAGTGTGTATGTGTATCTGTTGTACAGTGTGATGGGATAAAGAGGTATGGTACTATATCGGCCCTTGTTGTTTCTATTGAGGGTCGAGGTAGTTTAGTCTTTGGATTCCCTTGTTGTTTCTATTGAGGGTTGAGGTGGTTTAGTCTCTAGAATACCTTGTTGGTTCTATTAAGGGTTGAGGTGGTTTAGTCTTTGGACACCCTTGTTGGTGATATTGAGGGAGAAGCGTTTAGTCTCCAGATTCCCTTGTTTCTTAGAAAGAAGAGAAGGCACTGGGTTCTTGCTGAGTTTGGAAATTGAGTCAATGTTTTTACAAAAGGACAAGGAACAAAAGAAGAGTCAAAAGAACCATTTTAAAGATAAGTATAAGCATTTTATTTCAGTTTTAATTATCCAGGTGATCTATGCCTTTGATTTATGATGGCTACATGTGATTTATGATTTGATTTATGATGATTAAATTTTGAAGTAACCAGATGTGATATGTTTGTACATGATGATTTGATCGAAGAGCTAGTTTGACTTGTTGTGACAAGAACTAAACAGAACTTTGCAAGTGTACCTTACTGACCAACCACTAACGAGTTATGAATTGAAATTATTTCAATTTGTTTTGAATCTAGTACAAATTATGTGCTTGGTACAAGAAAGCATGGAAAATTGCCAGTTTGGGGTGGTTGAAATTGACCACAATAATTAGCAACAACAAAATTAATTGGAGCAGGTATCAGTATGTTGGTAAACCACTTCAGTAGCAGGGCCATTGTGTGACACTAGTACCAAATAATGTCCATTGATTTCCATGAGAATGCTATGATTGGTATGATGGTTTTTAGGTAGGGATATGCCTTGATATTTGGACCTTTCGAGGCGAGTAAAACTTACCAAGGGATGGATCACTTGGGAATTGGGATGTCGAGGAAATTAGAAGGTGAGTGACTGAATAGAAGGGGATGAATAGATTTCCTAAGGGACTATGTAGTAGAGAAGGGAAGGAAGGGAGATGGATTTTTTTCTTCTTTGGCATTGTCAGATGGAGTGAGATGCACATTCAGGGTCTACCTTCGAAAAATGAGTCGGTAATTATTCACTAAAAGGATAAGTAGTGCAAGGATTGTAGATGTAGGTTTGACTTTGGTAGTGGATTCTAGACTTCCTGGGAAGGAGGTGAATCCTAGTATTATTTTGAGGGTGGAGATGTGAGCCTCTATATTCCCTTGTTGTGGATACATGGATCATATCCTTTTAACTGTTGGCTAACAAAAATGTGAATATGTGTATAAGTGTATATTATTTTAAATGATGTATCAATCTGGACTTATAAAACTCCATGAAAAATATGATTATTTGCTAGTTGAAGAAAATGTGCATAAGTATATGTGGTTATTATTGCAAATATCATAATGAGTTGTGCTATAAATCTCCATTACATGGTATGATTGTCATGTTTTCAACAATGGCCATTTTAAATATTTAATATAGCTACGTTATAAAGCTTCATAGGCATTATGTTTCGGTTTCAGCAGTTTTTCTAGTTATACATGTCATAGAACACCCAAGACGTTATTCTGCTAAGTGGGAGGGGTTTGTAAAATCCGCGGGTTAAATATTCATGTAATAAAGTTAATAAAGGAAAAAAAAGACCAAGGTCATGGGACACATATTCCATGTTGAATGTTGCACAAAGCATCCTAGTGGAAATCACTTGTTGTTTATTATCACTAAGGGGAAACAAGCAATGGAATTGGAAAAGGCTTTGAAAAGGGAAAATATATTATTAGCATTTGTTTTATGAGAATAAAGGAAAATATTAGAAACGGGAGGTGAAAGTTCATAAGTTTCATTTGAGGAGGAAATTATAGGGAAATAGAAGAAAAATGAAGAAATTAGAGGCATAAATAATCAAAAAGCCTCTGAGGATCAGTTGATATATTTTGTTGGTTTAGCATTTTGTCAGTTGAGTTTTGGAATTGGCTTCGGAGAGAATAAGAGAACCAAGAGGAGAAAGAAAGAAAGCAAGCAAAGGAAGGACACGGAAATCAAAGGAAGTAAGGATCAATCAAGGAAATTTGGGTCAAGCAGCTTCAACATGAATTCCTATAGGTAAGAGGTTGCATGTATGATTTGCTTGTTGGTTTTGACATGCATGGTATATGAATGAGTGTATTTGTTTAATTTATTATCATTGGCATGGGTTTTCTCACACTTGAAAGTGGTTTTAGCCTTACATTGACATTTCTGAATAGCCATGGTGTGATCGGATTCATTCTTGGTTAGCTTTAGATTTTTGAAAGCTGTTTGATGAAGGTGAGGTGGTCTCAAGAAAATCCCAAGGGTTGGGGGTATAGATGGTCTTCTTCAGGAAGCCCTCAATAGGTGGATGGAGACAAGAAAATTCCTCAAGGGATGGTGAAGGAATTCAGAGGCATCCAAGCTTGGTTTGGCTTTGTGATCTCGGGATTCTATTTTTTGTTTATGGATTGGTTTATCTAATTGTATCCCACGTTCATGCTTGGAATATGCCATGGAGGTGATTAGCTGAAAGAAATATTTGGTTCAGCCCAATTTATGGTCAGGTGGAACGTGGAAGTCCCCGACTTGGTTGGATTTTGTATATGTTAATAAGAGATAATTTCCTCTTGTATTTAATGAGTAAATATACTTGTTAGTATGTGTCTTTAATGATTGTTCTACCATTGCTATGATTATGGTTATATGCTAGTTACATGCATCGTTTTATCACAGATTCAAGATATGGATCTTATCATGTTTGATTGATAAATGAATGGTTATTCAATGCATGAACAAATAGATATTATTGTTGAAACTATGAGGGGATTTTATATCTTCTTGATGATTATGAGATAAGTTTCGAATTTCTATGTTTAGATATGCATTCATGACTTGTAGATTTCATGTTCACTATGTGTTTAACGAAATGAATGTCATGGTGAAGCATGGTTAGGTGAAGTTCTTAACTAATTTTTGGTTAAAGACTATGTCTTTGTGTAATTTTTTGTTCTTGAAAGTCTCATCAAGTTCTCTATAATGGTCTGGAGACTAGACCTAAAAAGGTGGCACAAATCTCGTGGTCATTGACAAAAAAATGGGAAAATGGGACTGCAGCTGCTCCCTTGCAGGTTTGTGTATGCAACTAGATGACTATAGTGGAATTTATGCAGTATTATGCCTGCAGCTAGGAGTCTAATTCAGTGAAAAATAACTCAAGGTTTGGGCACCTCGAGGGGTGGTATAGCTCTTGGGGGTCTTGAAGCTCTTGAGGAAGCTCAATAAAGTTTTTGTTTTATGATTCCACTTCCTAAACTATATCTAGGAGGTTTTGTAATGTTATAGTAGCCCTCCACTCATGTTTACCTAGTCAGGGCGATGAAAGTGGGTAGACATTGGAGGTAACATTACAAATTCAGCTAAATTTGGTGCAGTGCACATAATTATGAGTTTTATATTTTAAAATTTTGTTGCATTGAATGTATTATGGTAGAGAACAATAACTTTAAATATTCTACATTAGAGAATAATATCATTGGAAAAGATATGGGTTGTCTAAACATTGAGACCAAAAACCACCAACTTAAGTTGAATATTTTACCTCAATTATATTTAATTATTATTTTTTTCAATTTTTAATTTTATTTTAATTTTTCCTTCATTTTTTTAATGTAATTTTATTGAGTAAATTTTTTTACATAATATAACGTAACAATGTCTCTTCAAAAAAAGTATGTACTATGGATTTTGGAGGGATTTTGGACATATGGTATCGATAAGCCATGATATTGGCCCATGGTATTGTAACAAAGCCTCTTTATAAATTAAGAATCCTAGTCTGGGACCATATGAAGAGGAGTTTTTTCCATGCTAAGAATGAAATTGGTAACTTATCTACTTGGTTATTTCCTTCCATGTGAACGTGGTTTATGATGGGGGCATGAATTCTATATAAAATCTTAGATGCATTTGTAATCCAAGCTTCTAGCTTTGAGAGATTTTGGAAGGGTTGGTGCCACATTAAATTTTGCAAAATATATTAATGATTGTTTATTAATCACATTCAATGATAATATTATGATAATATTCATGACAAGTAATGGTAAGGCCCTATTCCATATCCCATAGATCATTTTTATAATTGATATTTTATCATATTGCATTGCCATATATATGAAGCTTTTTCCCTAAGAAATATTTGAAAATGCATGCATAGCTTTCCTACCGTGGGTTTCCCTTTGAAGTTCCATCAAAATAATTAAATAGATACTTCAGGAGGAGGGAACTGGACTGTTGTGTTGGACTGAGGTGGGTTTGCAATACTAGTATTTTTCTATTATGAGAAATAAGAGAAGCCTAGCGCCATCAATTTTTTTTTCTTTTAACATTTATTTTATTTTCAATCTTCCAGCCTCCAAGCTATAGTAGAGATTGTCTTCTTCAGCTTGCTTAGAATAACTTACCATACAAGATAACAAATAGTTTGGATGTCTTTGAAAATTCATCGATTGCATTCCTTCTAAATTTCTAAAATGATGAAACTAGTGATTGATTGCCAAATTCTATTCACAAAAGGACTTAGGAAGGGGGAGTCTCAAATTCTCAAACATGGAGATGACCATATCATGAAAATTTTCAATCTTCATGAAGATCGCGGAAAGACAGTCTCGAATATTTGTAGAGAAAGCGTAATTCCTAAAAATATGAGTGATATGCTAAAAATAGAAAAACAAAGTTCAAATGTAGAGGGTCCTTAAAACCCTTGGTGTTGATTTTTTTCACAAGTTAGAAGCCATATGGAGAGGGTAACCTTAGGCCAATGATTTTTATTTCGAAAGCTTGCTCCATTTTCCATGATTTTCCTCTTTTCAGTTACAAGTAAGTATTAGATAGGCCTCATAAATCGTAAAATTCCAAAACATTGATTTTCCCAATTGAGAGTGTCCTCTCCTTCTTGAATTGGGATTTTTTTTCTTGCAAGTTCTTGGGAGAAGGGATCACTTTAATTTTGTGGAAAAAGAATAGGAAAATAACAACAACACATCCTTTAATACCCATGGGGAACGTGGAAGGTTGAGGTCCCAATGGTTGGGAATGAGAGTGTGGTGAGATAATGGCATCTTTCAATGATTGGAGATGCTCATTGTTAGATAGTTTTAGTCATTGATTCTAGGAATCCACCTATAATAAAACACTCTTTCCATTTCTAGTTTCGTAAAATCTATGATCTTGAAAAAAATATTTGTTTCTCTACGATGCATTCCATATATGGGATTCCATCATGTTCCTTGTTGCTTGAATGAGTTAAGTGTCTAGAATGTTGGACATGTACATTTTTTTTCCACATCTTGCTCCATAAGGCTTGAAATATTTTTACCCATATACAACATGTTTTGGAACTGAAAGCTTGGATGGGAGTTTGGAGGTGCCTATGCCATAATCCACCTTTTTTCATAGGTAGGAATGTCTTATCCCAACGCACCAGAGTTCATTTTCTTTCATTTTAGCACCCCAAGAGGAAGGTTCTTTGAATGTTTCTGATTTTGTTTATGATTTACTTTGGGGGAACCATTGTTGAGAGTAGATAGGTATGGATGGATTGCAAAACTAATTTAAGGAGAGTGAGACAACCATTAACATTGAGAGCTCTAAATATCCTACTAGTGAGATCAACATCAAATTTAAGAAGAAGAAATTCCAAAACTTTTTTCTTAATAGAATTGACACTGAGGGGAGCACCCAAAAATTTGGAGGTAAAACAGATCCTCTGAATTCCAAGTAGGAATGAAATATAGAATTGGATGGATCAAGGGGTTCTAGAGAAGAAACGTTTTGATGTATCTAAGTTGATGGAGGTACCAAAGGCTTTAGAAAAGGTTTGGATAATTCTCTCGAGATTTAAGGATTCTTTCATTCTAGGAACTCCGAACAAAAGGGTATCATCTACAAACTACTGGTGTGAAAAGGAATTATTGGAGAGTGAAAGGGAAGAACATGAATATGTGCTCAAAAAAGATAATTATTTATAGTGCATCCTAAGCCTTCAAGCATGAGAAAAATCATGTCATGTGAGATAGGGTCACCCTATATGAGAGTTCGCGATGGGAAAAAGGTGGTGGAAAGAGAACCATTAATTAGTATAAGGAAAAAATGTTGTTATGATAAGGGCCATAGCCTAATGAATCTATATTTAATTAAAGAGAAACGTAGTTAGGTCATGGAAAATCAATTTTCAACTAAGTTTGTTAAAGGATTTAGAAATATCAGGTTTAGTGAGCATCCCTGAATGTTTGAACGAGTTGAGTGAGTGGATGTGTTCACGAGATAAAATAATGTTGTCCAATATCTAGAAACCTTCAACATATATTTTATAGATGAAATTGCAAAGGGAAATGGAGAAATAATCAAAGGGTGCATTGGAGGAAGAAATCTTGGGGATGAGGGCTCTAAAAGCAATATCAAGGGAAATAATACTATAAGTTAAATGAGAATATTATTCCACTACTTTCCAAATCATGTTCCCTAGTATTTTCTAGCAAACATGACAAAAATTTTAAGTGAATCCTTCAAGTCCCAATGGTTTTACTTTAGGAATCTCCATAAAAACTTCTTCTATTGAGAAATCTATAGCGCGTCGAAAATAGAAAGAAGAAATGATAAAAATAGAATCCAATAATTCTAGTTTAATTTGTCCTTGAATTAAACTAAGAAATAAAATCAAATTTTATCCTCATAGGAACTTGTAATTGTTAACTACAGTGAGTTGACTTAGTTAACTTAGGAATTTCGAGTTGGAAGTCTTTCTGATGTCATGTATATGTTCTCCCTATATTATAGGGGTCAATGATGAGTTAAGTATGAGTGGTAATTAGTTAACTTATTTTATTGAGTTAAGTCAAGTTAAATCCGTTCCAAAGTACTTGAGGACCTAATAGTGAGTTAACAGTTAGTCAATGCATTAGTGCACTCAAATAGTGCTACTCCAGTGAACTGAATATTCCCTCATCAAAAACTCATGCATGTCGCTTTTGAGAAAGACCCAGTTGAGACTAGAGTGAAGGGACAATGTACAATTTTTTGTATAATTTTTTGAGTTGTACAGATGGTGCATGCGATCAAGAACTGAACCTAGAATGGATTGTGTAGTTATGGATGACAAATTTCCCTTTAAATACATGCTAATTCTGTTAGGAATTGTGCAAAGAATTAGAAGCTTGGAGGCTTGGATATTTGGCTAAGTATTAGCCAAAGGAAGTCATCAGGTAGAGGATAGGAAATAATTGTGCAAGTTAAGCTCAAGGTTGAGCAGAACATATTTTATTTATCCAAATTATTTGTCCAAGGGCATAAGGAATTAGGGACTTGGAGAGCAGGAGAATTGGCTAAGTGTTGGCCAAGAGTTTTTTGGTGAGTTGGAGATTGATTTTACTGAGTGTTGGGATTGTTCTTGTCAGGAAAAGAATTAGATTAACATCTTGGATTTATGATTAATTCTATATAAATAATGGGGTTTTGAGTTGTTTCTTTCCCCATATATTTGTTATGTTATGTTCCATTGATGTTGTTCCTCTTGTCGATTACTGTTTTCATCAATCTATTGGCTTCCTTCGGTTGAAAGTAGAAGTAGATTCTTGTCCTATGCTTTAGTAAATTGGATGAGACTGTGAACATATAGGATTTTCTATATGGTGTCAGATCTATATTTGTAGAAATTTTCTACATGGTATCGGAGCTGAGAACAGTATATTGTTATGTTTATTTATGCAATGAAAGTTGTGTGTTTATGGAAGTATGATGCAGTGGATTGCATGGTAAAAGAGAGTTACGTGAAATCTTGGAGAAGGATTAGGTTGATATTTCCTACTGAAGCAATGTGAACCCATGGGGATTGAGTCATGGTGTTTGTTGCTATTTTTGTGCTTTCAGTATTTTATGATTTGTGTTTGCTTGATTTGTAGTTTTGTTTGCGTCTCGTGCATGGCCATGCCACTTTGTTTGTGGTGTAATATTGTTATTCGTTTTCATGGCTCTCTTCTTGTTTCTTGTTTGTTCTTCCCATTTATATTTTTAGAGTCTTGGGATTTGGTTAGGGAAAGAGGAAAGTTAGTGGAGATCATGGAGAGTTGAATCAAACCAGCAGGTAATGTAAGACCTACATGGATCTTGGAGGATTAGTAAAGGGAAATTGAAGGCAATAATATGATAGTTAGTTTGATTTGTTGGGTCCACTAGGGTAAATGGATGGTGGTTGGACAAATATGAGAAAGGTAGTCAGAAAAGGTAAAGTAAGGGGATGTAAGGCATCAGATTCCGTGGCTATGATGGGAACTATTGTCATCAATTTTATGCATGATGTGCAGGGATAAAGGGAGTTCTATTAAGCTTGACCCTATTGTATATGTTAATTGTGTTGTGATTATAATTATGTTGATATTTATATGTATATATATGTGTGTACGTATGTCACTGGCTCACAAGGTAATCAGGGATCGTTATTGTTTTATGCTAATGATTATATATGTGTGTATGTGTGTGGCTATCTGACAAGATTGATAGGGACCAGCCTTGTGGAGGAATGATTTCTTGTGGAGGTGAATGGCATGAAGAGGTTCTTGTTTTATAAGGAATTAAGAAGGAAGAGTAGCCTTGACATATCTATGAGGCTAGTATCATGTGGATATGAATTAATACTATGTTCTTGTACTATATCTATGTTTATGCTATGGTAGGTAATGTTGAGGGATACATTAGTGGAATGGAAGTAGTGTGATCTACATCATGATGGGGCAAACATCGATAGTGGAAAGACACTAGAAGTAAGGTTTCTTGGTAGAGACATTGTGGTCTTTAGATGTGCAGTACCGATGTTGTGTGCATGTGGCATATGTGATGTTGTGTACATCTGGTGCTATGTTAGTGTTGTATATGCAGTGTTGTGTACAAATGGCATTGTGTACATGTTTTATTTTTGGTGTTGTGCACATATGGTGTTGTGTGCATGTTGCACTGTGTGCATGTGGTGTTGTGTACACATTGTGCAAGTAGTGTATGTGTGTGTGGTGATATGTACACATTGTGCATGTGGTGTTGTATACATGCTGTGGAAGTGGTTTTGTGTACATGTGGTTTTATGTGCACGTTGTGCAGATGTTGTTGTGTTCATGTGATATTGTATACATGTCATACATGTTGTGTTGTGGATATGTGGTACTGTGTTGCATATATTGTGTAGTTGTTGTGTTGCGACATGTGTATTCATTGTATTGTACAGTGTGTACGTGTATGTGTCATGTTGTATAGTGGGTGTAGGTGTATGCGTCATGTTGTACATTGGGTGTGGGTGTATGTGTCATGTTGTACTCCAGGTGTAGGTGTAAGTGTCATTTCGTACAACAGTTGTAGGTCTATGTGTTGTGTTGTACAATGGGTGTAGGTGTATGTGTTGGTTATACAGTGTGTATGTGTATCTGTTGTACAGTGTGATGGGATATAGAGGTACGGTACTATATTGACCCTTGTTGTTGCTGTTGAGGGTCGAGGTAGTTTAGTATCTAGATTCCCTTATTGTTTCTATTGAGAGTTGACGTGGTTTAGTCTCCGGAATACCTTGTTGGTTCTATTGAGGGTTGAGGCAGTTTAGTCTTGGGACACCCTTGTTTATGATATTGAGGGAGAAGGTGGTTTAGTCTCTAGATTCCCTTGTTTCTTACAAAGAAGAGAAGGCACTGGGTGCTTGCTAACTTGCGAAGCCGATTTAGTGTTTGTAAGAAAGGACAATGAACAAAGGAAGAAGAAAAAGAACCATTTTAAAGACAAGTATAGGAATTTTATTTCAGTTTTAATTATCCAGGTGATCTATGCCTTTGATTTATGACAACTACAAGTGATCTATGATTTGATTTATGATGATTAAGTTTTGAGCTAACCGAATGCGATATTTTTATACATGATGATTTTAGTTTGACTTGTTGTGACAATAAGTAAATAGAGTTTCAAGTGTACCTTATTGACCAACCACTGATGAGGTATGATTTGAAATTATTTCAATTTGTTTTGAATCTAATAGAAATTATGTGTTTGGTATAAGAAAGCATGGAAAATGCCCAGTTTGGGTGGTTGAAATTCCCAGTTTGGGGTGGTTGAAATTTACTACAAGAATTATCAACAATAAAAGTAATTGGAGAAGGGATCGATAGGTTGGTAAAGCACTTCAGGAGCAGGGTCATTGTGTGACACTATTACCCAATAATGTCCATTGATTTCAATGAGCATGTTATCACTGGTATGATGGTTTTTAGGTAGGGATATGCCTTGGTTTTTGGACCTTTTGAGCTGAGGAAAACTTGCCAAGAGATAGATCACCTGGGAAATGGGATGTCGAAGAAATTGGAAGGTGGTTGACTGAATAGAAGGGGATGAATGGATTTCCCAAGGGACTATGTAGTAGAGAAGGGAAGAAAGGGAGATGGATTTTTTTTTGTCATTAGCATTGTCATATGGAGTGAGATGCACATTGTGAGTGTACCCTGAAACAATGAGTTGGTAACTATTCACTAAAAGGACAAGTAGTGCAAGGATTGTAGCACTGGACAATAGATGTAGGTTTGACTTTGGCAGTGGATTCTAGACTTCCTTGAAAGGGGGTGAATCCTGGTATTACTTTGAGGGTGGAGGTGTGAGCCTCTATATTCCCATCCTGTGGATACATGAATCGTATCCTTTTAATTGTTAGTTAAAGAAAATGTGAATATGTTTATAAGTGTATATTATTGTAAATGATGTATCGAGTTGGATTTATAAAGCTCCATGAATAATATGTTGATTTGCTAGTTGAAGCAAATGTGCATAAGTATATGTGGCTGTTATTGCAAATACCATAATGAGTTGTGATATAAATCTCTAGTACATGGTATGAATGTCATGTTTTCAGCAGTGGCCATTGTAAATATTTCATAGAGCTAAGTTATAAAGCTTCATAGGCATTATGTTTTGGTTTCAGTTGTCTTGCTAGTTATACATGTCACAGAACAGCCAAGACGCTATTCCCCTAAGGGGGAGGGGTTTGTAACAACCGTGGGTTAAATATTCATGTAATAAAGTTAATAAAGGAAAAATAAGACCAAGTTCATGGGACACATATTCCATGTTGAATGTTGTGCAAACCATCCTCGTGGAAATCACTTGGTGTTTATTATCACTAAGGGGAAATTTGCAATGGAATTGGAAAAGGTTTTGAAAAGGAAAAAGATATTATTGGCATTTATGTTATGAAAGTAAAGGAAAATATCAGAAAAGGGAGGTGAAAGTTTATAGGTTGCATTTCAGGAGGAAATTGAAGGGAAATAGAAGAAAAATGAAGAAAGTAGAGGCATAAATAATAAAAAGGCCTTTGAGGATCAGTTCATAGATTTTCTTGGTTTAGCCTTTTGTCAGCTGAGTTTTGGAATTGGCTTCAAAGAGAAGAAGAGCACCAAGAGGAGAAAGCAAGAAAGCAAGCAAAGGAAGGACAAGGAAATCAAAGGAAAGTAAGGATCAAGCAAGGAAATTTGGGTTAAGCAGGTTCAACATGAATATCTCTAGGTAAGAGGTTGCATGTGTGATTTCCTTGTTGGTTTTCGCATGCACGATATATGAATGAGTGTATTTGTTTAATTTATTATCACTGGCATGGGTTTTGTTAGGCTTGAAAGTGGTTTCAACCTTGTTGGGTTGTGCTATATTCATTCCATGTAGTTAACAAGGGGTTTGAGGGGCACCTATAACCCCACTTTATGGGGTCCAGGGCAGCGCCCCAGAAAATTTTGGTTTTGGACCCTATGTTAGGTTAGGTGAACCCACCTATGGTTTTGTGCATGATTTTCGCACATGTTTTTTGGACGTGATGGTTTTTGGTCCATGGTATTGGACATGATGGTTTTCAGTCCATGGTATTGGATGCCTCAGCATGCATAAATATGTATTATAACATTGAAAGGAAAATAATGAAAAATCAATCTGGTAGTCCCGGTTTTGTGATCCATGGGGAAATCTCTATGTATATGTGTTTTATGTGTTCTGCTCTCGCATTATTTTATTTTTTGTGTTTTAGAATTCCTATGCAAGTAATTTCTGTACAGGGTTAAAACCTAGATTTGGTGTTAGAGCAGATTTGGCTTCAAGGAGATGCCTTTGTTGCTGAGGGGTTTTGCCTGGGCCTATGGTAGACCCTGTTCAGTGGGAGATCTACGATATCGATTCTGGTGGTGAAAGAAGATGGAAAGTAGTGGAAAGATAAGGATAGAGAAATTTAATGGTCTGAGTTTTGACTTGTGGAAACTCAAGATGGAGTATTTGTTGGTGGATAAAGATCAGTGGATCACGATAGATCTGGGTACTAAACCAACGGGAGTTTCCAATGAAGTATGGAAGAAGTTGGATCGGAAGGCAAAGAGCACAATATGATTGTGTGTCTTAGATTCACTATTGCTGAATGTATCAAGGGAAGCTACATCATAGGCTTTGTGGGACAAGTTAGGGACTTTGTACCAATCTAAGTCTCTGGTGAATAAGCTATTCTTGGAGAAAAAGTTGTATAACTTGAGGATGAAAGACTGAGACTCGGTGACAGAGCATATAAACGAAATTAATACCGTGGTAAGTCAGTTAGCATCTGTTGATATTAAAATTTTAGATGAAGATAAGTACATCAATTTGTTATGGTCTCTACCAGATTCATGGGATGGTCTAGTTATTGCAATAGGTAGCAATGCAACTACCTTACAGTTTGATGAAATAGTCTCAACCTTGCTGACGAAGGAGATGAGACGAAAAAATATGGAGAGCCAAAATGGTGATGCCTTGTCTGTACAAGGATGGTCCCACAACAGAAACAAAAATAAGTCATCGAGTGGGATATCTAAATATAGAGGGAGATCTAAATCTCCAGGAAAATCTTTAAAGGTGGTGTGCTAGAAATGCAGAAAGGAAGGCCACTTCAAAAGGGATTGTAAATCTAAAGCTCTTGATAAATGAAAGGGATCTAATGAGGCTCCTTCTGCAAAGGCGAAAACCACCTTAGATGAAGTTGGGGATGTGTACTTGGTTTCTTCAAGTACACATGTAGATCATGAGGCATGGTTGATTGACTCAGGTGCATCCTTTCACTTCACTCCCCATAGAGAGTGGTTCTGTGAGTATGAGAAATATGATAGTTTTGATATCTTCTTGGGGGATGACAGGAAGGCTAGAATCATTAGTTGTGGAAAAGTAAAGTTGAAGCTGCAAGGTGGAAGGGTTAGAACACTTCTGGGTTTTTTGCTTCCTGCATTAGCTAGAAATCTGATTTCTATTAGTAAGCTGGATGATGCAGGTGTAAAAATAGTGTTCGAGAAGGATACCTGCAAACTGGTTCGGGGAGAACTAGTATTGATGCGGGGAGTCTGGATTGGAACTCTGTACAAGCTGCAAGGTAGCACTATTGTTGATGGGTGCAATAGTTTTGTGGTTCCTGAAAGTGGAGTAGAAAATCTAGTGGTCTCTGGAGAAAAGACCATGCTGTGGCATGAAAGGCTTGGACATATTGGAGAGAAGGGCCTTCGAATACTTCATGGTAAAGGTATGTTAGAGGGTATGATTAGTAGCTCTCTGGATTTTGATTTCTGTGAAAATTGTGTATACGGGAAGAAGAATCAGGTGAGTTTCCTCTCTGGTGGTAAGAGGGCGAAACATATATTAGAGCTTGTGCACAGTGATGTGTTTGCACCTGTGAAAGTTCCATCACTGAGTAAGTCTGTGTACTATGTATCATTTATAGATGAATTCTCAAGGAATACATGGATATATTTCCTTAAGAAGAAATATGAAGTCTTTGATAGGTTTAAATAATTTAAATCTCTAGTCGAAAACTAGATAGAGACGAAGATAAAGGTGTTGAGGACGGATAATGGTGGAGAGTTTTGCAGTAAGGAATTTGAAGAATTCTGCAAGAAGTGTGGCATAGCATGGCAGAAGACTACTCCATATACACCTCAAAAAAATGGAGTTGCAAAAAGAATGAACAAGACATTGATGGAAAGGGCAAGAAGCATGCTCAGTGGTGCCGTGTTAGGATAGGAATTCTGGGTAGAGGCGGTGGATATTGCATGTTACCTGGTCAACAGGTCACCTTCATCAGCGTTGGAGGATAAGACTCCACAAGAGGTATGGACTGGTAAGAAACCCTCTCTTTAACATCTAAGGGTATTTGGATGTGATGCATATGTACATGTTCCAAAGGAGAAAAGAACAAAGTTGTATAGTAATTTTGAAAAGTGCATCTTTATTGAGTATAAGGATGGTTTAAAAGGTTATAAGCTTTGGAACACAGTAACAAGGAATGTTACGTACAACTGAGATGTGGTTTTCAAAGGGTTGAAAGATGTTATTAAACATGAAGTTCAACCAAAGGAACCTGAGAAGATAGAGTTTGAGCTAAAGGAGGAAGAATCAGACTCTACAACAGAGAAGGAATCAAAAGATGAAGAGCCACAAACTCCGGCTATGAGAAGATCAGTTTGAGAAAGAAGGTAGCTAGAAAGGTATAGTCCATCTACTTTTTGTTCAAATTTTGCTTTGTTTTTTACTGATGATGATCCCAGAACTGTGAAGGAAGCAGTGGATTCAAAGGATGGAAAGCTCTAGAAAGAGGCCATGATTGATGAAATGGCATCTTTGCACAAAAATGAGGCTTGGGATCTGGTGGAGTTGGTGGCTGGAAGGAACCCACTGGCAGCAAATGGGTGTTCAAAAGGAAGACAAATGCAGAAGGACAAGTGTATAAATACAAAGCTTGGTTGGTAGCAAAAGGTTATTCCCAGGTGCCGGGAATTGATTTTGGTGATATTTTTCTCCTGTTGCCAAGCTAACTTCTATTAGATTACTTTTATCTATTGCTGCTGCTTTTGATTTTGAGGTAGAACAGACGGATGTGAAGACAACATTTCTTCACGTGGATCTGGAAGAGGAGATCTACATGAAGCAACCTGAAGGCTTTGCGGTGAAGGGTAAGAAAGAACTGGTATGTAAGTTAAAGAAGTCTTTATATGGGCTAAAACAGTCACCAAGGATGTGGTATCAGAAATTTGACACATTTATACGGGGACTTGGCTTCATCAGAAGAAAAGCGGATCACTGTGTGTATTTTAAATTAATTGTTGACCGTGTTATTTATTTGGTCTTGTATGTGGATGATATGTTGTTGGTTGGAAATGAAAAAGAAGTTATCCAAGATTTGAAGACTCAATTATCCTCCAAATTCTACATGAAAGATCTTGGTGTTGCAGACTATATTTTGGGCATGGAAATTAAAAGAGATTGGGCAAAGAGGAAGCTTTGGTTAAACCAGAGGAAGTATGTCGAGACAATATTGCAAATGTTTAATATGCAGGATAGTAAACTGGTGAAGGTTCCTATTCTTGTAGGTGTGAGGTTATCTGCTAAATAGTGTCCCAAGACACAATAAGAGGAAGAGAACATGTCCCATGTTCCATATGCAAGTGCAGTCGGTAGCTTGATGTATGTAATGGTATGTACTAGACCAAACATTCCACATTCAGTGGGTGTATTGAGCAGGTTTATGTCAAAACTAGGGAAGGAGCACTGGACAACAGTGAAGTAGGTTTTCAGGTATTTGTGTGGCACTAGTGATTATGGTTTGTGCTACCAAGGAAGACCAGGATTGGGCAGAGTGTTGGATATTCATGGCTTTGTTGATGCAGACTGGGCTGGAGATTTGGATCAGAGAAGATCTACAAGTGGGTATGTGTTTAACTTATTTGGAGGTGCAGTTAGTTGGATGAGTAAGAAACAATCTATAGTGGCACTGTCAAATATAGACGCATAATCCATGGCAGCCACTCATGCAAGCAAGGAAGCATTTTGGTTGCAGAGATTTTGTTCAAGTATGGGGTTAGCACAGGAAGCTATAAGGATAGACTGTGACAGCCAAAGTGCAATTTTCTTGGAAAAGAACCCACATATCATTCAAAGACAAAGCACATTGATGTTGAGTATCACTCTGTGAGGGATATGATAGAAGACAAAAAGGTGTTACTGGTAAAGGTGGATAATTTGAACAATACTGCAGATGCATTAACAATATCTGTGAGCTCTGATAAGTTCTCTTGGTGTAGAGAGACAATGGGAATTTCAGGGCTAGAAAAATGACTAAGCTCTCTTGTGGCCCCCTATGGAAAGAAAACAACAAGTGGGAGAATGTTGGGTTGTGTTATATTCTTTCCACATAGTTAACAGGGGGTTTGAGGGGTAGCCGTAACCCCACTTTATGGTGTTCGGGGCAACGCCCCAGAAAATTTTGGTTTTTGACCCTATGTTAAGTTGGGCAGACCCACCTATGGTTTTGTGCATTATTTTTGCACATGTTTTTTAGACGCAATGGTTTTCGGTCCATGGTATTAAATGCGATGGTTTTTAGTCCATGGTATTGGAGGCTTCGGCATGTAGAAATATGTATTATAACATTGAAAGGAAAATAATGAAAAATCAAGCTGGGAGTCTCCGTTTTGGGATCCAGGGGAAAATCTTTGTGTATGTTTGCTTTAAGTGTTCTGCCCTTGCATTATTTTATTTTATGTGTTTTAGAATTCGTATGCAGGTAATTTCTGTACAGGGTTAAAACCTACAAGCCTTACATTTCCATTTCTGGATAGCCATGGTGTGATGGGATTCATTCTTGGTTGAGCTTTAGATTTCTGAAAGGTTTTACATCAAGGTGAGGTGGTCTTAAGAAAATCCCAAGGGTTGGGGGTGGAGATGGTCTTCTTCAGGAAGCCCTCAATAGGGTGATGGAGACAAGAAAATTCCTCAAGGGATGGTCAAGGAATTCAGAGGCATCCAAGCTTGGTTTGGGTTTGTGATATCAGAATTCCATTTTTTTAATGGATTGGTTTATCCAATTGTATCCCACATTCATGCTTGGAATATGCCATGGGGGTGACTAGCCGAGAGAAATATTTGGTTCATCCCAATTTATGGTCAGGTGGTATGTGGAAGTCCCCAACTTGATTTGATTTTGTATATGCAATAAGAGATAATTTCCTCTTGTATTTAATCAGTAAATATACTTTTTAGTATGTGTATTTAAAGATTGTTCTACCAATCCTATGATTATGGTTATATGCTAGTTATAAGCTGGGTTTTATCACAGATTCAAGATATGGCTCTTATCAATTTTGATTGATAAATGAATGATTATCGAATGCATGAACAAATAGATCTTATTGTAGCAACTATGAGAGGGCTTTCAAAGCTTCTTGATGATTATCAGATAAGTTTCAAATTTCTATGTTTAGATATGCATTCATGACTTGTAGATTTCATGTTCACTATGTGTTTGACGGAATGAATGTCATGGTTAAGCATGGTTAGGTCAAGTTATTAATTAAGTTTTGGGTTAAAGGCTATGTCTTTGTGTCATTTATTGTTCTGGAAAGTCTCATCAAGTTCTCTATAGTATTCTGGAGACTAGACCTAAAAAGGTGGCACAAATCTCGTAGTCGTTGGCACAAAAATGGGAAAATGGGATTGCATTTGCTCCCTTGCAGGCTTGTGTATGCAACTGGATGCCTAGAGTGGAATTTATGTAGTATTATTCCTATGGCTAGGAGTCTAAGTTAGTGAAAAATAACTCAAGGTTTGGGTACCTCGAGGGATGGTTTAGCTCTTGGGGGTCCTGAAGCTCTTGAGGAAGGTTAGTAAAGTTTTTGTTTGTTGATTCCACTTCCTTAACTATACCTAGGAGGTTGTGTCATGTTATAGTAGCCCCTCACTCATGTTTAGCGAGGCAGTGCGATGAAAGTGGGTAGATATTGGAGGTAGCATTACGAATTTAGGAAATATGGTGAAGTGCAGATAATTATGAGTTTTATATTTTAAACTTGTGTTGCAATAAATGTATTATGGTAGAGAAGAATACCTTTAAATATTCTACATTAGATAATAATATCATTGGAGAAACTATGGGTTGTCTAAACCTTGAGGCCAAAAACCACCAACTTAAATTGAATATTTTACCTCAATTTTATTTTAATTATTTCAATTTTAATTTAATTTTAATTTTTCTTTCATTTTATTAATGTAATTTTATTGAGTAAAATTGTTTACATAATATAAGATAACAACATCTCTTCAAAAAAGGTATGCACTATGGATTTTGGAGGGCTTTTGGACATATGGTATTGATAAGCCATGATATTGGTCCATGGTATTGTAACAAAGCCTCTTTATAAATTAAGAATCCTAGTTCAGGACCATGTCAAGAGGAGTTTTTTCCATGCTAATATTGAAATTGGCTAACTTATCTACAAGTTTGTTTCCTTCCATGTGAACATGATTTATGATGGGGGCATGAATTCTATTTAAAATCTTAGATGCATTTGTAATCCAAGCTTCCATCCTCTAGCTTTGAGAGACTTTGGAAGGGTTGGTGCCACATTAAATTTTGCAAAATATATTAATGATTGTTTCTTAATCACCTTTATGATAATATTGATGACAAGTAATGGTAAGGCCCTATTCCATAGCCCATAGATCATTTTTATGATTGATATTTTATCATATTGCATTGTCATATATATGAAGTTTTTTCCCTGAGAAATATTTGAAAATGCATCCATAGCTTTCCTACCCTAGGTTTCCCTTTGAAGTTCCATCAAGATAATTTAATAGATAATTTAGGAGGAGGGAACTACACTCATGTGTTGGACTAGGGTGGGTTTGCAACACTAGTATTTTACTATTATGAGAAATAAGAGAAGCCTAGCTCCATCATTTTTTTCTTTTAATATTTATTTTAATTTCAATCTTCTAGAATCCAAGATATAGTAGAGCTTGTCTCCTTGAGCTTTTTTAGAATAGCTCACCATACAAAATAACAAATAGTTTGGATGTCTTTGAAAATTCATCGATTGCATTCCTTCTAAATTTCTGAAATGATGAAACTAGTGATCGATTGCCAAATTATATTCACAAAAGGACTTAGGAAGGTGGAGTCTCAAATTCTCAAACATGGAGATGAAAATATCATGAATACTTTTACTCTTCATGAAGATCGTGGAAAGACAGTCCCAAATATTTGAAGAGAAAGTGTAATTGCTAAAAATATGAGTGATATGCTAAAAATAGAAAAACAAATTTGAAATGTAGAGGATCCTTAATACCCTTGGTGTTGATTTTTTTCACAAGCTAGAATCCATAGGGAGAGGGTAACCTTAGGCCAATGAATTTTATTTCCAAAGCTTGCTCCATTTTCCATGATTCTCCCCTTTTCAGTTGCAAGTAAGTATTACATAGGCCTCATGAATCGTAAAATTCCAAAACATTGATTTTCCCAACTGAGAGTGTCCTCTCCTTCTTGAATTGGGATTTTTTTTCTTCAAAGTTCTTGAGAGAAGGGATCACTTTAAATTTGGGGAAAAAGAATAGGAAAATTAGAGCAACACATCCTTTAATACCCTTGGGGAACGTGGAAGTTTGAAGTCCTAATGGCTGGGAATGAGATTGTGGTGAGATAAGGGCATCCTTCAATGATTAGAGATGCTCATTCTTAGGAAGTTTTAGTCATTGATTCCAAGAGTCCTCCTATAATAAAACACTCTTTCCATTTCTAATTTCCTAAAAACTATGATCTTGAAAAAAATATTTGTTGCCCTAGGATGCATTCCATATATGGAATTCTATTATGTTCCTTGTCGCTCAAATGAGTTAGGAGTCTAGAATGTTGGTCATGTACATTTTTTCCACATCTTTCTCCATAAGCGTTGTAATATTTTTACCCATTTGCACCATGTTTTGGAACTCAAAGCTTGGCTGAGAGTTTGGAGGTGCCTATGCCATAATCCAACATTTTTCATAGTTTGGCATGTCTTACCCCAACCCGCCAGAGTTCATTTTCTTTCATTTTTAGCACCCCCCAGAGGAAGGTTCTTTCAATGTTTCCAATTTTGTTTATGATTTACTTTGGGGGAACCATTGTTGAGAGTAGATAGGTATGGATGGACTGGAAAACTAATTTAAGGAGAGGGAGACAACCATTAACATTTTGAGCTCTGAATATCCTACTAGCGATTTCAACTTCAAATTTAAGAAGAAGAAATTCCCAAACTTTTTTCTTAATAGAATTTACTGTGAGGGGAGCACCCAAAAATTTGGAGGGAAAATAGATCCTTTGAATTCCAAGTAGGAATGAAATATGGAATTTGATAGAGCAATGGATGTTAAAGAAGAAAATTTTTGATGTAGCTAAGTTGATGGAGGTACCAAAGGCTTCAGAAAAGGTTTGGAAAATTCTCTCGAGATTTCAGGATTCTTTCATTCTAGGAACTCCCAACAAAGGGTGTCATCTATAAGCTACTAGTGTGAAAATGAATTATTAGGAGAGCCAAAGGGAAGAACATGAAGATATCCTTAGAAAAGATAATTATTTATAGTGCATCCCAAGCCTTCAAGCAAGAGAAAAATCATGTCATGTGAGATATGGTCACCCTATATGATAGCTCGCGATGGGAAAAAGGTGGGAGAAGGAGAATCATTAATTAGTATAATGAAAAAATGCTTTTATGATTAGGGCCATAGCCTAATGAATCTATATTTGATTAAAGACAAACGTAGTTAGGACATGGAAAATACATTTTCAACTAAGTTTGTTAAAGGATTTAGAAATATCAGGTTTAGTGAGCATACCTGAATGTTTGGACGAGTTGAGTGAGTGGATGTGTTCAGGAGCTAGAATAATGTTGTCCAATATCTGGAAACCTTCAACATATATTTTATAGAAGAAATTGCAATGGGAAATGGAGAAATAATCAAAGGGTGTGTTGGAGCAAGAAATCTTGGGGATGAGGGCTATGAAAGCAATATGAAGGGAAATAATACTATAGGTTAAATGAGAATATTATACCACTACATTCAAAATCATATTCCCTAGTATTTTCTAGTGAACATGATAAAAAATTTAAGTGAAGCATTCATGTCCCAATGGTTTTACTTTAGGAATATCCATAACAACTTCTTCTGTTGAGAAATCTATAGGGTGTTGAAAATAGAAACAAGAAATGATAAAAATAGAATCCAATAATTCCAGTTTAATTTGTCCTTGAATTAAAGTGAGAATTAAAATTGAATTTTATCCTCATAGGAACTTGTAATAGTTAACTACAGCGAGTTGACCTAGTCAACTTATGAATTTCGTGTTGGAAGTCTTTATGATGTCATGTATATGTTCTCCCTATATTATAGGGGTCAATGATGAGTTAAGTATGAGTGGCAATTAGTTAACTTATTTTACTGAATTAAGTCTAGTTAAAAATTAGTTCCAAACTATTTGCGGACCTAATAGTGAGTTAACAGTCAATTGATGCCTTAGTGCACTCAACTAGTGCTACTCCAGTTAATTGAAGATTCCCTCATCAAAAGATCATGCATGTCAATCTGGAGAGAGACCCAATTGAGACTAGATTGAAGGGACAATGTACTTTTTTTGTATAATTTTTTGAGTTGTACAGATGGTGCATGCAACTAGGAACTGAACCTAGAATGGATTGCATAGTTATGGATTAAAAATATCCCTTTAAATACATGCTAATTCTCTCAAGAATTGTGCAATGAATTAGAAGCTTCGAGGCTTGGAAATTTGGCTAATTATTGGCCAAAGGAAGTCATCAGGCGGAGGATATGAAATAATTTTGCAGGTTAAGCTCAAGGTTGAGCAGACTATATTTTATTTATCCAAATTATTTGACCAAGCACATAAGGAAATAGGGACTTGGAGAGCAGGAGAATTGGCTAAGTATTCGCCAAGAGTTTGCTTGTGAGTTGGAGATTGATATTACTGAGTGTTGAGATTGTTCTTGTCAGAAAAAAGAATTGGATTAACATCTTGGATTGATTATTAATGCAATACAAATAGTGGGGTTTTGAGTTGTGGCTTTCCCCATATATTTATTATGTTATGTTCCATTGATGTTCTTCCTCTTGTCGATTGCTATTTTCATCAATCTATTGGCTTCCTTTCGTTGAAAGTAGAAGTAGATTCTTGTCCTATGCTTTAGTAAATTGGATGAGACTATGAAACTATAGGATTTTCTACATGGTATCAGATTTATATTTGTAGAAATTTTCTACATGGTATCAGAGTTGAGAACAATATACTAGAGGAGATTTCAAAGTTTTGAATTTTGGGTGAGAGTTTGCAGAGAATATATGAATTTTTTTTTGTGCAAAGATTTCACAAAAAAATAGAATTTATGGATTATTTGCAAAATAAATATGCAAATTCAAAAAAACAATTGGACGAATCGTAGTTTGGATGAGGGAGATATTGCTAATTTAAATAAGCTCTTTTTCAAGAAAATTTCGTGACGATGGGATAAATGAAATAGATTAGTGTGCTAGCTAAGAACCTACATGCTCTTGAGGTTCAAGATCTGTGCAAAACTTTCAGGAGAAATGAAAATTTTATAGACTTGGTGGTCGAGAGGGTGAGTAAATTACCTCTCAACATGAAACCCTAGAAGAAGTCTCTGAAGTAGCTTCAGGAATTTGTGGAGCAACCACAACTAGATAAGCTAAGAGGAGACTGAGTGGAAAGATCTGCTCAAGTAGAGAAGAAGTAGTCTCAGAACCAGTCTTAAACAATTGTGGAACAACCACAACTAGAGAAGACGAGAGGAGACTAAGTGGAGGCATCCAGTCATGCAGAGAACTCTAGTAGGGGGAACTTCGAGCCAAGTGGGTAGAGGGATCACATGCAGCCATACCTCCAGGTGTGAGGTGCGGTGATTTGAAGTGATAGTCCCAAGTGGGCTAAAATTGGGCAGGGTCCATTGATTTTTTTATCAAATGGATCGTACTCTGCTACGAGAGCCCAAAGTACATAGTAGCTGGAGGAATCAGTGGGCTTGAAGCAGTCAAAGATCAAAGTGATAGATGCTAGAGCAATTAGATACTGAAGAGTGTAGAGAGGGTTGACAACAGTGCAGAAAGGTAGAGCCAATAGAAGTGCAGAGTTTCTAGTTGACAAAGGCATTAGAAGTCAGAGACTTTGATGACAGAGGCATCATTCTGATTCAGGTTGGATGTTTTTTGTTTCTCGACTTTGATGACAAGGGCATCATTTCTTGATGAGATGGAATGTTGAAAATAACAACAAGAAATGATAAAAATAAAATCCAGAAATTCTAGTTTAATTTGTCCTTGAAATAAACAAACAATTAAAATCAAATTTTATTTTCATAGCAACTTGTAATAGTTAACTAGAGTGATTTGACTTACTTAACTTAGAAATTTCGAGTTGGAAGTCTTTCTAAATTCATTTATATCTTCTCCCTATATTATAGGGGTCCATGATGAGTTAGGTATGAGTGGTAATTAATTAAATCAGTTTACTGAGTTAAGTTCAGTTAAATTAGTTTTAAATTGTTTGAGGAACTAATAGTGAGTTAACAGTCAGTTGATGCATTAGTGCACTCAACTAGTGCTACTCTAGTTAACTCAAGATTCCCTCATCATAAACTCATGCATGTCAATTTTGAGAAAGACCCACTTGAGACTAGAGTGCAGGGACAATGTACTATTTGTTGTATAATTTTCTAAGTTTTATAGATGGTGCATGCAATCAAGAACTGAACCTATAAGGGATTACATAGTTATTGATGAGGAATTTCCCTTTAAATAAGAGCTAATTCTTTCAGGAATTATGTAAAGAATTTGAAGCTTGGACACATGGAAATTTGGCTAAGTATTGGCCAAAGGAAGTCAAAAGGCGGAGGATAGTAAATACTTTTGCAGGTTAAGCTCCAGGTTGTGCAGACCATATTGTATTTATCCAAATTCTTTGACCAAGGGTGCAAGAAAATATGGACTTGGAGAGCAAGAGAATTGGATAAGTGCTGGCTAAGAGTTTGCTTGTGAGTTGGAGATTGATTTTAGTGAGCCTTGGGATTTTTCTTGTGAGAACAAGCATTGTATTATCATCTTGGATTTCTGATTAATGTAATACAGATGGTGGGGTTTTGACTTGTGGCCTTCCCCAGATATTTATTGTGTTAGATGCCATTGATGTTCTTCCTCTTATCAATTACTTTTTTCATTGATCTATTGGCTTCCACTAGTTGAAAGTAGAAGTAGATTCTTGTCTCGTGCTTTAGTAAATTGCATGAGCTTGTGAATCTATAGGATTTTCTACATAGGGCTAGAGATAGAATGATTTCGTTATTATTTATAATTGTTTGTGATGTCTTTTAAATTTTTCAAAATTATTAGTTTCTTCGATTATTATTATGTTTTTTTTATCATAAAAAAATACCAAAATGAGAAGAACAATAGAACACTAGAACGTAAGATATATGATACAAGCTAGGGCCAAAACCTTTCCACTTGAGAGGAAAACCTATAAATCTCTTCTCTTCTTATTGATTCTTCAATTAATAAATTCTAAGACCTAGAGACCAAGACCAATACCCTTCCAAGACCAACTCTAACCTTCTTGATGATGTGCTTCCTTTCTTCAAGTCAAACCTTGTTAAATATCTTCAAGCAGCAAAACTTCGAACCCCAACTTGAGAATTTCAGCCTCCATTGTAGGTATGAAATTTTTGGCCCCTCTGCAACAACTACTCCATCCACATGTGCGAGTGAAATTTAGCCTTCCAAGTCCTCCCAGCAGCGTCGCTTGGTTTTATTCCTTATCTAGGGCTAGAGAGTGACCTAGTAGGCTCATGTTCTAGCAACTTCAATCTTCTTCCAACAACTTGAGAATTTCGACCTTGAAGCAACAAACCTTGGCTCTTTTCCTTCACACATGCGATAGAGAATTAGCCCAAAATATTCCTTCTTAATCCTTCTCCTTGTTTGCTAGCCTTGTTATTATTCTCCCTGGAATGGATGAGTGCGAATTCAATAAGTATAAAGGAGGTTGAGTTACCTCCTTTATATAGGGTTGTAAGGTGGATGTGGCCCCTCAAAGTAGGCCGACCTAGTCTTGGAAGGTATTTTTAATACCTTTAAATACAAAAATAATTATTTTTTATAAGATACAATCTTCCTGATGGGGTCTTCAACTTATGACAATAAGTATTTTGACTTCTTGGCCTAAGAAAAACCCCAGAAGCACTAAAATGGCTGCTTGAACTCTAAAATAAAAGACCTTGGGCTTCAAGGGGATGCCTTTGTTGCTGAGGGGTTTCGCTCGGGCCTATGGTAGACCCTGTTCAGTGGGAGATCTACGAGATCGATTTTGGTGGTGAAAGAAGATGGAAAGTAGTTGAAAGATAAGGATAGAGAAATTTAATGGTCTGAGTTTTGACTTGTGGAAACTCAATATGGAGTATTTGTTGGTGGAAAAAGATTAGTGGATCATGGTAGATCTGGGTACTAAACCAACGGGAGTGTCCAATGAAGTATGGAAGAAGTTGGATCGGAAGGCAAAGAGCACAATATGATTGTGTGTCTTAGATTCACTATTGCTGAATGTATCAAGGGAAGCTACATCAGAGGCTTTGTGGGACAAGTTAGGGACTTTGTACCGATCTAAGTCTCTGGTGAATAAAATATTCTTGGAGAAAAAGTTGTATAACTTGAGGATGAAAGATTGAGACTCAGTGACAGAGCATCTGAACGAAATTAATACCGTGGTAAGTCAGTTAGCATCTGTTTATATTAAAATTTTAGATGAAGATAAGTACATCAATTTGTTATGTTCTCTACCAGATTCATGGGATGGTATAGTTATTGCAATAGGTAGCAATGCAACTACCTTACAGTTTGATGAAATAGTCTCAACCTTGCTGATGGAGGAGATGAGACGAAAAAATATGGAGAGCCAAAATGGTGATTCCTTGTCTGTACAAGGATGGTCCCACAACAAAAACAAAAATAAGTCATCGAGTGGGATATCTAAATCTAGAGGGAGATATAAATCTCCAGGAAAATATTTAAAGGTGGTGTGCTAGAAATGCAGAAAGGAAGGCCACTTCAAAAGGGATTGTAAATCTAAAGCTCTTGATAAATGAAAGGGATCTAATGAGGCTCCTTCTACAGAGGTGAAAACCACCTTAGATGAAGTTGGGGATGTGTACTTGGTTTCTTCAATTACACATGTAGATCATGAGTCATGGTTGATTGACTCAGGTGCATCCTTTCACTTCACTCCCCATAGAGAGTGGTTCTATGAGTATGAGAAATATGATGGTTTTGATATCTTCTTGGGGGATGACAGGAAGGCTAGAATCATTAGTTGTGGAAAAGTAAAGTTGAAGCTGCAAGGTGGAAGGGTTAGAACACTTCTGGGTTTTTTGCTTCCTGCATTAGCTAGAAATCTGATTTCTATTAGTAAGCTGGATGATGCAGGTGTAAAAATAGTGTTCGAGAAGGATACATACAAACTGGTTCGGGGAGAACTGGTATTGATGCGGGGAGTCTGGATTGGAACTCTGTACAAGCTGCAAGGTAGCACTATTGTTGATGGGTGCAACAGTTTTGTGGTTCCTGAAAGTGGAGTAGAAAATCTAGTGGTCTCTGGAGAAAAGACCATGCTGTGGCATGAAAGGCTTGGACATATTGGAGAGAAGGGCCTTCCAATACTTCATGGTAAAGGTATGTTAGAGGGTATGAGTAATAGCTCTCTGGATTTTGATTTCTGTGAAAATTGTGTATACGGGAAGAAGAATCAGGTGAGTTTCCTCTCTGGTGGTAAGAGGGCGAAACATATATTAGAGCTTGTGCACAGTGATGTGTTTGCACCTGTGAAATTTCCATCACTGGGTAAGTCTGTGTACTATGTATCATTTATAGATGAATTCTCAAGGAATACATGGATATATTTCCTTAAGAAGAAATATGAAGTCTTTGATAGGTTTAAATAATTTAAAGCTCTAGTCGAAAACTAGATAGAGACGAAGATAAAGGTGCTGAGGACGGATAATGGTGGAGAGTTTTGCAGTAAGGAATTTGAAGAATCTTGCAAGAAGTGTGGCATAGCATGGCAGAAGACTACTCCATATACACCTCAGAAAAATGGAGTTGCAAAAAGAATGAAAAAGACATTGATGGAAAGGGCAAGAAGCATGCTCAGTGGTGCCGTGTTAGGACAGGAATTCTGGGTAGAGGCAGTGGATATTGCATGTTACCTGGTCAACAGGTCACCTTCATCAGCGTTGGAGGATAAGACTCCACAAGAGGTATGGACTGGTAAGAAACCCTCTCTTTAACATCTAAGGGTATTTGGATGTGATGCATATGTACATGTTCCAAAGGAGAAAAGAACAAAGTTGTATAGTAATTTTGAAAAGTGCATCTTTATTGGGTATGAGGATGGTTTAAAAGGTTATAAGCTTTCGAACCCAGTAACAAGGAAGGTTACGTACAACCGAGATGTGGTTTTCAAAGGGTTGAAAGATGTTATTAAACATGAAGTTCAACCAAAGGAACCTGAGAAGATAGAGTTTTAGCTAAAGGAGGAAGAATCAGACTCTACAACGGAGAAGGAATCAAAAGATGAAGAGCCACAAACTCCGGCTATGAGAAGATCAGTTTGAGAAAGAAGGTAGCTAGAAAGGTATAGTCCATCTACTTTCTATTCAAATTTTGCTTTGTTTTTTACTGATGATGATCCCAGAACTGTGAAGGAAGCAGTGGATTCAAAGGATGGAAAACTCTAGAAAGAGGCCATGATTGATGAAATGGCATCTTTGCACAAAAATGAGGCTTGGGATCTGGTGGAGTTGTTGGCTGGAAGGAACCCACTGGCAGCAAATGGGTGTTCAAAAGGAAGACAAATGCAGAAGGACAAGTGTAGAAATACAAAGCTTGGTTGGTAGCAAAAGGTTATTCCCAGGTGCTGGGAATTGATTTTGGTGATATTTTTCTCCTGTTGCCAAGCTAACTTCTATTAGATTACTTTTATCTGTTGCTGCTGCTTTTGATTTTGAGGTAGAACAGATGGATGTGAAGACAACATTTCTTCACGGGGATCTGGAAGAGGAGATCTACATGAAGCAACCTGAAGGCTTTGCGGTGAAGGGTAAGAAAGAACTTGTATGTAAGTTAAAGAAGTCTCTATATGGGCTAAAATAGTCACCAAGGATGTGGTATCAGAAATTTGACACATTTATACGGGGACTTGGCTTCATCAGAAGAAAAGCAGATCACTGTGTGTATTTTAAATTAATTGTTGACCGTGTTATTTATCTGGTCTTGTATGTGGATGATATGTTGTTGGTTGGAAATGAAAAAGAAGTTATCCAAGATTTGAAGACCCAATTATCCTCCAAATTCTACATGAAATATCTTGGTGTTGCAGACTATATTTTGGGCATGGAAACTAAAAGAGATTGGGCAAAGAGGAAGCTTTGGTTAAACCAGAGGAAGTATGTCGAGACAATATTGCAAATGTTTAATATGCAGGATAGTAAACTGGTGAAGGTTCCTATTCTTGTAGGTGTGAGGTTATCTGCTAAACAATGTCCCAAGACACAATAAGAGGAAGAGAACATGTCCCATGTTCCATATGCAAGTGCAGTCGGTAGCTTGATGTATGTAATGATATGTACTAGACCAAACATTCCACATTCAGTGGGAGTATTGAGCAGGTTTATGTCAAAACTAGGGAAGGAGCACTGGACAACAGTGAAGCAGGTTTTTAGGTATTTGTGTGGCACTAGTGATTATGGTTTGTGCTACCAAGGAAGACCAGGATTGGGCAGAGTGTTGGATATTCATGGCTTTGTTGATGCAGACTGGGCTGGAGATCTGGATCAGAGAAGATATACAAGTGGGTATGTGTTTAACTTATTTGGAGGTGCAGTCAGTTGGATGAGTAAGAAACAATCTATAGTGGCACTGTCAAATATGGACGCATAATCCATGGCAGCCACTCATGCAAGAAAGGAAGCATTTTGGTTACAGAGATTTTGTTCAAGTATGGGGTTAGCACAGGAAGCTATAAGGATAGACTGTGACAGCCAAAGTGCAATTTTCTTGGAAAAGAACCCACATATCATTCAAAAACAAAGCACATTGATGTTGAGTATCACTCTGTGAGGGATATGATAGAAGAAAAAAAGGTGTTGCTGGTAAAGGTGGATAATTTGAACAATACTGCAGATGCATTGACAATATCTGTGAGCTCTGATAAGTTCTCTTGGTGTAGAGAGACAATGGGAATTTCAGGGCTAGAAAAATGACTAATCTCTCTTGTGGCCCCCTATGGAAAGAAAACAACAAGTGGGAGAATGTTGGGTTGTGTTATATTCTTTCCACATAGTTAATAGGGGGTTTGAGGGGCAGCCGTAACCCCACTTTATGGTGTTCGGTGCAGCTCCCCAGAAAATTTTGGTTTTTGTCCCTATGTTAAGTTGGGCAGACCCACCTATGGTTTTGTGCATTATTTTTTCACATGTTTTTTAGACGCGATGGTTTTCGGTCCATGGTATCAGACGCGATGGTTTTTAGTCCATGGTATTGGAGGCTTCGGCATGTAGAAATATGTATTATAACATTGAAAGGAAAATAATGAAAAATCAAGCTGGTAGTCCCGGTTTTGGGATCCAGGGGAAAATCTCTTTGTATGTTTGCTTTATGTGTTCTGCCCTTGCATTATTTTATTTTATGTGTTTTAGAATTCGTATGCAGGTAATTTCTGTACAGGGTTAAAACCTACAAGCCTTACATTTCCATTTCTGGATAGCCATGGTGTGATGAGATTCATTCTTGGTTGAGCTTTAGATTTCTGAAAGGTTTTGCATCAAGGTGAGGTGGTCTTAAGAAAATCCCAAGGGTTGGGGGTGGAGATGGTCTTCTTCAGGAAGCCCTCAATAGGGTGATGGAGACAAGAAAATTCCTCAAGGGATGGTCAAGGAATTCAGAGGCATCCAAGCTTGGTTTGGGTTTGTGATATCAGAATTCCGTTTTTTTTTTATGGATTGGTTTATCCAATTGTATCCCACATTCATGCTTGGAATATGCCATGGGGGTGATTAGCCGAGAGAAATATTTGGTTCATCCCAATTTATGGTCAGGTGGTATGTGGAAGTCCCCAACTTGATTTGATTTTGTATATGTAATAAGAGATAATTTCCTCTTGTATTTAATCAGTAAATATACTTTTTATTATGTGTATTTAAAGATTGTTCTACCATTGCTATGATTATGGTTATATGCTAGTTATAAGCAAGGTTTTATCACAGATTCAAGATATGGCTCTTATCAGTTTTCATTGATAAATGCATGATTATCGAATGCATGAACAAATAGATCTTATTGTAGCAACTATGAGAGGGCTTTCAAAGCTTCTTGATGATTATCAGATAATTTTCAAATTTCTATGTTTAGATATGCATTCATGACTTGTAGATTTCATGTTCACTATGTGTTTGACGGAATGAATGTGATGGTTAAGCATGGTTAGGTCAAGTTATTAATTATGTTTTTTGTTAAAGGCTATGTCTTTGTGTCATTTATTGTTCTGGAAAGTCTCATCAAGTTCTCTATAGTGTTCTGGAGACTAGACCTAAAAAGGTGGCACAAATCTCGCAGTCGTTGGCACAAAAATGGAAAAATGGGATTGCAGTTGCTCCCTTGCAGGCTTGTGTATGCAACTCGATGCCTAGAGTGGAATTTATGTAGTATTATTCCTATGGCTAGGAGTCTAAGTTAGTGAAAAATAACTCAAGGTTTGGGCACCTCGAGGGATGGTTTAGCTCTTGGGGGTCCTGAAGCTCTTGAGGAAGGTTAGTAAAGTTTTTGTTTGTTGATTCCACTTCCTTAACTATACCTAGGAGGTTGTGTCATGTTATAGTAGCCCCTCACTCATGTTTAGCGAGGCAGTGCGATGAAAGTGGGTAGATATTGGAGGTAGCATTACGAATTTAGCGAAATATGGTGAAGTGCAGATAATTATGAGTTTTATATTTTAAACTTGTGTTGCAATAAATGTATTATGGTAGAGAAGAATACCTTTAAATATTCTACATTAGATAATAATATCATTGGAAAAACTATGGGTTGTCTAAACCTTGAGGCCAAAAACCACCAACTTAAATTGAATATTTTACCTCAATTTTATTTTAATTATTTCACTTTTAATTTAATTTTAATTTTTCTTTCATTTTATTAATGTAATTTTATTAAGTAATATTGTTTACATAATATAAGATAACAACATCTCTTCAAAAAAGGTATGCACTATGGATTTTGGAGGGCTTTTGGACATATGGTATTGATAAGCCATGATATTGGTCCATGGTATTGTAACAAAGCCTCTTTATAAATTAAGAATCCTAGTTCAGGACCATGTCAAGAGGAGTTTTTTCCATGCTAATATTGAAATTGGCTAACTTATCTACAAGTTTGTTTCCTTCCATGTGAACATGATTTATGATGGGGGCATGAATTCTATTTAAAATCTTAGATGCATTTGTAATCCAAGCTTCCATCCTCTAGCTTTGAGAGACTTTGGAAGGGTTGGTGCCACATTAAATTTTGCAAAATATATTAATGATTGTTTTTTTATCACCTTTATGATAATATTGATGACAAGTAATGGTAAGGCCCTATTCCATAGCCCATAGATCATTTTTATGATTGATATTTTATCATATTGCATTGTCATATATATGAAGTTTTTTCCCTGAGAAATATTTGAAAATGCATCCATAGCTTTCCTACCCTAGGTTTCCCTTTGAAGTTCCATCAAAATAATTTAATAGATAATTTAGGAGGAGGGAACTACACTCATGTGTTGGACTAGGGTGGGTTTGCAACACTAGTATTTTACTATTATGAGAAATAAGAGAAGCCTAGCTCCATCATTTTTTTCTTTTAATTTTTATTTTAATTTCAATCTTCTAGAATCCAAGATATAGTAGAGTTTGTCTCCTTGAGCTTTTTTAGAATAGCTCACCATACAAACTAACAAATAGATTGGATGTCTTTGAAAATTCATCGATTGCATTCCTTCTAAATTTCTGAAATGATGAAACTAGTGATCGATTGCCAAATTATATTCACAAAAGGACTTAGGAAGGTGGAGTCTCAAATTCTCAAACATGGAGATGAAAATATCGTGAATATTTTTACTCTTCATGAAGATCGTGGAAAGACAGTCCCAAATATTTGAAGAGAAAGTGTAATTGCTAAAAATATGAGTGATATGCTAAAAATAGAAAAACAAGCTTGAAATGTAGAGGGTCCTTAATACCCTTGGTGTTGATTTTTTTCACAAGCTAGAATCCATAGGGAGAGGGTAACCTTAGGCCAATGAATTTTATTTCCAAAGCTTGCTCCATTTTCCATGATTCTCCCCTTTTCAGTTACAAGTAAGTATTACATAGGCCTCATGAATCGTAAAATTCCAAAACATTGATTTTCCCAACTGAGAGTGTCCTCTCGTTCTTGAATTGGGATTTTTTTTCTTCAAAGTTCTTGAGAGAAGGGATCACTTTCAATTTGGGGAAAAAGAATAGGAAAATTAGAACAACATATCCTTTAATACCCTTGGGGAACGCGGAAGTTTGAAGTCCTAATGGCTGGGAATGAGATTGTGGTGAGATAAGGGCATCCTTCAATGATTAGAGATGCTCATTCTTAGGAAGTTTTAGTCATTGATTCCAAGAGTCCTCCTATAATAAAACACTCTTTCCATTTCTAATTTCCTAAAAACTATGATCTTGAAAAAAATATTTGTTGCCCTAGGATGCATTCCATATATGGAATTCTATTATGTTCCTTGTCACTCAAATGAGTTAGGAGTCTAGAATGTTGGTCATGTACACTTTTTCCACATCTTTCTCCATAAGCGTTGTAATATTTTTACCCATTTGCACCATATTTTGGAACTCAAAGCTTGGCTGAGAGTTTGGAGGTGCCTATGCCATAATCCAACATTTTTCATAGTTTGGCATGTCTTACCCCAACCCACCAGAGTTCATTTTATTTCATTTTTAGCACCCCCCAGAGGAAGGTTCTTTCAATGTTTCCAATTTTGTTTATGATTTACTTTGGGGGAACCATTGTTGAGAGTAGATAGGTATGGATGGACTGGAAAACTAATTTAAGGAGAGGGAGACAACCATTAACATTTTGAGCTCTGAATATCCTACTAGTGATTTCAACTTCAAATTTAAGAAGAAGAGATTCCCAAACTTTTTTCTTAATAGAATTTACTGTGAGGGGAGAACCCAAAAATTTGGAGGGAAAATAGATCCTTTGAATTCCAAGTAGGAATGAAATATGGAATTTGATAGAACAAGGGATGTTAAAGAAGAAACTTTTTGATGTAGCTAAGTTGATGGAGGTACCAAAGGCTTCAGAAAAGGTTTGGAGAATTCTCTCGAGATTTCAGGATTCTTTCATTCTAGGAACTCCCAACAAAGGGTGTCATCTATAAGCTACTAGTGTGAAAATGAATTATTGGGAGAGCCAAAGGGAAGAACATGAAGATATCCTTAGAAAAGATAATTATTTATAGTGCATCCCAAGCCTTCAAGCAAGAGAAAAATGGTGTCATGTGAGATATGGTCACCCTATATGATAGCTCGAGATGGGAAAAAGGTGGTAGAAGGAGAACCATTAATTAGTATAATGAAAAAATGCTTTTATGATAAGGGCCATAGCCTAATGAATCTATATTTTATTAAAGACAAACGTAGTTAGGACATGGAAAATACATTTTCAACTAAGTTTGTTAAAGGATTTAGAAATATCAGGTTTAGTGAGCATACCTGAATGTTTGGACGAGTTGAGTGAGTGGATGTGTTCACGAGCTAGAATAATGTTGTCCAATATCTGGAAACCTTCAACATATATTTTATAGATGAAATTGCAAGGGGAAATGGAGAAATAACCAAAGGGTGTGTTGGAGCAAGAAATCTTGGGGATGAGGGCTATGAAAGCAATATCAAGGGAAATAATACTATAGGTTAAATGAGAATATTATACCACTACATTCAAAATCATATTCCCTAGTATTTTCTATTGAACATGATAAAAATTTTAAGTGAAGCATTCATGTCCCAATGGTTTTACTTTAGGAATATCCATAACAACTTCTTCTGTTGAGAAATCTATAGGGTGTTGAAAATAGAAACAAGAAATGATAAAAATAGAATCCAATAATTCCAGTTTAATTTGTCCTTGAATTAAAGTGAGAATTAAAATTGAATTTTATCCTCATAGGAACTTGTAATAGTTAACTACAGCGAGTTGACCTAGTCAACTTATGAATTTCGTGTTGGAAGTCTTTATGATGTCATGTATATGTTCTCCCTATATTATAGGGGTCAATGATGAGTTAAGTATGAGTGGTAATTAGTTAACTTATTTTACTGAATTAAGTCTAGTTAAAAATTAGTTCCAAACTATTTGCGGACCTAATAGTGAGTTAACAGTCAATTGATGCCTTAGTGCACTCAACTAGTGCTACTCCAGTTAACTGAAGATTCCCTCATCAAAAGATCATGCATGTCAATCTGGAGAGAGACCCAGTTGAGACTAGATTGAAGGGACAATGGACTTTTTTTGTATACTTTTTTGAGTTGTACAGATGGTGCATGCAACTAGGAACTGAACCTAGAATGGATTGCGTAGTTATGGATTACAAATTTCCCTTTAAATACATGCTAATTCTCTCAAGAATTGTGCAATGAATTAGAAGCTTCGAGGCTTGGAAATTTGGCTAATTATTGGCCAAAGGATGTCATCAGGCGGAGGATAGGAAATAATTTTGCAGGATAAGCTCAAGGTTGAGCAGACTATATTTTATTTATCCAAATTATTTGACCAAGGGCATAAGGGAATAGGGACTTGGAGAGCAGGAGAATTGGCTAAGTATTCGCCAAGAGTTTGCTTGTGAGTTGGAGATTGATATTACTGAGTGTTGGGATCGTTCTTGTCAGAAAAAGAATTGGATTAACATCTTGGATTGATTATTAATGCAATACAAATAGTGGGGTTTTGAGTTGTGGCTTTCCCCATATATTTATTATGTTATGTTCCATTGATGTTCTTCCTCTTGTCGATTACTATTTTCATCAATCTATTGGCTTCCTTTGGTTGAAAGTAGAAGTAGATTCTTGTCCTATGCTTTAGTAAATTGGATGAGACTATGAAACTATAGGATTTTCTACATGGTATCAGATTTATATTTGTAGAAATTTTCTACATGGTATCAGAGTTGAGAACAATATACTAGAGGAGATTTCAAAGTTTTGAATTTTGGGTGAGAGTTTGCAGAGAATATATGAAATTTTTTTTGTGCAAAGATTTCACAAAAAAATAGAATTTATGGATTAATTGCAAAAAAATATGCAAATTCAAAAAAACAATTGGACGAATCGTAGTTTGGATGAGGGAGATATTGCTAATTTAAATCAGCTCTTTTTCAAGAAAATTTCGTGACGATGGGATAGATGAAATAGATTAGTGCGCTAGCTAAGAACCTACATGCTCTTGAGGTTCAAGATCTGTGTAAAACCTTCAGGAGAAATGAAAATTTTATAGACTTGGTGGTCGAGAGGGTGAGTAAATTTCCTCTCAACATGCAACCCTAGAAGAAGTCTCTGAAGTAGCTTCAGGAAGTTGTGGAGCAACCACAACTAGATAAGCTAAGAGGAGACTGAGTGGAAAGATCTGCTCAAGTAGAGAAGAAGTAGTCTCAGAACCAGTCTTAAACAATTGTGGAACAACCACAACTGGAGAAGACGAGAGGAGACTAAGTGGAGGCATCCAGTCATGCAGATAACTCCAGTAGGGGGAACTTCGAGCCAAGTGGGTAGAGGGATCACATGCAGCCATACCTCCAGGTGTGAGGTGCGGTGATTTGAAGTGATAGTCCCAAGTGGGCTAAAATTGGGCAGGGTCCATTGATTTTTTTTATCAAATGGATCGTACTCTGCTACGAGAGCCCAAAGTACATAGTAGCCGGAGGAATCAGTGGGCTTGAAGCAGTCAAAGATCAAAGTGATAGATGCTAGAGCAATTAGATACTGAAGAGTGTAGAGAGGGTTGACAACAGTGCAGAAAGGTAGAGCCAATAGAAGTGCAGAGTTTCTAGTTGACAAAGGCATTAGAAGTCAGAGACTTTGATGACAGAGGCATCATTTTGATTCAGGTTGGATGTTTTTTTGTTTCTCGACTTTGATGACAAGGGCATCATTTCTTGATGAGATGGAATGCTGAAAATAACAACAAGAAATGATAAAAATAGAATCTAGAAATTCTAGTTTAATTTGTCCTTGAAATAAACTCACAATTAAAATCAAATTTTATTTTCATAGCAACTTGTAATAGTTAACTAGAGTGATTTGACTTACTTAACTTAGAAATTTCGAGTTGGAAGTCTTTCTAAAGTCATGTATATCTTCTCCCTATATTATAGGGGTCCATGATGAGTTAGGTATGAGTGGTAATTAGTTAAATCAGTTTACTGAGTTAAGTTCAGTTAAATTAGTTTGAAATTGTTTGAGGAACTAATAGTGAGTTAACAGTCAGTTGATGCATTAGTGCACTCAACTAGTGCTACTCTAGTTAACTCAAGATTCCCTCATCATAAACTCATGCATGTCAATTTTGAGAAAGACCCACTTGAGACTAGAGTGCAGGGACAATGTACTATTTGTTGTATAATTTTCTAAGTTTTATAGATGGTGCATGCAATCAAGAACTGAACCTAGAAGGGATTACATAGTTATTGATGAGGAATTTCCCTTTAAATAAGGGCTAATTATTTCAGGAATTATGTAAAGAATTAGAAGCTTGGACACATGGAAATTTGGCTAAGTATTGGCCAAAGGAAGTCAAAAGGTGGAGGATAGTAAATACTTTTGCAGGGTAAGCTCCAGGTTGTGCAGACCATATTGTATTTATCCAAATTCTTTGACCAAGGGTGCAAGAAAATATGGACTTGGAGAGCAAGAGAATTGGATAAGTGCTAGCTAAGAGTTTGCTTGTGAGTTGGAGATTGATTTTAGTGAGCCTTGGGATTTCTCTTGTGAGAACAAGCATTGTATTATCATCTTGGAATTCTGATTAATGTAATACAGATAGTGGGGTTTTGACTTGTGGCCTTCCCCATATATTTATTGTGTTAGATGCCATTGATGTTCTTCCTCTTATCAATTACTTTTTTCATTGATCTATTGGCTTCCACTAGTTGAAAGTAGAAGTAGATTCTTGTCCCGCGCTTTAGTAAATTGCATGAGCTTGTGAATCTATAGGATTTTCTACATAGGGCTGGAGATAGAATGATTTCGTTATTATTTATAATTGTTTGTGATGTCTTTTAAATTTTTCCAAATTATTAGTTTCTTCGATTATTATTATGTTTTTTCTTATCATAAAAAAAATACCAAAATGAGAAGAACAATAGAACACTAGAACGTAAGATATAAGATGCAAGCTAGGGCCAAAACCTCTCCACTTGAGAGGAAAACCTATAAATCTCTTCTCTTCTTATTGATTCTTCAATTAATAAATTCTAAGACCTAGAGACCAAGACCAACTCTAACCTTCTTGATGATGTGCTTCCTTTCTTCAAGTCAAACCTTGTTAAATATCTTCAAGCAGCAAAACTTCGAACCCCAACTTGAGAATTTTAGCCTCCATTGTAGGTATGAAATTTTTGGCCCCTCTGCAACAACTACTCCATCCACATGTGTGAGTGAAATTTAGCCTTCCAAGTCCTCCCAGCAGCGTCGCTTGGTTTTATTCCTTATCTAGGGCTAGAGAGTGACCTAGTAGGCTCATGTTCTAGCAAGTTCAATCTTCTTCCAACAACTTGAAAATTTCGACCTTGAAGCAACAAACCTTGGCTCTTTTCCTTCACACATGTGATAGAGAATTAGCCCAAAATATTCCTTCTTAATCCTTCTCCTTCTTTGCTAGCCTTGTTATTATTCTCCCTGGAATGGATGAGTGCGAATTCAATAAGTACAAAGGAGGTTGAGTTACCTCCTTTATATAGGGTTGTAAGGTGGATGTGGCCCCTCAAAGTAGGCCGACCTAGTCTTGGAAGGTATTTTTAATACCTTTAAATACAAAAATAATTATTTTTTATAAGATACAATCTTCCTGATGGGGTCTTCAACTTATGACAATAAGTATTTTGACTTCTTGGCCTAAGGAAAACCCCAAAAGCACTAAAATGGCTGCTTGAACTCTAAAATAAAAGACCTTGGGCTTCAAGGGGATGACTTTGTTGCTGAGGGGTTTCGCTCGGGCCTATGGTAGACCCTGTTCAGTGGGAGATCTACGAGATCGATTCTGGTGGTGAAAGAAGATGGAATGTAGTTGAGAGATAAGGATAGAGAAATTTAATGGTCTGAGTTTTGACTTGTGGAAACTCAAGATGGAGTATTTGTTGGTGGATAAAGATCAGTGGATCACGGTAGATCTGGGTACTAAACCAACGGGAGTGTCCAATGAAGTATGGAAGAAGTTGGATCGGAAGGCAAAGAGCACAATATGATTGTGTGTCTTAGATTCACTATTGCTGAATGTATCAAGGGAAGCTACATCAGAGGCTTTGTGGGACAAGTTAGGGACTTTGTACCAATCTAAGTCTCTGGTGAATAAACTATTCTTGGAGAAAAATTTGTATAACTTGAGGATGAAAGTTTGAGACTCGGTGACAGAGCATCTGAACGAAATTAATACCGTGGTAAGTCAGTTAGCATCTGTTGATATTAAAATTTTAGATGAAGATAAGTACATCAATTTGTTATGTTCTCTACCAGATTCATGGGATGATCTAGTTATTGCAATAGGTAGCAATGCAACTACCTTACAGTTTGATGAAATAGTCTCAACCTTTCTGATGGAGGAGATGAGACGAAAAAATATGGAGAGCCAAAATGGTGATGCCTTGTCTGTACAAGGATGGTCCCACAATAGAAACAAAAATAAGTCATCGAGTCGGATATCTAAATCTAGAGGGAGATCTAAATCTCCAGGAAAATCTTTAAAGGTGGTGTGCTAGAAATGCAGAAAGGAAGGCCACTTCAAAAGGGATTGTAAATCTAAAGCTCTTGATAAATGAAAGGGATCTAATGAGGCTCCTTCTGCAGAGGCGAAAACCACCTTAGATGAAGTTGGGGATGTGTACTTGGTTTCTTCAAGTACACATGTAGATCATGAGGCATGGTTGATTGACTCAGGTGCATCCTTTCACTTCACTCCCCATAGAGAGTGGTTCTGTGAGTATGAGAAATATGATGGTTTTGATATCTTCTTCGGGGATGACAGGAAGGCTAGAATCATTAGTTGTGGAAAAGTAAAGTTGAAACTGCAAGGTGGAAGGGTTAGGACACTTCTGGGTTTTTTGCTTCCTGCATTAGCTAGAAATCTGATTTCTATTAGTAAGCTGGATGATGCAGGTGTAAAAATAGTGTTCGAGAAGGATACCTGCAAACTGGTTCATGGAGAACTGGTATTGATGCGGGGAGTCTGGATTGGAACTCTGTACAAGCTGCAAGGTAGCACTATTGTTGATGGGTGCAACAGTTTTGTGGTTCCTGAAAGTGGAGTAGAAAATCTAGTGGTCTCTGGCGAAAAGACCATGCTGTGGCATGAAAGGCTTGGACATATTGGAGAGAAGGGCCTTCGAATACTTCATGGTAAAGGTATGTTAGAGGGTATGAGTAATAGCTCTCTGGATTTTGATTTCTGTGAAAATTGTGTATACGGGAAGAAGAATCAGGTGAGTTTCCTCTCTGGTGGTAAGAGGGCAAAACATATATTAGAGCTTGTGCACAGTGATGTGTTTGGACCTGTGAAAGTTCCATCACTGGGTAAGTCTGTGTACTATGTATCATTTATAGATGAATTCTCAAGGAATACATGGATATATTTCCTTAAGAAGAAATATGAAGTCTTTGATAGGTTTAAATAATTTAAAGCTCTAGCTGAAAACTAGATAGAGACGAAGATAAAGGTGCTGAGGATGGATAATGGTGGAGAGTTTTGCAGAAGAATACTCCATATACACCTCGGAAAAATGGAGTTGCAAAAAGAATGAACAAGACATTGATGGAAAGGGCAAGAAGCATGCTCAGTGGTGCCGTGTTAGGACAGGAATTCTGGGTAGAGGCGGTGGATATTGCATGTTACCTGGTCAACAGGTCACCTTCATCAGCGTTGGAGGATAAGACTCCACAAGAGGTATGGACTGGTAAGAAACCCTCTCTTTAACATCTAAGGGTATTTGGATGTGATGCATATGTACATGTTCCAAAGGAGAAAAGAACAAAGTTGTATAGTAATTTTGAAAAGTGCATCTTTATTGGGTATAAGGATGGTTTAAAAGGTTATAAGCTTTGCAACCCAGTAACAAGGAAGGTTACGTACAACCGAGATGTGGTTTTCAAAGGGTTGAAAGATGTTATTAAACATGAATTTCAACCAAAGGAACCTGAGAAGATAGAGTTTGAGCTAAAGGAGGAAGAATCAGACTCTACAACGGAGAAGGAATCAAAAGATGAAGAGCCACAAACTCCGGCTATGAGAAGATCAGTTTGAGAAAGAAGGTAGCTAGAAAGGTATAGTCCATCTACTTTCTGTTCAAATTTTTCTTTGTTTTTTACTGATGATGATCCCAGAACTGTGAAGGAAGCAGTGGATTCAAAGGATGGAAAACTCTAGAAAGAGGCCATGATTGATGAAATGGCATCTTTGCACAAAAATGAGGCTTGGGATCTAGTGGAGTTGCTGTTTGGAAGGAACCCACTGGCAGAAAATGGGTGTTCAAAAGGAAGACAAATGCAGAAGGACAAGTGTAGAAATACAAAGCTTGGTTGGTAGCAAAAGGTTATTCCCAGGTGCCGGGAATTGATTTTGGTGATATTTTTCTCCTGTTGCCAAGCTAACTTCTATTAGATTACTTTTATCTGTTGCTGCTGCTTTTGATTTGAGGTAGAACAGATGGATGTGAAGACAACATTTCTTCACGAGGATCTAGAAGAGGAGATCTACATGAAGCAACCTGAAGGCTTTGCGGTGAAGGGTAAGAAAGAATTGGTATGTAAGTTAAAGAAGTCTCTATATGGGCTAAAACAGTCACCAAGGATGTGGTATCAGAAATTTGACACATTTATACGGGGACTTGGCTTCATTAGAAGAAAAGCAGATCACTGTGTGTATTTTAAATTAATCGTTGACAGTGTTATTTATCTGGTCTTGTATGTGGATGATATGTTGTTGGTTGGAAATGAAAAAGAAGTTATCCAAGATTTGAAGACCCAATTATCCTCCAAATTCTACATGAAAGATCTTGGTGTTGCAGACTATATTTTGGGCATGGAAATTAAAAGAGATTGGGCAAAGAGGAAGCTTTGGTTAAATCAAAGGAAGTATGTCGAGACAATATTGCAAATGTTTAATATGCAGGATAGTAAACTAGTGAAGGTTCCTATTCTTGTAGGTGTGAGGTTATCTGCTAAACAGTGTCCCAAGACACAATAAGAGGAAGAGAACATGTCCCATGTTCCATATGCAAGTGTAGTCGGTAGCTTGATGTATGTAATGGTTTGTACTAGACCAAACATTGCACATTCAGTGGGAGTATTGAGCAGGTTTATGTCAAAACTAGGGAAGGATCACTGGACAACAGTGAAGCAGGTTTTCAGGTATTTGTGTGGCACTAGTGATTATGGTTTGTGCTACCAAGGAAGACCAGGATTGGGCAGAGTGTTGGATATTCATGGCTTTGTTGATGCAGACTGGGCTGGAGATCTGTATCAGAGAAGATCTACAAGTGGGTATGTGTTTAACTTATTCGGAGGTGCAGTCAGTTGGATGAGTAAGAAACAATCTATAGTGGCACTGTCAAATATAGATGCATAATCCATGGCAGCCACTCATGCAAGCAAGGAAGCATTTTGGTTGCAGAGATTTTGTTCAAGTATGGGGTTAGCACAGGAAGCTATAAGGATAGACTGTGACAGCCAAAGTGCAATTTTCTTGGAAAAGAACCCACATATCATTCAAAGACAAAGCACATTGATGTTGAGTATCACTCTATGAGGGATATGATAGAAGACAAAAAGGTGTTACTGGTAAAGGTGGATAATTTGAACAATACTGCAGATGCATTGACAATATCTGTGAGCTCTGATAAGTTCTCTTGGTGTAGAGAGACAATGGGAATTTCAGGGCTAGAAAAATGACTAAGCTCTCTTGTGGCCCCCTATGGAAAGAAAACAACAAGTGGGAGAATGTTGGGTTGTGTTATATTCTTTCCACATAGTTAATAGGGGGTTTGAGGGGCAGCCGTAACCCCATTTTATGGTGTTCGGGGCAGCGCCCCAGAAAATTTTGGTTTTTGACCCTATGTTAAGTTGGGCAGACCCACCTATGGTTTTGTGCATTATTTTTGCACATGTTTTTTAGACGCGATGGTTTTCGGTCCATGGTATCAGACGCGATGGCTTTTAGTCCATGGTATTGGAGGCTTCGGCATGTAGAAATATGTATTATTACATTGAAAGGAAAATAATGAAAAATCAAGCTGGTAGTCCCGGTTTTGGGATCCAGGGGAAAATCTCTTTGTATGTTTGCTTTATGTGTTCTGCCCTTGCATTATTTTATTTTATGTGTTTTAGAATTCGTATGCAGGTAATTTCTGTACAGGGTTAAAACCTACAAGCCTTACATTTCCATTTCTGGATAGCCATGGTGTGATGGGATTCATTCTTGGTTGAGCTTTAGATTTCTGAAAGGTTTTGCATCAAGGTGAGGTGGTCTTAAGAAAATCCCAAGGGTTGGGGGTGGAGATGGTCTTCTTCAGGTAGCCCTCAATAGGGTGATGGAGACAAGAAAATTCCTCAAGGGATGGTCAAGGAATTCAGAGGCATCCAAGCTTGGTTTGGGTTTGTGATATCAGAATTCAATTTTTTTTATGGATTGGTTTATCCAATTGTATCCCACATTCATGCTTGGAATATGCCATGGGGGTGATTAGCCGAGAGAAATATTTGGTTCATCCCAATTTATGGTCAGGTGGTATGTGGAATTCCCCAACTTGATTTGATTTTGTATATGTAATAAGAGATAATTTCCTCTTGCATTTAATCAGTAAATATACTTTTTAGTATGTGTATTTAAAGATTGTTCTACCATTGCTATGATTATGGTTATATGCTAGTTATAAGCAGGGTTTTATCACAGATTCAAGATATGGCTCTTATCAATTTTGATTGATAAATGAATGATTATCGAATGAATCAACAAATAGATCTTATTGTAGCAACTATGAGAGGGCTTTCAAAGCTTCTTGATGATTATCAGATAAGTTTCAAATTTCTATGTTTAGATATGCATTCATGACTTGTAGATTTCATGTTCACTATGCGTTTGACGGAATGAATGTCATGGTTAAGCATGGTTAGGTCAAGTTATTAATTAAGTTTTGGGTTAAAGGCTATGTCTTTGTGTCATTTATTGTTCTGGAAAGTCTCATCAAGTTCTCTATAGTGTTCTGGAGACTAGACCTAAAAAGGTGGCACAAATCTCGCAGTCGTTGGCACAAAAATGGGAAAATGGGATTGCAGTTGCTCCCTTGTAGGCTTGTGTATGCAACTGGATGCCTAGAGTGGAATTTATGTAGTATTATTCCTATGGCTAGGAGACTAAGTTAGTGAAAAATAACTCAAGGTTTGGGCACCTCGAGGGATGGTTTAGCTCTTGGGGGTCCTGAAGCTCTTGAGGAAGGTTAGTAAAGTTTTTGTTTGTTGATTCCACTTCCTTAACTATACCTAGGAGGTTGTGTCATGTTATAGTAGCCCCTCACTCATGTTTAGCGAGACAGTGCGATGAAAGTGGGTAGATATTGGAGGTAGCATTACGAATTTAGCGAAATATGGTGAAGTGCAGATAATTATGAGTTTTATATTTTAAACTTGTGTTGCAATAAATGTATTATGGTAGAGAAGAATACCTTTAAATATTATACATTAGATAATAATATCATTGGAAAAACTATGGGTTGTCTAAACCTTGAGGCCAAAAACCACCAACTTAAATTGAATATTTTACCTCAATTTTATTTTAATTATTTCAGTTTTAATTTAATTTTAATTTTTCTTTCATTTTATTAATGTAATTTTATTGAGTAAAATTGTTTACATAATATAAGATAACAACATCTCTTCAAAAAAGGTATGCACTATGGATTTTGGAGGGCTTTTGGACATATGGTATTAATAAGCCATGATATTGGTCCATGGTATTGTAACAAAGCCTCTTTATAAATTAAGAATCCTAGTTTGGGACCATGTCAAGAGGAGTTTTTTCCATGCTAATATTGAAATTGGCAAACTTATCTACAAGTTTGTTTCCTTCCATGTGAACATGATTTATGATGGGGGCATGAATTCTATTTAAAATCTTAGATGCATTTGTAATCCAAGCTTCCATCCTCTAGCTTTGAGAGACTTTGGAAGGGTTGGTGCCACATTAAATTTTGCAAAATATATTAATGATTGTTTTTAATCACCTTTATGATAATATTGATGACAAGTAATGGTAAGGCCCTATTCCATAGCCCATAGATCATTTTTATGATTGATATTTTATCATATTGCATTGTCATATATATGAAGTTTTTTCCCTAAGAAATATTTGAAAATGCATCCATAGCTTTCCTACCCTAGGTTTCCCTTTGAAGTTCCATCAAAATAATTTAATAGATAATTTAGGAGGAGGGAACTACACTCATGTGTTGGACTAGGGTGGGTTTGAAACACTAGTATTTTACTATTATGAGAAATAAGAGAAGCCTAGCTCCATCATTTTTTCCTTTTAATATTTATTTTAATTTCAATCTTCTAGAATCCAAGATATAGTAGAGTTTGTCTCCTTGAGCTTTTTTAGAATAGCTCACCATACAAAATAACAAATAGTTTGGATGTCTTTGAAAATTCTTCGATTGCATTCCTTCTAAATGTCTGAAATGATGAAACTAGTGATCGATTGCCAAATTATATTCACAAAAGGACTTAGGAAGGTGGAGTCTCAAATTCTCAAACATGGAGATGAAAATATCATGAATATTTTTACTCTTCATGAAGATCGTGGAAAGACAGTCCCAAATATTTGAAGAGAAAGTGTAATTGCTAAAAATATGAGTGATATGCTAAAAATAGAAAAACAAATTTGAAATGTAGAGGGTCCTTAATACCCTTGGTGTTGATTTTTTTCACAAGCTAGAATCCATAGGGAGAGGGTAACCTTAGGCCAATGAATTTTATTTCCAAAGCTTGCTCCATTTTCCATGATTCTCCCCTTTTCAGTTACAAGTAAGTATTACATAGGCCTCATGAATCGTAAAATTCCAAAACATTGATTTTCCCAACTGAGAGTGTCCTCTCCTTCTTGAATTGGGATTTTTTTTCTTCAAAGTTCTTGAGAGAAGGGATCACTTTCAATTTGGGGAAAAAGAATAGGAAAATTAGAACAAAACATTCTTTAATACCCTTGGGGAATGTGGAAGTTTGAAGTCCTAACGGCTGGGAATGAGATTGTGGTGAGATAAGGGCACCCTTCAATGATTAGAGATGCTCATTCTTAGGAAGTTTTAGTCATTATTCCAAGAGTCCTCCTATAATAAAACACTCTTTCCATTTCTAATTTCCTAAAAACTATGATCTTGAAAAAAATATTTGTTGCCCTAGGATGCATTCCATATATGGAATTCTATTATGTTCCTTGTCGCTCAAATGAGTTAGGAGTCTAGAATATTGGTCATGTACATTTTTTCCACATCTTTCTCCATAAGCTTTGTAATATTTTTACCCATTTGCACCATGTTTTGGAACTCAAAGCTTGGCTGAGAGTTTGGAGGTGCCTATGCCATAATCCAACATTTTTCATAGTTTGGCATGTCTTACCCCAACCCGCGAGAGTTCATTTTCTTTCATTTTTAGCACCCCCCAGAGGAAGGTTCTTTCAATGTTTCCAATTTTGTTTATGATTTACTTTGGGGGAACCATTGTTGAGAGTAGATAGGTATGGATGGACTGGAAAACTAATTTAAGGAGAGGGAGACAACCATTAACATTTTGAGCTCTGAATATCCTACTAGTGATTTCAACTTCAAATTTAAGAAGAAGAAATTCCCAAACTTTTTTCTTAATAGAATTTACTGTGAGGGGAGCACCCAAAAATTTGGAGGGAAAATAGATCCTTTGAATTCGAAGTAGGAATGAAATATGGAATTTGATAGAACAAGGGATGTTAAAGAAGAAACTTTTTGATGTAGCTAAGTTGATGGAGGTACCAAAGGCTTCAGAAAAGGTTTGGAGAATTCTCTCGAGATTTCAGGATTCTTTCATTCTAGGAACTCCCAACAAAGGGTGTCATCTATAAGCTACTAGTGTGAAAATGAATTATTAGGAGAGCCAAAGGGAAGAACATGAAGATATCCTTAGAAAAGATAATTATTTATAGTGCATCCCAAGCCTTCAAGCAAGAGAAAAATCATGTCATGTGAGATATGGTCACCCTATATGATAGCTCGCGATGGGAAAAAGGTGGGAGAAGGAGAACCATTAATTAGTATAATGAAAAAATGCTTTTATGATAAGGGCCATAGCCTAATGAATCTATATTTGATTAAAGACAAACGTAGTTAGGACATGGAAAATACATTTTCAACTAAGTTTGTTAAAGGATTTAGAAATATCAGGTTTAGTGAGCATACCTGAATGTTTGGACGAGTTGAGTGAGTGGATGTGTTCACGAGCTAGAATAATGTTGTCCAATATCTGGAAACCTTCAACATATATTTTATAGATGAAATTGCAAGGGGAAATGGAGAAATAACCAAAGGGTGTGTTGGAGCAAGAAATCTTGGGGATGAGGGCTATGAAAGCAATATCAAGGGAAATAATACTATAGGTTAAATGAGAATATTATACCACTACATTCAAAATCATATTCCCTAGTATTTTCTATTGAACATGATAAAAATTTTAAGTGAAGCATTCATGTCCCAATGGTTTTACTTTAGGAATATCCATAACAACTTCTTTTGTTGAGAAATCTATAGGGTGTTGAAAATAGAAACAAGAAATGATAAAAATAGAATCCAATAATTCCAGTTTAATTTGTCCTTGAATTAAAGTGAGAATTAAAATTGAATTTTATCCTCATAGGAACTTGTAATAGTTAACTACAGCGAGTTGACCTAGTCAACTTATGAATTTCATGTTGGAAGTCTTTATGATGTCATGTATATGTTCTCCCTATATTATAGGGGTCAATGATGAGTTAAGTATGAGTGGTAATTAGTTAACTTATTTTACTGAATTAAGTCTAGTTAAAAATTAGTTCCAAACTATTTGCGGACCTAATAGTGAGTTAACAGTCAATTGATGCCTTAGTGCACTCAACTAGTGCTACTCCAGTTAACTGAAGATTCCCTCATCAAAAGATCATGCATGTCAATCTGGAGAGAGACCCAGTTGAGACTAGATTGAAGGGACAATGGACTTTTTTTGTATACTTTTTTGAGTTGTACAGATGGTGCATGCAACTAGGAACTGAACCTAGAATGGATTGCGTAGTTATGGATTACAAATTTCCCTTTAAATACATGCTAATTCTCTCAAGAATTGTGCAATGAATTAGAAGCTTCGAGGCTTGGAAATTTGGCTAATTATTGGCCAAAGGAAGTCATCAGGCGGAGGATAGGAAATAATTTGGCAGGTTAAGCTCAAGGTTGAGTAGACTATATTTTATTTATCCAAATTATTTGACCAAGGGCATAAGGGAATAGGGACTTGGAGAGCAGGAGAATTGGCTAATTATTCGCCAAGAGTTTGCTTGTGAGTTGGAGATTGATATTACTGAGTGTTGGGATTGTTCTTGTCAGAAAAAAGAATTGGATTAACATCTTGGATTGATTATTAATGCAATACAAATAGTGGGGTTTTGAGTTGTGGCTTTCCCCATATATTTATTATGTTATGTTCCATTGATGTTCTTCCTCTTGTCGATTACTATTTTCATCAATCTATTGGCTTCCTTTGGTTGAAAGTAGAAGTAGATTCTTGTCCTATGCTTTAGTAAATTGGATGAGACTATGAAACTATAGGATTTTCTACATGGTATCAGATTTATATTTGTAGAAATTTTCTACATGGTATCAGAGTTGAGAACAATATACTAGAGGAGATTTCAAAGTTTTGAATTTTGGGTGAGAGTTTGCAGAGAATATATGAATTTTTTTTTGTGCAAAGATTTCACAAAAAAATAGAATTTATGGATTATTTGCAAAAAAATATGCAAATTCAAAAAAACAATTGGACGAATCGTAGTTTGGATGAGGGAGATATTGCTAATTTAAATCAGCTCTTTTTCAAGAAAATTTCGTGACGATGGGATAGATGAAATAGATTAGTGCGCTAGCTAAGAACCTACATGCTCTTGAGGTTCAAGGTCTGTGCAAAACCTTCAGGAGAAATGAAAATTTTATAGACTTGGTGGTTGAGAGGGTGAGTAAATTACCTCTCAACATGCAACCCTAGAAGAAGTCTCTGAAGTAGCTTCAGGAAGTTGTGGAGAAACCACAACTAGATAAGCTAAGAGGATACTGAGTGGAAAGATCTGCTCAAGTAGAGAAGAAGTAGTCTCAGAACCAGTCTTAGACAATTGTGGAACAACCACAACTGGAGAAGACGAGAGGAGACTAAGTGGAGGCATCTAGTCATGCAGAGAACTCCAGTAGGGGGAACTTCGAGCCAAGTGGGTAGAGGGATCACATGCAGCCATACCTCCAGGTGTGAGGTGCGGTGATTTGAAGTGATAGTCCCAAGTGGGCTAAAATTGGGCAGGGTCCATTGATTTTTTTTATCAAATGGATCGTACTCTGCTACGAGAGCCCAAAGTACATAGTAGCGGGAGGAATCAGCGGGTTTGAAGTAGTCGAAGATCAAAGTGATAGATGCTAGAGCAATTATATACTGAAGAGTGTAGAGAGGGTTGACAACAGTGCAGAAAGGTAGAGCCAATAGAAGTGCAGAGTTTCTAGTTGACAAAGGCATTAGAAGTCAGAGACTTTGATGACAGAGGCATCATTCTGATTCAGGTTGGATGTTTTTTTGTTCTCGACTTTGATGACAAGGGCATCATTTCTTGATGAGATGGAATGTTGAAAATAACAACAAGAAATGATAAAAATAGAATCCAGAAATTCTAGTTTAATTTGTCCTTGAAATAAACTCACAATTAAAATCAAATTTTATTTTCATAGCAACTTGTAATAGTTAACTAGAGTGATTTGACTTACTTAACTTAGAAATTTCGAGTTGGAAGTCTTTCTAAAGTCATGTATATCTTCTCCCTATATTATAGGGGTCCATGATGAGTTAGGTATGAGTGGTAATTAGTTAAATCAGTTTACTGAGTTAAGTTCAGTTAAATTAGTTTGAAATTGTTTGAGGAACTAATAGTGAGTTAACAGTCAGTTGATGCATTAGTGCACTCAACTAGTGCTACTCTAGTTAACTCAATATTCCCTCATCATAAACTCATGCATGTCAATTTTGAGAAAGACCCACTTGAGACTAGAGTGCAGGGACAATGTACTATTTGTTGTATAATTTTCTAAGTTTTATAGATGGTGCATGCAATCAAGAACTGAACCTAGAAGGGATTACATAGTTATTGATGAGGAATTTCCCTTTAAATAAGGGCTAATTCTTTCAGGAATTATGTAAAGAATTAGAACATGGAAATTTGGCTAAGTATTGGCCAAAGGAAGTCAAAAGGCGGAGGATAGTAAATACTTTTGCAGGTTAAGCTCCAGGTTGTGCAGACCATATTGTATTTATCCAAATTCTTTGACCAAGGGTGCAAGAAAATATGGACTTGGAGAGCAAGAGAATTGGATAAGTGTTGGCTAAGAGTTTGCTTGTGAGTTGGAGATTGATTTTAGTGAGCCTTGGGATTTTTCTTGTGAGAACAAGCATTGTATTATCATCTTGGATTTTTGATTAATGTAATACAGATAGTGGGGTTTTGACTTGTGGCCTTCCCCAGATATTTATTGTGTTAGATGCCATTGATGTTCTTCCTCTTATCAATTACTTTTTTCATTGATCTATTGGCTTCCAGTAGTTGAAAGTAGAAGTAGATTCTTGTCCCGTGCTTTAGTAAATTGCATGAGCTTGTGAATCTATAGGATTTTCTACATAGGGCTGGAGATAGAATGATTTCGTTATTATTTATAATTGTTTGTGATGTCTTTTAACTTTTTCAAAATTATTAGTTTCTTCGATTATTATTATGTTTTTTCTTATCATAAAAAAAATACCAAAATGAGAAGAACAATAGAACACTAGAACGTAAGATATAAGATGCAAGCTAGGGCCAAAACCTCTCCACTTGAGAGGAAAACCTATAAATCTCTTCTCTTCTTATTGATTCTTCAATTAATAAATTCTAAGACCTAGAGACCAAGACCAATACCCTTCCAAGACCAACTCTAACCTTCTTGATGATGTGCTTCCTTTCTTCAAGTCAAACCTTGTTAAATATCTTCAAGCAGCAAAACTTCGAACCCCAACTTGAGAATTTCAGCCTCCATTGTAGGTATGAAATTTTTGGCCCCTCTACAACAACTACTCCATCCACATGTGTGAGTGAAGTTTAGCCTTCCAAGTCCTCCCAGCAGTGTCACTTGGTTTTATTCCTTATCTAGGGCTAGAGAGTGACCTAGTAGGCTCATGTTCTAGCAACTCCAATCTTCTGCCAACAACTTGAGAATTTCGACCTTGAAGCAACAAACCTTGGCTCTTTTCCTTCACACATGTGATAGAGAATTAGCCCAAAATATTCCTTCTTAATCCTTCTCCTTCTTTGCTAGCCTTGTTATTATTCTCCCTGGAATGGATGAGTGCGAATTCAATAAGTACAAAGGAGGTTGAGTTACCTCCTTTATATAGGGTTGTAAGGTGGATGTGGCCCCTCAAAGTAGGCCGACCTAGTCTTGGAAGGTATTTTTAATACCTTTAAATACAAAAATAATTTTTTTTTATAAGATACAATCTTCCTGATGGGGTCTTCAACTTATGACAATAAGTATTTTGACTTCTTGGCCTAAGAAAAACCCCAAAAGCACTAAAATGGCTGCTTGAACTCTAAAATAAAAGACCTTTGGCATGAAACCTGTGCTTCAAAATAATGATAATAATTTATATTTCATTTTACAATATACAATAATCAAAATTAAATTTCATATTTATGAAGACCAAACCTAGGTACACATTTTTCAACATCTTCTGCCTCTTCCAAAGTAGTATTTTTATGGAGAAAAGTGGTTTTATCAAGTGTAACAAGTATAAAAATATTTCTAGTGACTTTTCCTATATCAAATCTCTTGTCTAAAATTTTCTTTGATATAATGGATTGAAAATTCTCCATGAATGCTCACATAATTTCATTATGTCCCTCCACTCTTTGATTGTTGTATTTTTCTATGCTATGAGATTTGTTGTTTAGCTCGTGATTGACCATGGATTTATGAAGGAATCTATAGTTCATTTCCCCTTCATTAAGCCATTTAATGAGTGGTATTTTTTTTCCATAACATCTCCTCTTCAATAATTCTTTGCTTTGTCTAAGACTAAATAGAAAATCCTTTTTGAGTGAGATCTATACTATGGCCTTCTATTATTATAGTTTGTTGAATACTAGCCATCTCTAGCTTTAAACTTATTTTGTATTTAAATATATTGCTGAAATTTATGATATTCCATTCTTTGAGTTCTCTTTTCGGTAGTTATAACCTTCGCAAAATTAAAAACATGATAGTTCCAGTAATTTTATCATATTCTTTCCACCATTTCTCAATATTGGTGATGAATTATTCAAACAGAGTTCTCTCTTCTTTAGGCTAACACAAGCCACAATTTTTATCATGAATATTTTTTATTATGTTAAAGTGCCACCTAAAATCCAATGATTTTCCCCCACAACATCACATGTTTTATGAAGGCTTTATATGAAAAAAAAAATTCCCACTGAGGTGTTAGGACCATATACTTTTGTTATAAAGTTGGCATGAGATGATCCTATTGATTGTATGGAGGCTATTAAAAGTCTCCAAAGGGAAAAGGAATATTTCAAAGAAATAAAGAAAGGATTCCAAATTATGGTGATTCCTCATGAAGACCCTTGGGTATCTTGGGCTATATAGTCATTGTTTTCCATATATATATTTAAAAGCCCTTCCAAGGGATTTAGAGGAACACTTAGTTTCTTGGATTAGTAGGATAAATGAATTTTATCGACATATTTGATTCATTAGGTGCCTTTGTTTGGATTTTCAATGAAAACCTTATGATTCCATTTTATAAATTTCATCGCAAACATTAAGAAGATCAATGTAAAATACATGCATTTGTGCATCTCTACTCATATTTTCTAAATAACCTCTTGCATCTTGTATTAATTGAATATTTCTTTTTTGGCCTTATCTTTTTTACTTTATTGAGACACTTAACTAGTACCTCAGGGCACTTCTCTTCAATACATGGGTAGAGAAGAACATGTGTGGGAGGGTTATTACCTATTTTTTTGGCTTTGTGAAGGATTAGGTCGTAATGCTTAAGATATTCCCTTGTAATAATTTGAACTTTCTCTTTTGGTATGGCTATTAGATTTTTACATTTCCATTGTTAAGCTAGTTACTAGAGTTATATATCCTATAGCTCCATGTCCTTGATATCCTCTCCATTTGAAAGACTATGGATGTCACCTTCCATTTCTACTTCTTCCTAATTAAGTTAGGATGTGAGTGTTTCCTTTTCCACCCTCGATTGCTAGAGTTACTTATTGGATGTTTGTTAATTTTCTACTGTCTTTGTCCTCTTTCCCTTGAGCTATGTCCTCTTCCATTAGCTTCTAGAGTATTGTGTACATTTTCATGTGGGTGTTTTGTATTGAAGCATTGTCCCTAGTATTCTTCTTGGCTATCACTTGATGGTTGGTTATTTATGTAAATCCCTCTTGATCTAGAGATAGATTGGTTTGTTCCACTTGGTGGCTTTAATTGTTAAGACAATCTCTAAATAGGTGATTGTACTCATGGCATCTGCAACATCTAAACAATTTTTTTTTCATAATTTGTCAGTTCCTCCGAAGTTATTTTCTCACTGCATAGTTAAGTACTAGTTGGGAGGGGCTTATATATATCTAAGTATACATAGAGGCATGCATAGGAGGTGTATCACCCCACTTCATTGTGTCTGATATGATGACAAAATGTCTAATAAAATTTACAATACTCTCAAGAATTTTAGGGTCCTAGAATTTTTGTGGAAGGCAATAAAGGGGAATGCAGAGAGGGTCGAATCATTCAACCCAAGGTTTCATAAATAACTCAGTCAAGTTCATGAAGTATGGGTCACCTTGGAAGATTCTATCCTTATCCTTGATGTTGTTGAAGATTGTTGTGAAGAAACACATAAATTGTAGCTTGAGATCTAAATCCCTTTTAACGGTTTAGATCTTTCTTAGCAATCTTAGAAAAAATCTCTCTGAAAGCCATAAGTCAAAAAATTTGTAGATGATTGCATATCATCTCATGTGTTCAACTTTCACTCTGGGTTTTTCAACTATTATCTCTAATTTTTATTTTATAAAATTACTACTATATTTTTTTTAGAGAATTATAAGATTAGAAAGGCTAAAAAGCTCAACAAAGACTCAAACAACACTAAACTCCTACATGCAATTGTATAAGAATACTCTAAATCTCTAGGTCACGTCAATATTTAGTATATAGATAAAATTCAATTATATATATATATATATAAGTTTTTAAAATTAAATTCAGATAACTGCACTTAAAATCTCAACCTCTACTTTAGTTTGCATGTTTACCATCTCCAAATTCAATAACACGTGTCAAACGACTACAACTACATTAAAATAGTGAATATAGCATAAAAAGCGTGGGCGGCGGATCATGCTTTTCTGTTTTGAGGTTACTTTTATAAAGAGGTAAATGTTGTTTTTGAATTAAATGTGGTTGGCCTTCCTACTCATCCGTTATATCATTGGCCCGTTCTTCGTTACATATAATCTTTATCATTATCTTTTTATATTATTATTTTTAACCCTATCACACTTCAATAGATTCCATAGAAATTACATTATCAAGAAGGTAATTTAGTATCATAACTATTTCAATATTCATCACAACATTTAAAAATTATATAAGAGTTATAAGAATATAATCTCTTATAGCTAAAAGTTTATAAACTAATAGCATCAAATAGTAGTTTAGTCTCACGCCTCCTTCACCATTCATCACAACATTAAAAAACTTTTATAAAAATTATGTCTATAATATTTAATATCTAAAATGTTATAAATTAATAACAACAAAGAGCCCAACATTTATGCGATAAATATAACTTTTAGAATTTCTTAATAAATTGAATGTTTAATTATACAAACCATAAAAAAAATTCTATATGTTGTAATTTAAATGATGAGAATTTTTTTAATTTTTTTACATGTTCTTATGGCCTTATGTTCTTATTCAAAAGTGGTTACTAAATAAAATTATGTATGTACTATATTCCCTTTGCTGGTATAAATACTTTAGTAATATAGAGTTTAATACAAGGTTTTTTGGATTTTATGTGTTTTATCATTCTTTTTTCTATAAAAAGGTTTTTATTTGAATTTAATTATAATCATTAAAAATGGTATTTATTAAATTAATTTTTTTTATTTTTATTCATAAAATGGTCTCTTAGTTGCTCTATAGTTTTTTAGTTTTGTTAAATTAATTTTTTTATTTTTATTCATAAAATGGTCTCTGTTAGTTGCTCTATAGTTTTTTAGTTATCTTTTGATTCATTTATGTTGATTGATTACATATTTTCAAAATTTATTTCATATTTTATTTAAATAATTTTGACTTAATTTTGAATTTTTAAAGGTTTTAAATTAAGATTTCTATATGTGAATTGTTTAAATTATGTGTTTTGGATTGACTATGAGTTAAGTCATTCTTTGCAAAAAAAAAAAAAAATTATTGGTTCAAATTTCTTATGAGTTTTTACTAAAAAAACTCTAAAAGGAAATAAATATATTATTGACTATTTTTTCTATTTTTTTTTCAAAATAATTTTTCAACAAACTAAGTGAAGATGTTTGCACTTACCAGACAATTAGATGATAGTTACTTTCATTCTCTAGAGGTAATTTTTTTCAGTTTGGAAAATAAGTGAATAGGGTATATGTTGAAGTCTAGAATTGCTTCTTTTTTACTATCCCTTTTTCCCTCTTATTTCACATTCCTATCACCATTTTGTAGCAAACTGAGCGTGTTTAAGGTCTAGGTCAACTCCTACAAAGGTATTGATCATCCATATTTAAATTTTTTTATTTCTTGGTGAATTATAACAAAAGTATTCTGCAACTGATATTTGTTTTTGTAGCAAAATCCATTGTTAGAGAGGTTTCAACACTCTGGTAAAGGAAACAGGGCTACCAAAAGATGACAAATGACTCCCAAGTGGATAACCATGAGTTGGCATTGCTTGGAAACCTACGTGGATTAAGAAATATTGAAGTCAAAGACAATGTGAAAACTAGAAAATGCGTGTAGCGATAGTGGAGAAATAAAAAACATCAAGTGAGTGAGACCAAAGATTGCATCATCTGTCATGATTATAGATCCAAATAAATCTCCTATGACTTTTGTTTTCAATAGCAAGTCATAAAGAGATTGAACACTAAGTTAAATCGGTCTTGTAGGTGTCGAAATGATTCATAGCATGTTGCCTTAAACTCTTTCAAGTCATTTTATAATTTGTATAAATATTGTATAAAAAATGAGAAACATAAGGTTTTATTGCTAACTTTATACCTCTTTTTTGGATAAGACCGACGACACTCTGTTTCATAATATAAATCATTTTTATTTCAAATGTATATGTGAAGATCATGTGATCACTAATCAACCTATACTCCGAGGAGGGCTCCTTGTAATATGGGAGGTCTTATTCATATTTTTGTTTTGTTACTAACATTACCATTTCTTTCAAGAATTTGTTTCCATTGTAGTTACATTTATGATCATTTTCATTTGGGTGTGGAGTACTGATAAATATAAAATCATTCAAAATATTTCAATTGTTGAATGCATCTTCTTTCCAACACTTAATCATTTGATAACTTAAATTGATTTCTTAATTGCTGATGAACCACTCTTTAGAGGCTAAATATGCACATAGGTAATCATTCTTAAGTTGTAAATATTTTCATTTCATTTTCTGTAATTAGATCATTTTCATGAAAATTTCTCTTTCCTGTAATTAATCTATAATTTCTTTGCTTATATTTACCATAAGAGTGTCCTTCTGCAAGATTGTGTAGAATGCTTTAAATTCTGCAAAATAGTGTTAGATTGTTTCTTTCTTGAAATTTGGCTTTTAAGCATTTTCCTTTCAGACAATTTGAGGAAATTTTTGAATTCTACAACTTAAGATAGCTTTTCAAAGAAATGGTTTTCAATTTAATTAATTAGGATTTAATATAACTCTAGATTGAAAGAACATGTGCGTAATTACTCTCCAATTTGTGTCAATGCTTAGAACTAATTTCATTTCTAGAATTAATTAGTTCACAAGAAGAATCCTAACATATATAGTGCACATACATTTCATATGTACATGAATATTTATTGACAATTAATGAAGAAAATTAAGAATAATTAATTCAACAAACATTTTGGCATTGTTGTTGAGAAAGTGTATATAGGATACCTTTCTTGCATATTATTTTTAGGATTTGTTTAATTTAAATAAATTGAAAACTGATAAAAAAAAAAATTATGCATAGAAAAAGGGATTCAAAGGGAAAATTTGTAAGTAGAGGAGAAGTTCAATTTCAACATCACCACTCACTCCACCTAGACATCGTAGTGCCACACCATCCAACCATACTCACATCCCATCACTTGTAGGTAGACATAGACTTCCCGAGGTGAATAGATATGAAATGCAACCTATAGATTCACCAACTTCCTTTACCAAAGTTAGATTTGAATAACCTACATCCCCAGTAGAAGGAGTAATCTTCCTCTCTTCAACATGAGAACAACTTATAGGACAATAACTAGAGGTTCCTAGTGAAGAAGAAGATGAATAAACTTATTTTAACATACCATTAGTAGAGGAACCAGAAAAAGAGCTAGATAATCCTATTATAAAACCTTACATTAGCTCTGAAGAATCCACAATGGTAGGGGAAGGAGATGTAAAAATGCATAATGTAGATGGTATTGAAATTAGGACTAGAGGTGCAAGAGGCAAAGGAGGAAATAGAGGAGAAGGTGGAGGATGAGGTGGTAGAGGTGGTAGGGGAGAAACAGATCCCTACGGATTCCCCATCTTTGATGAAGACACCACAACCAAAATGAAGAACATCTCCTACAACCAAAATGAAGAACATCTTACACTCCATCCTCCCTAATTTCTATGGTTTAAGACATGAGGACCTTGAAGCACTTCTTTATGAGTTTGAATTTCTATGTAGAACCTATGACTACTTACTTGATCCTCAAAAGTTGAAATTTTTTCTAGCAACTCTTAAAGATGGAGCACTTTAATGGTTAATGGGATTAGGAGCACATACAATTATAACATGGGATGAAACGGAAAATTTGTTCTTAGAAAAATACAAGGATTATTGTATGCCCCATAATCCAAAGGATGAATTCTTCAAGTTGATGCAAAAAGATGATGAAATCGTAGAATATCTAGTTGAAATATTTTCTTACAACATCATAAGAGCTAAGATGTATAATTTGGGTGATGAAATAGTAATATCTCTTTTGTTAAAATCCATCAAAGATGAATGGATTGATATTCTTAATTTAATGGGCAAGGGATATGTTTCACAACTTTCATTTAGTGAAATCTATGATTTATGTAAACATATCTCAAGGGCTAAGGCTATAATTGGCAAAATTTTGAGAGATCTTGTGACATCCAGGATCAATAAATCTGCAACTAGAATATTAAGTAGAGCTAAAATAGGCAATTTTCTTGATAATTTCAAAACATATATCCTAGGGAGTCTTAATGAACAACTAGATACCCTAAAGATACAAAAGAAGAAAAAAGCCGAGAATGTTGCATTATCTTCTTTTTTTTCGTCACAAGTGTAGAAAGAAACAAGACTGAGGAGAATATCCCCTTGATAGGATAGAAATTTGTGTCATATGTGCTAAAAATCGTAACATGAACGAGTGGCTTCAATACCTGGTCTTAAAGCTATTTTTCAAGGTGAAGCTGGAAAAAACCATGTTGAATCTGTTTGTTTTATTGCTAAATCAACTTGGAAAAATAAACAGTCAAATATGACTCATGGTTTGAATATTCATTCATATGTAAAACCAAAGAACACTTGGAATGAACCCATGCCATGGCAACCTTGGCTCCCACAATCTCAAAATCCATATTGGGCTCAAGGTTAGCAAATTCCCTATGGTAAATATCCTCAATATCCTCAATTCCAACAACAATATCTTTCTTTGTCACCACAAAATTATCCTCCTCAACCAAATCAACTTTTTAAATTTCAAAATCCAAATAAAAACTCTCATTACCATTTCCTCAAAAGCCCAATCAACTATCTGCCCAACCACTTCCAAATCAAAACAATAAAAATAAACAAGCTATTTATAATGTCCAAGGCCAAAATTTTCAAGCTTCTATGATTACCCCATTAGGTCGAAATGATATTCAACTTAGATATGGTAGGGTTTTTCCAAAAAATTCACCAACAATTGGCATGCAAAAATCTAAAGGGGATGAAGTTCATGAGAAAGATATGAATCTTGATCAAGAAAACATCCCTCTAAAGGAATATGTTCCTACACTATCAAAGGATGAGAAAATAAAGAAATCTCCTAGAGCTCCTCTAGTACAACAACTTTTTGTTTGTTTGCAAGATCCACCTTTTCCTGAAAGGCTCAAAATCGATAAAGGAATAGAAAGACTAATTATTTTACCAAACTATGATATGTTAGATGAAGTTAAGAATATTTTCATTAAGATTAATTTATTACAGACTATAAAGAAAATACAAATATTTGAAAAAACAATTAATGATCTATGCATTAGAAGACTAGGAAGATAAATTAAAAAATATTAAAAAAATCAATTGGCAGGAAAAATTGTTGATATCATGATGGAAAAACCTATTGTTCGAAAATATCTAGATCCTAATAGTCCCATTGTGAAAATTCATGTCAATGGTGTTGATATTCCAAACACTTTAATTGATCTAGGAGTAGTCATTAATATCATGAGAAAACAAATAGTGGAACAACTTAAGCTTCCTAATCTTCAATATACTCCTACATTATTAGAAATTGTAGACAGATTTGTTATCAAACCGGATGGAGTATTAGAAATTTATGTTATTGTTTCTCAAGGTTTTTGGGAATATCTTGTACATTTCATGATTTAAACCCCCAAGAATAATTTAGGATGCCATCCATTGATCCTTGGTAGACCTTGGCTAGCTACAACTGATGCATTCATAAGTTGTAGATATGGTGATATGTATATCTTTGATGGAAATTCCACTAAGAAGTTTACCTTGTATCCTCCTAAAAAAAAAATAAGTGAAGTAGAACGTGAAATTCGGATAGATGATGATAATGAAGACTTTAATGATTTGCAATGAGTCTCTACTTTTTCACAATTAGATGAAGAAGATCAATTAATAAGTTTAATGAATAATAATGATTATTCTTCATATTGTGAGTAGGATCAATGTTTTTTGGAAAAATGCAATATTGAATATTTATCATCTCACCAAATGCTTTACATTCTATGGAAACATTTGGCAATTCTCAAGTAGAAAATTTTCCAAATTAAACATTGAACATTCACAATAATTTGGAAGAACTTCAAAAGAGAAAATTGACATAGATGCTACAAAGACACTCTTCTACTTATGGATGGGATTATACTTAAATGAAAGGGATTTATCCTAAAACTTGTATGCATCATATTTATATTCAAGAAAATTCCAAACTATTTAGACAACCTCAGAGAAGGATGAATCCTAATTTGAGAGAAATTGTTAAGGAGGAATTACAAAAATTATTTAATGTCAATTTTATCTATCCAATATCATATAGTAAATGGGTGTCACCTTTACTGATCGTTCCTAAGAAAAATTGAAAATGAAGAGTGTGCACTGATTAGAGGGAATTAAAAAAATCTACTTTATATTATCATTTTCCACTACCTTTTATGGATCATGTATTAGATACCTTGGCAAGAAAGAATTATTTTCATTTTAAGATGGTTTTATTGGATATAATCAAATCCAACTAGCACCAAAATTTCAAGATAAAACTAATTTTACATGTCCATGGGAAACATATGCCTATAGGGTTCTTCCCTATGGACTATGTAATGCACCTACCACATTTCAGAGAGTAGTATTAGGTATTTTTTCTGATCTAATTCATGGTACTGTAGAAGTGTGCATGGATGCCTTTATTGTTTATGGTGAAACTTTTGAAGAATTAATGGAAAATTCGGTAAAAAAAAATTTGTTAGATGTAAAGAGGAAAACCTTTCATTATGCTCTGAGAATTTTTTTATGATGTTTAATGAAGGGATTGTTTTAGGCCACCATATTTTGAGTGATGGAATTAAAGTGGATACATCTAAGATAGAAATAATTTCCAAAATTTCAATCCCTGTTTGTCTAAGAAATGTTAGAAGTTTTCTTTGATTTATTGAATATTATAAGAGATCCATAGAAAATTTCACAAAAGTAGCTTCTCCACTTTTCAAACCCCTTACAAAAGATTCTAAATTTTCTTGGAATTCTGACCATTAGAAATCATTTGAGACATTGAAAAAAAAGATTACCGAAGTACCAATTTTAAGAGGACCTAATTGGGCTATTCTTTTCCACATTTCTACTGATGATTCAAATACAAATCTAGGAGTTATCTTGGGACAAAAATATTTAACTCCTTATGTCATCTACTATACAAGTAAAAATTTGACTCCTACAGAGTTAAATTACATTGTAATAGAAAATTTCTTCATTACATTTTTGGTTATGAAACTTTCATTCATATAGATCACTCTTCCATTAGATATCTAATTTAAAAAATTCAATAATGGTAGAATTACACGATAGTTTCTATTATTACAAGAATTCAACATGATTATTCTTGATAGACTAGGAAAATAATATATAGTCGATGATTTTCTTTCTAGAATGTCGAAAAATAATGAGGATGTTCCTGTAAAAGATAACTTTCCTGATGAATATATTTTTGTAGTATATACTAAAACACCTTGGTTTCCATATATTGGTAATTATTCAGCTACAAGAAAGTTACCTCCACAACTATCATCTAGAGAAGAGAAAAAAGTTATCAAAACCGGTGCACCTTAATCATGGATAGATGGAGAATTGTGCAAAACTAGACCTGATTTGGTTAACTAAATATTTTTTCGAGGAGATGAAGTACTTGAAATCTTGAAATCTTTTCATGATGAGCCATTTCGAGGACATTTTGTTGGTAAAAGAAATGCTTACAAAATCCTTCTTTTGGGATATTTTTGGTCATCCATTTTCAAGGATAGCAAAGAATATGTTAAAAGATGTGATAGTTACCTAAGAATGGGGAAATCCATTCCATCAGATGAGATGCCTCTACAGGCAAGGTACTTGTAGAACCCTTTCAAAATTGGGCTCTAGATTTGGTTGGACAAATAAATCCTCCATCTAAACAAAAGAGGTGCATACTTGTTTGCAGATATTATGTTAAAAAATGTGTAGAACCTAAACCTCTTTTATTTGCAAATAAAAATGTTATAGTTACATTTATTTTTGAGGACACATTTACTCTTTTTCGTGTTCCAAGAGAAATTCCAACAGATCAAGGTACCCAATCCATATCAAAGTTAGCGCAAAAGATCATGGAGCAGTACAAAATCAAGCATCAAAAGTCTACTCCATATCATCTAGAAGCCAATGGACAAGTGGAATCTACCAAAAAAGTTCTTGAAGAAATTATTGCCAAAATTATGCATTTGCATATAAAGAATTTGGCAAAAAAGTTTCAAGAAGCATTATAGGCATACTGAAGTACATGGAAGAATACAACTGGACATACCCCTTATGAGCTTTTATATGGAAAGCAAGTCTTACGTCCAATTGAATTCCAAGTGGAGACCTTGAGAACAAGAGCGAAATTGGGCCTTGATTTATCAAGAGCTCAAAAACAAGGATTGACATAATTGGATCAGCTAGATGAGGTACGACAAGATATTATTCAAAGAACCAACATAGTTCAACAACAAATATCTAAGTGGCATAAAAAATTCATCGAAGATAAAAAGTTCAAGAAAGGTTATTGGGCTCTTCTTTCTGATTCCAAGTTCAAATATTTTCAAAGAAAATTTCAATCTCATTGGCTTCGTCCTTATGAGATTGATACTACTTTTTATAATTGAGCATTCAAAATCAAAACTATTGATGATGAACACGTTACTTTGCTTGTTAATGGTCATAGATTAAGATAGTATCATAAATCACTAACAAGGGAAGAATTTGTCAAATATTTACAAGAGAATTCTGAATTCAAGTTGGTCAGGGAAGAAGATTCTTATCCTCACTCTCCAACTTCATTGTAACTTTTCTCAAGTAAATAGAATAAAATAATAAAAAAATAAAATAAAAATAAAAATAAAAAAACATGAAAACCACCTTTGTTGGCATGTTTATATACAAAATCTTATTTGAAAACCAAGATCTCTTGGTAGTTTATATTTTCAAAAATTCTCTTTTTCTTGTCCATGTTTCCTTCTATCCTTCTTTTCTTTCAATAATTTTTCGTGTGGTCATTTGTATTCATGGAGTCAGTATTTTCACTAATAATTCATAGCAGTAATGGAAGCAATAAAGAAGTATTTTTCAGAGAAAGAAAGTATGAAATATGACAACTAGGGCAACGAAATTCCTATCATTCTACAGCTGACTTGAAGTGCTACAACCAGGTTCAAATTATACAACAAGAAGAACATCAAAAAATCTAAGTAAAGATATGTAAGAATGCTAAAGTTATATTTCATATGAGAACTTAGATTCTAATATGGATGAATATATTAAAAATTTTAAAACCTTGTGAGTTTTTTATAGACATATAACAATTATACCATATCCCCTCATCATTACACAACTCGTCATAATCCGATCAGAAATTTGACACATAACACTCATCCTTTAAAATCAGATCACAGAAGTCGTGAAAGGTCAATTCATGTGAAACACGATTTCCTCCATCAGTGCCTCATCTTGCTATCATTTAAATTAATTCCATATATATTTTTCTCATTCCTAACCTACATTTCATACTCTCTCGAAACTTCCATCTTCCTAGTCGAAGGAAACAATAAAGGCCGAGAATTCTTCACACCATGGGGATGCTTGCTTTTTTTGGACCAAAAGGGGTAAAATTCCTCTAGGCATATCAAAGGGTTAAATAGAAACTACAATAGGTGGGATGGCTCTAGTTCTTTGAAACATTAAATGGTTATGAAACAAGGATTACCAAAGCCTTCACCTGATAATTTAATGTAGTGGAAGAAGAAATAGGAGACATTAAACTCATCCTCACAGAATCAACAATAGAAAAAGAAACATGACTACCTAGGAATAGAGAAATATGGTTCAAAAAGATGAAAATAAAATAGAATGGTCAGATTCACTTGTTGAAAGAACCAGGTATGTAATTGTCCATTTTTAAGAAAGGTATTCCCATTACAACATTAAAAGGAAAATGGAAAGATCTCTTGTAATTTATTCATAAACTTGTAACATGTGAGGGATACTTGGGACAATGTTTTTCTAGCATGTCAGGCTTATGCTGTATTTTTTGGATGGGTTTGAAATTAATTTTCGTTACTTCCTACTTCAAAGTTTAAATAGAATGGAATTTAGCATACAAATAGAATCTAGGTCCATCGATAACTCTTTATACTATCATCAACTCATTAAGGTTCTAGTAAAAGAACATTTTAAAATGAGACGAGATAATTGGCAAGCTTTCTTAGCGATAAATCACTTTGTAGAAGGTCCAAAGAAGGAAACAAATAGTAGGGTTAAAATAAGTAGAAGAAAATTAAAACCTAAATCTAAAAAATAAAGAGTCGAAGAGGAAATTTGAGGAATAGTGTGACTAAAACAACAAAGGATCCATTCAAAGACAATACTCAACTATCCCAATATATTGAAAAAATTAAACAAAATAATGTTGGAAAGAACCTTATAATAAAGAAAGCTAGCCCAAGCCATCAAATACCTGAAGAAAAGAAGAAAACAAAGGATAGTAGAGAAAAAAGGCAAAGCATTGGAAGTTCAGAAATGAAATTAAGAAGAAGTAAAATAATTTCAAAGTTGGAAAATACACAATCACTAGAAATGATATATATTGAAGATGAAGGGTATAATACGCTAGCTCATAAAGTTAGTCCAACAAGACAAACTCTAGAAATTGATCCAGTCTAGCAAGAGATTTATCATTATGTGGAATCTCTAGAACATAGAGCACAACATTAGGAAAAATTTTCTTACTACGAAATAGGTGAAACTTCAGCAACAAAACAAAATGTAGAACAAGAACATGGAATTGAAGAAAACCTAAAGCAAGACATATATGAGTTGGAAGATATTAACAAATATTTAATTCAAGAAATGGAAGTAGGAAAAGTAAAATGAGATACCCATAACCAAAAATGATAACATACTTCTACACCTTTGTCATTGGTAAAGAAGAATAAGAAACTTAAGGTTCAAAAAAAGTTTCTCAAGAACATAATCAGAGAAATACAAAGAAAAGCTATGATGAAGAAACCAAGGACCACTTTTGGCATTAAAAAGAAGAAGGCAAGCATTAGTTTGGATGTGCTTGCACAAGATTCATATATCATTCACTCAAAGGGAAAGGAAGAGACAATTTTGAATTTAGGTGCATGAGGACATGTAAAAACTTTGGTGTGAGGGAATGTTGAAGTTGAGAATTATTTTTTTTTACTATCCCTTTTTCCCTCTTATTTCATCTTCTCATCACCATTTTATAACAAACTGAGCAAGTTTAAGGTCAAGGTAAGCTCCTACAAAGGTATTAAGCATCCATCATTTAATTATTTGTTTCTTAGTGAATTATAACAAAAGTATTTTACAACAACCGAATCATGTGTATTTTGCAATTGATATTTGATTCCACAATAGAATCCATTGTTAGACAAGTTGTTTCTCTCCAGTAAGGGGAAAAATACTACAAAAATGTGACAAATGGCTCCTGGATGGATAACCACATACTGGCATCACTTGGCAAGCTACACAGGTTAAGAAATATTAAAGTCAATGTCAAAGCCAGACCAAGAAACTATGTAGTAGTCAAACACAGGTAGCAGAGAAATAAAAAACTTCGAGCGAGCGAGACTGAAGATTGGATCAGCTGTGAATATTATAGATTGAAATAAATCTCCTATGACATTATTTTTCAAAGTCATAAAGGTATTGAACTCTAATTTAAATTTGTCTCGTAGGTGTTGAAATGATTCATAGCATATCAACTGAAAACTCTTTCAAGTCGTTTTATAATTTGTATAAATGTTGTAAACAAGATAATAATTATAAGATTTTTATTTGTAAGTTTATAACTCTTTTATGGAGAAGACTAATGACACTCTATTTCATAATATATATCAATATTATCTCCAACGCGTGTGTGAAGATTATGTGATCACTAATCAACCTTCACTTATGACAGGGCCCCCACGAGCTGTGAGGTCTTATTCATAGTTTTTTTTTGTTTCTACCATTATCATTTCTTTCAAGTTTTTGTTTCCATTGTAGTTAAAAGTCTTATTGTTTTCATTTGATTGCAGGCTACTCGTAAACACAAAAGAATTAAAAAGATTTCACTTGTTGAATGCATCTTCTTTCCAACACTTAATCATTTCATAGCTTAAATTGATTTCTTAATTGTTGATGAAATATTCTTTAGAGGATAAATATGCACACAAGTGATCATTCTTAAGTTGTAAAAAATTTCGTTTCATTTTCTATCAGTAGATCCTTTTAATAGAAATTTATGTTTCATGAAATTAATCTAGAATTTCTTTCCTTATATTTAGCATAATAGTTTCCTTCTTCAAGATAGTGTAGAATGCTTTGAATTCTAAAAAATAGAGTTAGCTTGTTGTTTCTTGAAATTTGGGTATAATCATTTTCCTTTCAGGCAATTTGAGGAAAGTTTTTAATTCTTCAAATTGACATAGATTTTCAAAGAAATGGTTTTGAATTTGGTTAACTAGGATTTAATATAAATTTAGATTGAAAGAACATGTACGTAATTACTCCCCAATTTGTGTCCATTCTTAGAACTAGTTTCATTTCTAAAATCAATTAGTTCACGAGAAGAATCCTAGCATATATAATGCACATACATTTCACAAGCACACAAATCCTGGCTGATAATTAATGAAGTAAATTAAGAATAGTTAATTCTCCAAACAATATGAGATGAAGCTCAGGGAAGTAAGAACGGAAAGAAAGAACATTAATCCCTTGAACAAGACATTGTTAAGGGAAGTCAAGATGTTGCAATCATGGGTATTCTTCTTCCAGTTGGAGCCAGTGGAATGCCAAGTTGACGTGTTGAGTCTTTGAGTTCCTGGGCTAGACTTATACAATATTGATGTCTTTCAACAGAACTTGTTAAGTCATTTTTAAGAAATTTTTCAGGGAGTGACAAACTGGGTCATGGGTAGAACTGATGGTGACTACCATTGTCATTGGTTTGGAGGAGTGGTATTCTCCTTGGTGAATTCCATGGCTATCAAAACTTATAGAGATAAATATATATAATTTTCCAGGAGTCATAGTATCTCTTAATTATTATTGGAAGAGTACTTTACTAAAAAGTTATTATTTAAATCAATGGGTAATAAATGGAATTAAAAATATGTAACTAAAGTCATAATGATGCAGCCCAGGCCTCTCCCAGGCCACAACTACCAGGATCTTTCTCCTTTCATGCGTATAAAGCTTGATGCATGGCTTGTAATCTCCTGACTTAACAAAAACCTGAGCTTGGTATCAATCCACTATGAAATTCATACCTTTTAACATCTCGGTACTCCTTAAGAACTCTTAAAAGGAACAGGTCTGTGCGCATATCGGATCTCATAAGTTCTGCCTTTTTCTTAGGCTGCCACTAGTCATGGCTTGTATGGATATATGGCACGGATAACCCATTACCCACATACGTTTACAGCTATATATATAACCCAAAGTTCAATTAACAAGAACATAACTTTACGGTGGACGCAGGCATCTAGATTTCATTTGGCAAATAACACAATAGTATAAAGGTAATCATACCATGGTCGAAGGCACATGCATCCCGCACATAAGTTCTCCCTTACAGCCATATATATGTATTGCGCAGGCTTGCGCTGACTCTGGTTATGCACGGTAGTTTGAACCGATGCTATATATATATATCTTTGCATACATATAATTTTGCCCACCACGTGATTTCCGCTCAATGTGCATTCATAATTTACAATTGCCAACACAACCGGATCGAAGTATTAAGGGGAATCGCTACCGCATGGACCTACGATTTTCCCATACGTTCCCGCTGGTTATATACGCACCCTTAATTGGAACCTTCAATCTTTTAACAGTAAAATTGTCAGCGCATCTACATGCGTTCAAACTAGTTCAATTCAAGGCGGTCTAACTTAATACAGTCAAGCAGATTACCAATTAACAATTGACAGTTTCCTCAGCGTTCACCCCTGTTGCGCAATCCTTGATGCAGAATGGTCTCAATCGGAATGAGGAGTTCAATTAACCAACGACCGCTGCCTTACATGTATATTGGAGAATATGCAAGCGCACTTCCTGAATAAAATCACCTGTAGCATCCGCGGATCATCAGTTAACAATTGCGTTGATCCTCCATAAGGGATATACATCAACAGCGCCGATCACAGGTCATATATAATTGCTTTCAAATTCAACACGTTGTAATTCACATATAGTAATTTCGTGTTAGGACAATAGAACCATGCGCCCATACAATTCCACATTATGTAAAGGAGCGCCCATACAAATTCACATTATACACATCGATTTCTGCCATCAAGCATAGGACCAAGAATTCATTAAGACAATTATGCTCATACAGAATTGAATCAACATACTCATATATACATAAACCAAGCAATTACAAAGGTTCTATTCATGGCCAGATATACAAATCCATGGCCCTTTTACAACTGCCCGAAGGCTCCCTAGGAGAATCCTTGCTCCTGTCTCCCTCACTCTCACACTTACTCCTCACACCTCTCTTCTCTCTTGCCTTCAATGCCCTTGAGGATCCCTAATTTATTAACTTAGCATGACCTAAAAATCACTCAACTAAAGCTCATGCAATGCATACATATGGCAAAAGCATCTTTTTGGCTTTATTCTGTCTTTTTCCCATTCCAAAATAGAAAAGCTATCCTTATCCCTTACTGATCCACATCCATCACTTTTATGCCTAAAAGCTCTCCTAGTTTTATTTGAGAATATCTAATAAACTAATGCATGACCCCTATTTCTATTATTTACAATAATTCCCTTTGAGTTGATGCTCCCGCATCATACTCCCAAGGTGGAAAATTTTCGTGATCTCCTGATCATGTGTTCAGCTTTATGTTTGCTTGGATCCCATATCTTGTGATGCAACTTTCCATTTGCCACTGCTTTTGTCTGTTGCTCTTCTCCAGGTTCCCACACTTTATGCTGCTTTTCTCCACTAGCCGCACTCTTGCATTCTCCTGCTGTCTTCCTCTTGCTGCTTCTGCTACTTCTCTTCTTTGCTGCTGTCTTTTTCTGAGATACTTTCAGCATGATTCTTCTGATGAATTCAATTTCCTTGTCCAACAAATCTTCAACCTGCTGATTTCTTGCCTCTATGCTCGTCTCTGTTCTGACTATTCTCACTGCCACCCAATCATCCACCCTCTCTTGTCTTCTGGAACAGAGAACTTCTTTCCCCTTTAATTGACTGTTCAGCTGAGTTAAATGTTTCTCAGCACTGGCGACCATACCTGCATTCAAAAAACACATGTTAACACAAAAATCACAAGGCATCAGTGCCTTACTTCCCTCTGCCAGTATCTCAGTATGTTGTTCGATCCCAATCATCACATCAATATGCTGATTTGCCTTCACCATGAGACTGTTAGCTAGTCCTTCCTTCTTACCATCTTCAGCTTTATGATTGTCATTCATAAAGATTCTCTTCCCTTGTTTCTCCATCCAATAAGTCCTCTGTCTCTCCAATTCTCTTCTTTGGAGATCTAGTTTCCTATACAATTCAACAACTTCATTAAGGGTATACCTTGGAAATTTCACATGATTTTCTATACCTCCACTAGTTTTTGACCAATCATCAGCTGGTCCTTCTCTTTCTGCCTCAACATCCTGATTAGACTCCTTCTTCTCCATCTGCTTCTGAACAGCCTTCAGGTCCAACTCTTTTTGCACAAACTCTAAAGCTTGTTTATCTTCCTGTTCTGTACCTGCAAACATGTGCAACTCATTAGCTTTTAAATTATGAGACTTTTCAGTCTTGACTGCTTCTTCCATGGCTTCATTCCGAACAGATCTGCATTTGCAATCTTCATTCCCCATCTCTGGCACAAGAACTCTAAGTCCCTTCTTTAGTAATGCAATCTCACTTTGCCTCAACCTCTTCTGCAACTGTCGCCAGATCACTCTCTTTCCCTCCAGTGGAAAGATCCATTTTCTATTTTGATCTTTCTGTTCTTGCAGCCATTCTTCCAGTACCTACAATTGTGCCTTCATTACTGCAATTTCTCTTTCTCGAACTCCTGCAGTCATCCCATCAGCTAATTGTCTTTCACCTGCAAACATCCACAAATTGTCAGATTTAAAACCATATGACCTTTTGGTCTTACTTGAAGTTTCAGTCTTCAAGCCTTCATCATCACTATCTCCCAGAAATTCTCCTTGTTCTGGTTCACAGATGTATTCTTCCATTTCAACTTCCTCTGGACTCATCTTCTTGCCATTTACCTTGGCATCCTCTTTCTTATGTCCTCTACCGTGGCTTTTTCCTGAACCTCTGCTATGACTATCAGTAGTCATTTCCTTCGCCATGAGTTCCTCACCTATGCGTTGCATGAAGCCTTTACAGCAAACTCTCTTGCTGCCACTTACCTCACCAATCCTTCCCTCCAGATCTGGTCTTTTGGTAGTCATTGGTCCTCTGCTGGAACCTTTCGAGCATTCTCCACTGCTCCTGTAGGATTCTCCCATCTGCAACTTTATTCAACCTTTGTTGAATCTTCTTTGCAACAAGCCTCTGCAACAGCTAGTCCTCGTAGCTGCAATCTTACCTCACTAAGCTTCTCCTTACTTAGTCTTTTGGTAAGCACGGTTCTTTGTCTTGAACCTTCTTCTGAGCAACACCTTTGCTCCCTCTAGGCTTCTGCAATCTTCTCCTGAAAACACTTCAGTTCTCCTCTTTATCCAATTCCTTATTGGATTCTTCAGGTTCACTGCCACTTTTCTGCAACCATACACTTCAATTACAAATTTCAAATCAGAAAAATAATCTCACCTCTTAAGACCTTACATGATCTTGTCCTCCCTTTCTCTTCTGCAATCCTGTTCACTTGTGGAGTTTGCATATCAAATTTAAAAATCATTCATCACACATTCAATTCTAAAAAAGAAACAAATATCTTCGGCTGAGCATTCTAGCTCTGATACCACCTGATGCAGCCCAGGCCTCTCCCAGGCCACAACTACCAGGATCTTTCTCCTTTCATGCGTATAAAGCTTGATGCATGGCTTGTAATCTCCTGACTTAACAAAAACCTGAGCTCGGTATCAATCCACTATGAAATTCATACCTTTTAACATCTCGGTACTCCTTAAGAACTCTTAAAAGGAACAGGTCTGTGCGCATGTCGGATCTCATAAGTTCTGCCTTTTTCTTAGGCCGCCACTGGTCATGGCTTGTATGGATATATGGCGCGGATAACCCATTACCCACATACGTTTACAACTATATATATAACCCAAAGTTCAATTAACAAGAACATAACTTTACGGTGGACGCAGGCATCTAGATTTCAATTGGAAAATAACACAATAGTATAAATGTAATCATACCATGGTCGAAGGCACATGTATCCCGCACATAAGTTCTCCCTTACAGCCGTATATATGTATTGCGCAGGCTTGCGCTGACTCTGGTTATGCACGGTAGTTTGAACCGATGCTATATATATATCTCTGCATACATATAATTCTGCCCACCACGCGATTTCCGCTCAATGCACATTCATAATTTACAATTGCCAACACAAACGGATTGAACTATTAAGGGGAATCGCTACCGCATGGACCTATGGTTTTCCCATACGTTCCCGCTGGTTATATACGCACCCTTAATTGGAACCTTCAATCTTTTAACAGTAAAATTGTCAGCGCATCTACATGCGTTCAAACCAGTTCAATTCAAGGCGGTCTAACTTAATACAGTCAAGTGGATTACCAATTAACAATTGACAGTTTCCTTAGCGTTCACCCCTGTTGCGCAATCCTTGATGCGGAATGGTCTCAATCGGAATGATGAGTTCAATTAACCAACGGCCGCTGCCTTACGTGTGTATTGGAGAATATTCAAGCGCACTTCCTGAATAAAATCACCTGTAGCATCCGCGTATCATCAGTTAACAATTGCGTTGATCCTCCATAAGGGATATACATCAATAGCGTCGATCACGGGTCATATATAATTGCTTTCAAATTCAACACGTTGTAATTCACATATAGTAATTTCGTGTTAGGACAATAGAACCATGCGCCCATACAATTCCACATTATGTAAAGGAGCGCCCATACAAATTCACATTATACACATCGATTTCTGCCATCAAGCACAGGACCAAGAATTCATTAAGACAATTATGCTCATACAGAACTAAATCAGCATACTCATATATACATAAACCAAGCAATTACAAAGGTTCTATTCATGGCCACATATACAAATCCATGGCCCTTTTACAACTGCCCGAAGGCTCCCTAGGAGAATCCTTGCTCCCGTCTCCCTCACTCTCACACTTACTCCTCACACCTCTCTTTTCTCTTGCCTTCAATGCCCTTGAGGCTCCCTAATTTATTAACTTAGCATGACCTAAAAATCACTCAACTAAAGCTCATGCAATGCATACATATGGCAAAAGCATCTTTTTGGCTCTATTCTGTCTTTTTCCCATTCTAAAATAGAAAAGCTATCCTTATCCCTTACTGATGCACATCCATCACTTTTATGCCTAAAAGCTCTCCTAGTTTTATTTGAGAATATCTAATAAACTAATGCATGACCCCTATTTCTATTATTTACAATAATTCCCTTTGAGTTGATGCTCCCGCATCATACTCCCAAGGTGGAAAATTTTCGTGATCTCCTGATCATGTGTTCAGCTTTATGTTTGCCTGGATCCCATATCTTGTACTGCAACTTTCCATTTGCCGCTGCTTTTGTCTGTTGCTCTTCTCCAGGTTCCCACACTTTATGCTGCTTTTCTCCACTAGCCGCACTCTTGCATTCTCCTGCTGTCTTCCTCTTGCTGCTTCTGCTACTTCTCTTCTTTGCTGCTGTCTTTTTCTGAGATACTTTCAGCATGATTCTTCTGATGAATTCAATTTCCTTGTCCAACAAATCTTCAACCTGCTGATTTCTTGCCTCTATGCTCGTCTCTGTTCTGACTGTTCTCACTGCCACCCGATCATCCACCCTCTCTTGTCTTCTGGAACAGAGAACTTCTTTCCCCTTTAATTGACTGTTCAGCTAAGTTAAATGTTTCTCAGCACTGGCGACCATACCTGCATTCACAAAACACATGTTAACACAAAAATCACAAGGCATCAGTGCCTTACTTCCCTCTGCCAGTATCTCAGTATGTTGTTCGATCCCAATCAGCACATCAGTATGCTGATTTGCCTTCACCATGAGACTGTTAGCTAGTCCTTCCTTCTTACCATCTTCAGCTTTATGATTGTCATTCATAAAGATTCTCTTCCCTTATTTCTCCATCCAATAAGTCCTCTGTCTCTCCAATTCTCTTCTTTGGAGATCTAGTTTCCTATACAATTCAACAACTTCATTAGGGGTAGACCTTGGAAATTTCACATGATTTTCTATACCTCCACTAGTTTTTGACCAATCATCAGCTGGTCCTTCTCTTTCCGCCTCAACATCCTGATTAGACTCCTTCTTCTCCATCTACTTCTGAACAGCCTTCAGGTCCAACTCTTTTTGCACAAACTCTAAAGCTTGTTTATCTTCCTGTTCTGTACCTGCAAACATGTGCAACTCATTAGCTTTTAAATTACGAGACTTTTCAGTCTTGACTGCTTCTTCCATGGCTTCATTCCGAACAGATCTACATTTGGAATCTTCATTCCCCATCTCTGGCACAAGAACTCTAAGTCCCTTCTTTAGTAATGCAATCTCACTTTGCCTCAACCTCTTCTGCAACTGTCGCCAGATCACTCTCTTTCCCTCCAGTGGAAAGATCCATTTTCTATTTTGATCTTTCTGTTCTTGCAGCCATTCTTCCAGTACCTGCAATTGTGCCTTCATTACTGCAATTTCTCTTTCTCGAACTCCTGCAGTCATCCCATCAGCTAATTGTCTTTCACCTGCAAACATCCACAAATTGTCAGATTTAAAACCATATGACCTTTTGGTCTTACTTGAAGTTTCAGTCTTCAAGCCTTCATCATCACTATCTCCCAGAAATTCTCCTTGTTCTGGTTCACAGATGTATTCTTCCATTTCAACTTCCTCTGGACTCATCTTCTTGCCATTTACCTTGGCATCCTCTTTCTTATGTCCTCTACCGTGGCTTTTTCCTGAACCTCTGTTATGACTATCATCAGTCATTTCCTTCGCCATGAGTTCCTCACCTATGCGTTGCATGAAGCCTTTACAGCAAACTCTCTTGCTGCCACTTACCTCACCAATCCTTCCCTCCAGATCTGGTCTTTTGGTAGTCATTGGTCCTCTGCTGGAACCTTTCGAGCATTCTCAACTGCTCCTGTAGGATTCTCCCATCTGCAACTTTATTCAACCTTTGTTGAATCTTCTTTGCAACAAGCCTCTGCAACAGCTAGTCCTCGTAGCTGCAATCTTACCTCACTAAGCTTCTCCTTACTTAGTCTTTTGGTAAGCACGGTTCTTTGTCTTGAACCTTCTTCTGAGCAACGCCTTTGCTCCCTCTAGGCTTCTACAATCTTCTCCTGAAAACACTTCAGTTGTCCTCTTTATCCAATTCCTTATTGGATTCTTCAGGTTCACTGCCACTTTTCTGCAACCATAAACTTCAATTACAAATTTCAAATCAGAAAAATAATCTCACCTCTTAAGACCTTACATGATCTTGTCCTCCCTTTCTCTTCTGCAATCGTGTTCACTTGTGGAGTTTGCATATCAAATTTAAAAATCATTCATCACACATTCAATTCTAAAAAAGAAACAAATATCTTCGGCTGAGCATTCTAGCTCTGATACCACCTGATGCAGCCCAGGCCTCTCCCAGGCCACAGTTACCAGGATATTTCTCCTTTCATGCGTATAAAGCTTGATGCATGGCTTGTAATCTCCTGACTTAACAAAAACCTGAGCTTGGTATCAATCCACTATGAAATTCATACCTTTTAACATCTCGGTACTCCTTAAGAACTCTTAAAAGGAACAGGTCTGTGCGCATATCGGATCTCATAAGTTCTGCCTTTTTCTTAGGCCGCCACTGGTCATGGCTTGTATGGATATATGGCGCGGATAACCCATTACCCACATACGTTTACAACTATATATATAACCCAAAGTTCAATTAACAAGAACATAACTTTACGGTGGACGCAGGCATCTAGATTTCAATTGGAAAATAACACAATAGTATAAATGTAATCATACCATGGTCGAAGGCACATGTATCCCGCACATAAGTTCTCCCTTACAGCCGTATATATGTATTGCACAGGCTTGCGCTGACTCTGGTTATGCACGGTAGTTTGAACCGATGCTATATATATATCTCTGCATACATATAATTCTGCCCACCACGCGATTTCCGCTCAATGCACATTCATAATTTACAATTGCCAACACAAACGGATTGAACTATTAAGGGGAATCGCTACCGCATGGACCTATGGTTTTCCCATACGTTCCCGCTGGTTATATACGCACCCTTAATTGGAACCTTCAATCTTTTAACAGTAAAATTGTCAGTGCATCTACATGCGTTCAAACCAGTTCAATTCAAGGCGGTCTAACTTAATACAGTCAAGTGGATTACCAATTAACAATTGACAGTTTCCTTAGCGTTCACCCCTGTTGCGCAATCCTTGATGCGGAATGGTCTCAATCGGAATGATGAGTTCAATTAACCAACGGCCGCTGCCTTACGTGTGTATTGGAGAATATGCAAGCGCACTTCCTGAATAAAATCACCTGTAGCATCCGCGTATCATCAGTTAACAATTGCGTTGATCCTCCATAAGGGATATACATCAATAGCGTCGATCACGGGTCATATATAATTGCTTTCAAATTCAACACGTTGTAATTCACATATAGTAATTTCGTGTTAGGACAATAGAACCATGCGCCCATACAATTCCACATTATGTAAAGGAGCGCCCATACAAATTCACATTATACACATCGATTTCTGCCATCAAGAACAGGACCAAGAATTCATTAAGACAATTATGCTCATACAGAACTAAATCAACATACTCATATATACATAAACCAAGCAATTACAAAGGTTCTATTCATGGCCACATATACAAATCCATGGCCCTTTTACAACTGCCCGAAGGCTCCCTAGGAGAATCCTTGCTCCCGTCTCCCTCACTCTCACACTTACTCCTCACACCTCTCTTTTCTCTTGCCTTCAATGCCCTTGAGGCTCCCTAATTTATTAACTTAGCATGACCTAAAAATCACTCAACTAAAGCTCATGCAATGCATACATATGGCAAAAGCATCTTTTTGGCTTTATTCTGTCTTTTTCCCATTCTAAAATAGAAAAGCTATCCTTATCCCTTACTGATGCACATCCATCACTTTTATGCCTAAAAGCTCTCCTAGTTTTATTTGAGAATATCTAATAAACTAATGCATGACCCCTATTTCTATTATTTACAATAATTCCCTTTGAGTTGATGCTCCCACATCATACTCCCAAGGTGGAAAATTTTCGTGATCTCCTGATCATGTGTTCAGCTTTATGTTTGCCTGGATCCCATATCTTGTACTGCAACTTTCCATTTGCCGCTGCTTTTGTCTGTTGCTCTTCTCCAGGTTCCCACACTTTATGCTGCTTTTCTCCACTAGCCGCACTCTTGCATTCTCCTGCTGTCTTCCTCTTGCTGCTTCTGCTACTTCTCTTCTTTGCTGCTGTCTTTTTCTGAGATACTTTCAGCATGATTCTTCTGATGAATTCAATTTCCTTGTCCAACAAATCTTCAACCTGCTGATTTCTTGCCTCTATGCTCGTCTCTGTTCTGACTGTTCTCACTGCCACCCGATCATCCACCCTCTCTTGTCTTCTGGAACAGAGAACTTCTTTCCCCTTTAATTGACTGTTCAGCTAAGTTAAATGTTTCTCAGCACTGGCGACCATACCTGCATTCACAAAACACATGTTAACACAAAAATCACAAGGCATCAGTGCCTTACTTCCCTCTGCCAGTATCTCAGTATGTTGTTCGATCCCAATCAGCACATCAGTATGCTGATTTGCCTTCACCATGAGACTGTTAGCTAGTCCTTCCTTCTTACCATCTTCAGCTTTATGATTGTCATTCATAAAGATTCTCTTCCCTTGTTTCTCCATCCAATAAGTCCTCTGTCTCTCCAATTCTCTTCTTTGGAGATCGAGTTTCCTATACAATTCAACAACTTCATTAGGGGTAGACCTTGGAAATTTCACATGATTTTCTATACCTCCACTAGTTTTTGACCAATCATCAGCTGGTCCTTCTCTTTCCGCCTCAACATCCTGATTAGACTCCTTCTTCTCCATCTACTTCTGAACAGCCTTCAGGTCCAACTCTTTTTGCACAAACTCTAAAGCTTGTTTATCTTCCTGTTCTGTACCTGCAAACATGTGCAACTCATTAGCTTTTAAATTACGAGACTTTTCAGTCTTGACTGCTTCTTCCATGGCTTCATTCCGAACAGATCTACATTTGGAATCTTCATTCCCCATCTCTGGCACAAGAACTCTAAGTCCCTTCTTTAGTAATGCAATCTCACTTTGCCTCAATCTCTTCTGCAACTGTCGCCAGATCACTCTCTTTCCCTCCAGTGGAAAGATCCATTTTCTATTTTGATCTTTCTGTTCTTGCAGCCATTCTTCCAGTACCTGCAATTGTGCCTTCATTACTGCAATTTCTCTTTCTCGAACTCCTGCAGTCATCCCATCAGCTAATTGTCTTTCACCTGCAAACATCCACAAATTGTCAGATTTAAAACCATATGACCTTTTGGTCTTACTTGAAGTTTCAGTCTTCAAGCCTTCATCATCACTATCTCCCAGAAATTCTCCTTGTTCTGGTTCACAGATGTATTCTTCCATTTCAACTTCCTCTGGACTCATCTTCTTGCCATTTACCTTGGCATCCTCTTTCTTATGTCCTCTACCGTGGCTTTTTCCTGAACCTCTGTTATGACTATCATCAGTCATTTCCTTCGCCATGAGTTCCTCACCTATGCGTTGCATGAAGCCTTTACAGCAAACTCTCTTGCTGCCACTTACCTCACCAATCCTTCCCTCCAGATCTGGTCTTTTGGTAGTCATTGGTCCTCTGCTGGAACCTTTCGAGCATTCTCAACTGCTCCTGTAGGATTCTCCCATCTGCAACTTTATTCAACCTTTGTTGAATCTTCTTTGCAACAAGCCTCTGCAACAGCTAGTCCTCGTAGCTGCAATCTTACCTCACTAAGCTTCTCCTTACTTAGTCTTTTGGTAAGCACGGTTCTTTGTCTTGAACCTTCTTCTGAGCAACGCCTTTGCTCCCTCTAGGCTTCTACAATCTTCTCCTGAAAACACTTCAGTTGTCCTCTTTATCCAATTCCTTATTGGATTCTTCAGGTTCACTGCCACTTTTCTGCAACCATAAACTTCAATTACAAATTTCAAATCAGAAAAATAATCTCACCTCTTAAGACCTTACATGATCTTGTCCTCCCTTTCTCTTCTGCAATCGTGTTCACTTGTGGAGTTTGCATATCAAATTTAAAAATCATTCATCACACATTCAATTCTAAAAAAGAAACAAATATCTTCGGCTGAGCATTCTAGCTCTGATACCACCTGATGCAGCCCAGGCCTCTCCCAGGCCACAGTTACCAGGATCTTTCTCCTTTCATGCGTATAAAGCTTGATGCATGGCTTGTAATCTCCTGACTTAACAAAAACCTGAGCTTGGTATTAATACACTATGAAATTCATACCTTTTAACATCTCGGTACGCCTTAAGAACTCTTAAAAGGAACAGGTCTGTGCGCATATCGGATCTCTATATAGATTCACTTACCTCATAAGTTCTGCCTTTTTCTTAGGCCGCCACTGGTCATGGCTTGTATGGATATATGGCGCGGATAACCCATTACCCACATACGTTTACAACTATATATATAACCCATAGTTCAATTAACAAGAACATAACTTTACGGTGGACGCAGGCATCTAGATTTCAATTGGAAAATAACACAATAGTATAAATGTAATCATACCATGGTCGAAGGCACATGTATCCCGCACATAAGTTCTCCCTTACAGCCGTATATATGTATTGCGCAGGCTTGCGCTGACTCTGGTTATGCACGGTAGTTTGAACCGATGCTATATATATATCTCTGCATACATATAATTCTGCCACCACGCGATTTCCGCTCAATGCACATTCATAATTTACAATTGCCAACACAAACGGATTGAACTATTAAGGGGAATCGCTACCGCATGGACCTATGGTTTTCCCATACGTTCCCGCTGGTTATATACGCACCCTTAATTGGAACCTTCAATCTTTTAACAGTAAAATTGTCAGCGCATCTACATGCGTTCAAACCAGTTCAATTCAAGGCGGTCTAACTTAATACAGTCAAGCGGATTACCAATTAACAATTGACAGTTTCCTTAGCGTTCACCCCTGTTGCGCAATCCTTTATGCGGAATGGTCTCAATCGGAATGATGAGTTCAATTAACCAACGGCCGCTGCCTTACGTGTGTATTGGAGAATATGCAAGCGCACTTCCTGAATAAAATCACCTGTAGCATCCGCGTATCATCAGTTAACAATTGCGTTGATCCTCCATAAGGGATATACATCAATAGCGCCGATCACGGGTCATATATAATTGCTTTCAAATTCAACACGTTGTAGTTCACATATAGTAATTTCGTGTTAGGACAATAGAACCATGCGCCCATACAATTCCACATTATGTAAAGGAGCGCCCATACAAATTCACATTATACACATCGATTTCTGCCATCAAGCACAGGACCAAGAATTCATTAAGACAATTATGCTCATACAGAACTGAATCAACATACTCATATATACATAAACCAAGCAATTACAAAGGTTCTATTCATGGCCAGATATACAAATCCATGGCCCTTTTACAACTGCCCGAAGGCTCCCCAGGAGAATCCTTGCTCCCGTCTCCCTCACTCTCACACTTACTCCTCACACCTCTCTTTTCTCTTGCCTTCAATGCCCTTGAGGCTCCCTAATTTATTAACTTAGCATGACCTAAAAATCACTCAACTAAAGCTCATGCAATGCATACATATGGCAAAAGCATCTTTTTGGCTTTATTTTGTCTTTTTCCCATTCTAAAATAGAAAAGCTATCCTTATCCCTTACTGATCCACATCCATCACTTTTATGCCTAAAAGCTCTCCTAGTTTTATTTGAGAATATCTAATAAACTAATGCATGACCCCTATTTCTATTATTTACAATAATTCCCTTTGAGTTGATGCTCCCGCATCACATAAAAACAATTATGTAGAGTACATGTTGATTGTATTGTTTAATAACTATAGGGAAAGTAAGTATTAGCGAAAAATATAAGTAAATTATGGTTTCAAAACAAAGAAATATATTCTCTATTTTTCCTAAAGAGAGGAAGTGTCTACAGTTCTTTATGATGTTTGTATATAGAGAAAAGATTGTCCATGTCCAATTAAATTATGTGTAAATGTTTATGATATTTGAACATGAATAAATGATTTTATTCTTATAGAGGAATTACGTCTATAATTAATATAGTGAAAGTGTTGGATATGTAAAAGTTAAATCTTGTCATTATCAAGAAAATTCTAAGTCGACCAATGTACTACTAATAATAATAATATAAACTAGGGTGGAAATTGGTTTGTTTGAATCCAATAGGCTAAATCTTGTTAATAAAGTAGTTTGGATCCCTATAGTTATTAATATCTAAGTACTCTCAAAATGTTAATGGAAAGTCATACTAGGAGACTAGGTCCTACCTAACCTTCATAGTACTAGTAATACCCCTTAAAAAATAAAGAGTAATCACAAGAAATACAAAATTGGTAGTAGATGTCATAGACCGAACTAACTAGAGATAACGGAACAAACATACGAAGCAAATATGTTACAATAGATGAGAAGTAAATTTTATGAAAAGCAATCTTTATAAGAGGACATAAGTTTGTTTATATTCTTATATTACTCAATTGAAATATAGGGAAGTTCCATAATATAGAATGCAAGTTACTTTTGAAACAGTTCAGCGAAATTACATATACATTTCAGAAAATGAGGCAGAAATAACGCTCACTGGGTGAGAATAATTTTCCATCTAAATAATATAGAAATAGGAATTATATCACTAAAACGTGCTCTACATAGTACCTCAACTCATAATCATATTAATGAAAGACTTCCACTTATGAACATATATATCTACAAGACAAACAAGAAGAAATGAAGAACCATGTTTAGGAACATATCTTAATACACATAAATGATTATATGAATGGAGAAAGAACCTGACTAAAAACATAATTATTTCCATGACACCAACTCTCTAATGTACCACCTAGAAAGAAAAGGTACCTCAAACCATAAAATTATATGAATCACCAAAAATAACAAATAACAGTGAGTCAAAACATGACTATGAAGAAGAACATTATACTTCTGCCATATAAATTAAAGTAACAAATCTCGAGAACGGGCATAACAATATCATTTTATAAGGTTTTATAATTAATATCGTAAAAACCCTCGGCTTGAGAAAGTATTGAATTTAATTAAAAAATGTTGAGATTTTCTGTTTTATTAATTTTGGGAAAAATATCATGTATGTGACAACAATAGGATTAGTTGCTATATTAGCTCCAGTATTTTTTATGGAGGAGTTAATCCATCCTATATTTGTTGTGAGGAAATTTATGATTCAGTTTTATGCTCTAGCTATATAGAAATCTAATCCCATAGAGGATTGTGTGTAGATAAAGTAGAGAAAATAGGGAGAGCCGAGAGTATGTGTGAAGAATTAGATTTGTTGTAATCTCCTTTGAATATTAAGATTTCTGGTGCCTCTGTTCTGGTGGACGTAGCCCAGATTGGTTGGGTGAACCACGTTAAATCAGTGTGTTATGGTTTTGTGATTTGTTAATGTGTTGTGTATGTTTTGTTTAGTTTAATTTCCACTCCACATTGTTAAGTCTAACAAGTGGTATCATAGCAGCGCAGTAGAGTGTGGAGTGCCCGTAACCTACAAGTCTCTCGTTATGGAGCTGGTGCGTGTGACAGAGCTGCTAAAGGTGGAGTTTCAATGGTTGGTGCGTTTTCGGCAGAGACAGTCGCGCCAATTTCTAGCAGTGAACGAATTGGCTTATTTTATTTTTTGCACAGAAGAGCCAATTGGAATGGATCCGAGTCTAATACTCACGCCAGAGCTCCAATATCCTGATTGGCGTGGAATCGACGGGATTAAGAGCGCCAATTTTTTGTCACTTATATGGATTTTGCTCTGGCACGGAGCATCTGTTGTTAAAGGAGTGCCAGGCAATGGATTGGGTTTTAGGCACGGGTTTTTCGCTGTCAAAGAATGCCCGACAGTTTTTCCCTCTGGTAAACCTGCAATTTTTTGTTTTTCCTTTTAAAATTGTGATTACATGGTACGACATAGGAATTTTTAATTTGGGATTGGATATTATTTGTTTGATACAACATGGCAAAAACTCAAAGTGCTCATTTTGAGATCGAGAAGTTTAATGGCAAAAATAACTTTGAAATCTGGAAAGTGAAGACGCATGATTTGCTTGTGCAACAAGGCGTGGCAAAGGCGCTATTGGGAAGATCCAAACAACCTTACCCCATGACAAATGATGAATGGAATGAATTGGATGGAAGAGCTCTGAGCAGTATTCGACTGTGTTTGGAAGATGATGTTTTGTTTATCATCGTGTCAGAGAAAACTACTGCTAGTTTGTGGACAAAGCTAGAGAAGCTGTACATGACAAAATCCTTAACAAATAGGATTCTTTTGAAGGGACAATTGTACAGTCTGTGCATGAAGGAAGGTACAACTATTACTGATCATTTGAATGCCTTTAATACTCCCATGGTGCAACTAGAAAGTATAGAAGTAAAATTTGAATCAGAAGATAAAGCTATAACTTTATTGTGCTCGTTGCCCGAGTCATGGGATCATTTTTTTACTTCTATAAGTCTAAGTATATCATAAACCCTTGAATTTGATGATATTGTTGGATCTTTTTTGTCCGAAGAGACAAGGAATAGGTCAAATGTCGACACCTCTACATCAGAAGCAATGATGGCTAGAGGTCGTTCTAGAGAAAGACGCTCTGGTAAGCACAGCGACTCACGATCAAAATCGAAAGGGAAGAAGAGTAAGTTAAAGTGCTGGTTTTGTGGCAAATCAGGAAATTTTAAGAAGGATTGTTGGAAGGGACAGCAAGCATCCAAAGAAGACTCTTCACCAGTGAAGCAAGAAGCAAACACGACAAATACAGGTTCGGCATCCAAGACAGGTATGAGTGATGAAGTGTTATCAGTTGATTTGTCTAGTCATGATCAACATTGGCTGTTAGAGTCTGGTGCATCAAATCACATGTGTATTCATAAGGAATGGTTTAAAACTTATAAACCAATCAATGATGGAGTAGTTTACATCGGAAATGATGTCAAATGCAACATTGTGGGAATTGGCACTGTTCAGCTTAAAATGTTTGATGGGACAAATAAAATTTTAACTGATGTAAGACATGTACCTGAACTAAGGAAAAATGTCATTTCATTAGGAGTACTAGACACAAATGGATATAAAACCTTTATTCAAGGTGGAGTAATGAAAATTTATAAAGGAGTCTTACTAGTAATGAAAGCAAAGAAGGTTGGAAATATTTTTCAGTTAGAAGGAAGTACAGAGTCAGATTATGTTTCTATAGTGTCTGAAAACGACAGTAATTCTATTCATTTATGGCATCAAAGGTTGGTCCATATGAGCGAAAGAGGATTAAAGATTTTATCTGATCACAAGTTACTTCCTAGTCTAAAGTCTGTTAAGTTAGATTTCTGCAAACATTGTCTATTTGGGAAATAAAGGCAAGAAAAAGTTTCAAATTGGAAAACATACTAGTAAGGGAATCCTAGATTATATCCATTCTGATGTTTGGGGTCCATCTCCTACAACCTCATATGGAGGTTCATCATGTTTTGTATCTTTTATTGATGATTTCTCTAGGAAAGTGTGGGTCTACATGTTAAAGAAGAAGTCTGATGTGTTTATAGTTTTCAAACAGTTTAGAGCATTAGTTGAAAACATCACTGGAAGAACTATTAAATTTTTAAGAACTGACAATGGTGGTGAGTTTACTTCAAAGGAATTTGATAATTATTGCAAGGAATCTAGGATCGAAAGACATAAAACCACTGTGTATACTCCTCAGCAAAATGGAGTTGCTGAACGCATGAACAAGAATCTTTTAGAGAGAGCAAGAAGTATGCTGAGTAATGCCAATTTGCAGAAGGAATTGTGGACAGAAGTGGTTGCTACAACTTGCTATTTGATAAATCGATCACCATCAACTTCAATAGGATGCAAAATTCCTCAAGAGGTATGGAAAGGTCATCCTTGCGATTATTCTAAACTGAAAGTTTTTAGTTGTGATGCATATGCTCTAGTTCCAAAACATCAGCATTCTAAATTAGATCCTAAATAAAAATAATATATCTTTGTTGGATATGGTGATGGGACTAAGGGATATAGATTGTGGGATCCTACTACTCACAGGATCATCATTAACAGAGATGTTAAATTTAATGAATCCTCACTTGAATGTTCAGATGTAGATGATAAGGTGAAACAGGATAATGTATCTAAGCTTCAACACATTCAATTTGAAACCAGTCCAAATATTGATGATGATCAAGATGAACATGGTTCAGATGTAAGTCATGAAAAAGTTTCAGATGCAGGTCATGAACAAGTTTTAGATGTAGATCATGAACATGATTCAGATGCTGATCATGAAGAAATTCCTACAGATACTAATCAGCCAATTATGGAAGTACCAGAAACATCTTTAAGGAGGTCCACGAGAATTAAACGTCCTCCTAGAAGGTATGATGATTATGTTACTTCAATTGCTTTAACTACTAACGATGATGAACCTTTATGTTATCAGGAAGCTGTAGAAGGTTTAAAAAGTGAAAAGTGGAAAGAAGCTATGAAGGAAGAGATGATGGCATTACACAAGAATGACACATGGGATCTGGTAGGACTTACTAAAGACAGGAAAACTATGGGATGTAAATGGGTGTACAAATTGAAAAGGGGTGTTGATGGTTCAAAGGATAGGTACAAAGCAAGGCCAGTCGCGAAAGGTTTTTCTCAGAAAGCAGGCATTGATTTTCATGAGATATTTTCACCAGTTGTAAAAATTGTTTCAATTCGAATTGTATTAGCATTAGTTGCTTTGACTGATTTAGAATTACAACAACTAGATGTTAAAAGTCCATTTTTACATGGAGATTTAGATGAGGAGATTTACACGGAACAACTAGAAGGGTTTGTTCAAGATCGCAACAAGAAATTTTTCTGCAGGCTAAAGAAATCATTGTATGGTCTGAAGAAATCGCCTCAACAATGGTACAAGAAGTTTGATTCTTTCATGATGAGTCAAAATTATATAAGAAGTGAATATGATCATTGTGTTTACTTTAAGAAATTATGTAATGGCGTGTTCATTATCTTAGTGTTCTATGTTGACGATATGCTTTTAGCAAGCAAAAGCATAACAAAGATCAACAGGCTAAAGGCTCAGATGGCTAGGACATTTGATATGAAATATCTAGGAGTAGCAAGACAAATTTTGGGCATGGAGATTTTCAGAGATAGGAGCAATGGTAAGTTGTGGCTATCACAACAAAAGTATATTGAGAAAATACTCTAGAGGTTTGGTATGAACAATGTGAAGCTTGTTTCAGTCCCTTTAGCTTCTCATTTTAAGCTTTCTTCAAGTTTATGTCCTAGTACAAATGAAGAAAAGGAATATATGTCTCGAATTCCATATGCCAATGTAGTAGATTGTTTAATGTATGCGATGGTTTATACTCGACCAGATATTTCACATGCGGTTGGGGTTGTCAGCAGGTATATGGCAAATCTAGGAAAGGAACACTGGTCAACAGTGAAATGGGTGCTTTGGTATTTGAGAGGCACAAGTGATTATTGTATCACTTATAACAGAAGTAGTGAATTTGTTTACGGTTATGTTGATTCCAATTTTGCAGGTGATTTGGATAATAGAAGGTCAACTTCAGGATATGTCTTTACTCTTGCAAGTGGAGCTATTAGCTAGATGTCAAAACTACAAAATATTGTTGCTTTATCCACTACTGAAGTAGAATACATAGCTGCTTCACATGCTTGCAAAGAAACGGTTTGGTTGAAAGGTTTGATTGGTGAGTTTGGTAGGTTACAGGACAACATCAAGCTATTTTGTGATAGTCAAAATGCAATTCATTTGGCTAAGAATCTAGCCTATCATAGTAAATCAAAGCATATACCTATCAAGTACCATTTTGTAAGACAGGTTATCGCTGAAAGGGGTGTTTCTCTTGAAAAGGTGCATACGAAGGAAAACTGTGCAAACATGTTCACAAAACCAGTTTTGTTAGAGAAGCTGCATTGGTGTATGGCTTCTCTTGGCTTGCAGAAAAGATAAAAATAATAAATGAATAGGGCATCAAGCTAATTGTTGTCAAGGTGGAGATTTTTGAGATTTTCTGTTTTATTAATTTTGGGAAAAATATCATGTATGTGACAACAATAGGATTAGTTGCTATATTATATCCATTATTTTTTCAGGAGGAGTTAATGCATCCTATATTTGTTGTGAGGGAATTTATGATTCAGTTTTATGCTCCAGCTATATAGAAATGTAATCCCGTAGAGGATTGTAAGTGTGTGTGTATAGAAAGTAGAGAAAATAGGGAGAGCTGAGAGTATGTGTGAAGAATTAGATTTGTTGTAATCTCCTTTGAATAATAAGATTGTCGGTGCCTTTGTTCTGGTGTACGTAGCCTAGATTGGTTGGGTGAACCACGTTAAATCAGTGTGTTATGGTTTTGTGATTTGTTAATGTGCTGTGTATGTTTTGTTTAGTTTAATTTCCGCTGCGCATTGTTAAGTCTAACAAAAAATTTACAATACTGCAATATAAGTATGAGTACAAATATTACGAGTCCTTTCACTGTGATTACAAGGGAATGAGGGTACAGGTCAAAAGCAATAAAATCTATTCCAAAAACCTAGAAATTCCAGGCTTGAAGAACCATATTAGATAACCCTCGTATCGAGGAGAAGAGTAGAGAGTGAGTAAAATATGGGAAAAGAAGAGAGACCCAGTAAATCTTGACTGCAACTGCAAAAGTTCCAAACAACATAATTCCTAAAAATAGAAGGTGGACCAAGCTAAGAGTTCTAATCTGCAAATGACCCAAAATAAGAAAAGACTAGAAATAATCCATTTATATGATAGTAAGAGCCACTAGAAGAAATTGAACAAAATTAGATGATGTTCATACCTGGCACCGAGTTTGAACATGTTAGTTGACACAAATCTAGCACAAGACCATGGAAATGTTAACACAATCATAAAATTCACATATGAGGGGGTTCACAAAATAAAGGAAGTTGTAAAAAAGAGGTTATGATACCTGAGTGTATGACTCGATGAAATTTGTGAACCAGCAATGAGGAACTGCTAGCATAATCATTGTTAAAGAAGAGAAAAAGGTTTAGATTATTAGAACTGATAAACATCTCTTACATAATGAAACCTGCAAATTAAATTCACTGTCAAAGTCCAAGCATATACATGTGAGAATTTTTACCATCGTGTGTAGGAGAAACGCTTACCTATTAGGGTTTTTTGCATACTACAAGACCCGGAAAACCAAACTTGGAAAATGACGATGCTAATAGTGAGGCAGAAGGAGGGGAAGTTACCCTTAACTGCTTGATTGAATCTAAGACTGTTCGATAAAACTCTAATCAGATCCATGGTGAAGACAAGGAAAAGTGTCCCATCTGTCCAAAGTTGTGTTTAGTCGAGTGGATGACAGTAGGAGTTTGAGATACTTCCATTGTGTATTTGACCAAACACATATGAAAATCAAAACAAGCCTTATTTCTTATTTACTACGGCAAGACTTGTGCTATTAACTAAGTTAACTTCATCGTAATAGCATTGTTGACTAAGGGAGTGTACCACAGTACTAAATGGTGAAACATTATAATGATAAAGTAATAAAATTACCATAACAATATAAAAAATAAATCTGATATATTTAGCAATGTTACCATATTATGTAATAAGAAACTTAAGCCATAATCTTGAAATATATAAGTAACATGGTAAATCCTTTTTTTAATTGAAGTATGAGAAATGTTACAAGTGGTATCAAAGGTTAAAGGTGCGACATTATGGTCTACTTAATGGAAAATAGTATCAAATTATGTTGTGTTCCATAGTAAAGAACAATTGGAAATATTACAACTCTTCCTATAGGACCAAATTTTTCGCCCTTATCTAAATCAAAACTTTAGGTATGGGTTCAACTAGTGATGTAGGAGCATCTGGACTTAGCTAGCAATGTGATGGCTTCTTCACATGTTGTGGCTAAATGAGTTGAATTTCATTGACTTGAGTGGTCAATAGTCAATTTTGGTAGAGAGGGTTTGATCTCTCGAAGATGAGTTTTACTTCATTATTGTAATAGTTAGGAAATGATCTTAATTTAGACTAAGGGATAAGTTGTTAGCATAGGTGTGTAATAGAGCTTAAAAATAGAGATTTGATTGTTAGATTGATTAAAATAGAGATCGAGTTGTTAGTGCGGTTAGAATAGGATTTGACTCGTAAAAGAGAAAAAATGTAATGGAGATGGATTAGCTGAGATGATTGAGAATTGAGTGAGAGGCGAGAGTTTGAGTGATAGATAGGGTTTTGAGATTGAGACAAAGGTCAAATAAATTGTTGTAGTTGAGCCGAGAGGGCCAAGACTCTGTAACTTCTATTAAACTGAATAAATTGATTCAACGTGCATCTGTGTGTTAATCCTAGTGTGGACTAAGGAATTTAGACTTCTGTGATCCATAACATTGTCTAGATAATCTTCGGCAAAATCACATAATCAACCTTTTGTCGATGCGTTTCGAACCAACCAGTGTGGTTCATCATCAGGACAAGTTAAAGAACTAATCTGGCTTAGCTTGATTAAATAGAGTGTGCAGAGACTCCAACGGTTATATTGCAATGGCTAAACCGTTGGAGTCTCTGTACACTCTATTTAATCAAGCTAAGCCAGATTAGTTCTTCAACTTGTCCTAGTGTGGACTCTCGTTTACCTCTATGTATCCATGTTCTGAAAGTAACCAGGTATTTTCTCTATTTCAACACTTTAATTATAAATTTCATTGTTTATGTGTTAATCGTGGTCATTTAACGTTAACGGGTAATCTTAGCATTAAGAGATAAAACTTTGATTATGCGCTTTATTTAAGTTTAAGTTAATGCACATGGTTATATGGGAAAATGGGTTTTAAACAGCGAAGGTGGTTATCAGGCGTAGGAAAATTTGTAAGTGGTAATTCGGGGTAGTCAACCGATTCCATTAACCAAGCGACACATACTACTCGGGTGGAGAAAGAAAACCGCTTTATCGGGTGGGTAATCTCCATGCAAGTGGCGCACCCAATATCAATGTGAATGCTGGATCAAGTGTGCATTGATCAACGGTGGAGGATCAACGGTTTGTTTTGTTGATCAGGGTGAATGGTGACTGTTAGATCTAGAGAGATGAGATAAATGATGTAGAGCGATCACCGAGTTGTTTTGTTGATCGCGTTGAGTAAGGACCATTTGATCTAGATAGAGGAGATCAATGGTGTAGATTGAATCACCTGTTAGAAAGGGAAAGTCAAAGTGGGACTGACGTATGTAGGAGAAAAGTTGGATCCTCAATGTAAAGAAATCCATGTATAAAATCTGCTTGAGCGCATCTGATTGGTTATAAAGTAACCAATAGTCTAGTTTAAAGACTACCACCTTGTTTTCATCAGCCTCCTACGTCATTTTGGTATCAGAGCGCAGAGATTGAGTTGAATGTAGTAAACATGCCACCGAGGACAGGAGCTGGCATAGGTCGAGGAAGACCTGAAGAAAATGCAATGCTCTTGGAAGAGATCTGGATTCTACATACAAGGACGGACACAATAGAGACTGCTCAGAGGAGAACACCTGATGAAGGAGTTGACAGTGCTGTAGAAGAATCTTCTGAGGAAGGAGAAGAGGAGGAAAATGAAACTACCAAAGTTATTAAGATGTTGGCTAAAGTAGGTGGAAAACCAAAGGTGGAAATTCCTTTGTATGAAGGGAGTCTCAACGCAGAAGAGCTAATGGATTGGATCAGTTCATTAGACAAATATTTTGACTATGAGGAGGTTGATGACAAAAAGAAAGTGAAATTTGAAGTTACCAGATTGAAGGGTCATGTAGCTATTTAGTGGGATTAACTACAAACATCTACAGCAAGAAAAGGAAAGTCCAAGATCAAGCAATGGGACAAAATGGTGAGTATTTATGCCAAAATATTATCAGTTAAATATTTTCAAATAGTTATAGAATTTAAGGAAAAAAGGAATGTATGTTAAAGAATATATAGAAGAGTTTTATAGACTGAGTATTAGAGAAGGACATGTAGAGGATGACATGGAGAAGGTAGCTAGATATATCAATGGCTTAAGATATTACATATAGGATGAGATTAGATTGCTGAGTCTGAATACCATTGAATATGTCTATCAAGCAGGTTTGAAGGTAGAAGAGAAGATGTTGAGGAAACAAAATCAGACAAAAAGAGGGAAAAGTTCAGTAAGAGGTAGAGGAACTACTATAACAACGGTTCAACAACATCTGCATGAAGCAGGAAGTTCAAGTAGTAAACCACCATAGAGGGGATATTTTAATAGAGGAAGATTTGCACCTAGAGGAAGAGGTCGAGGAAGAGATATTAGATGTTACACATGTGGAGAATGGGGACATGGATCATGGGATTGTCCTCATAATAGAACAACAATTTAGAAGAATGTGAATGTGGTTGAGGCAAAGGAAGGAAAACCTCAAATTATAGACAAGGAAGAATCCCCTGAAGTAGGAGAATCCCTCTTGTTCAAAAGGGCACTGCTTAAGGCATAGAAAAATGTTGGAGAACGAGCTCCGAGGAAGAGTTTATTTAGAACTCCATGCAAATCCAAAGGTAAATGTTGTAAGGTGATAATTGACAGTAGAATCAGTGATAACCTTGTTTCTAAAGAGATGGTGGACAAGCTAGGATTAGTGAAGACATTACAACCTACTCCTTACAAAGTGTTATGGTTGCAGAAATGACATCAGATTATTGTGACAGAATAATGCAAGGTAGAGATACAGATTGGTACTTATAAAGATTTGATATTGTGTGATGTAATTCCAATGGATGTTGCCATGTATTGTTGGGAATACCTTGGTAGTTTGATCAGAAAGCTATTCATGATGGAAGGAAAAATACTTATACTCTGGGAAAGGATGGAAATAAACATACACTACTACAATTGAAGTATGAAGCTGACAAAGGAGCACCTGGAAACAGTGTTATGCTGATGAGTGGAAAGGAGTTGTTGCAGGAGGTGGGAAAAGGTGAAGAAATTCATTTTGTTGTCATAGGGATACCTAAGGTTATTCTTACTTCCACAAACTTATATGATTTACCTGAAGAAATCAAAACTTGGTTGAATGATTTTGCTGATATTATTGTGGATGATTTTCCAAATGCATTGCCACCAATCATGAGTATTAGTCATCATATTGACCTAATACCAGGAGCAAGTTTGCCAAACAAAGCAGCATACAGACTAACTCCTCAAGGGAATGCAGAAGTTGGAAGACAAGTGCAAGAAATAATGGATAAGGGACTAATCAGAGAGAGTTTTTGTCGATGTGTTGTACCAGCAGTACTCAGTCCAAAGAAAGGAGGTTAGTGGCATATGTGTGTAGATTCCAGAGCCATAAACAAGATCACTATCATGTATAGATTTCCTTTACCACACATGGATGATTTGATGGATTGAAATAGATCTGAAGAGTGGATATCATCAAATAAGAATTAAAGAAGGAGATGAATGGAAGATTGCATTTAAAATTAAAAGTCGGTTGTATGAGTGTTTAATGATGCCTTTTGGACTCACTAATGCACCTAGCACATTCATGAGATTGATGAATGAAGTCTTGAAGGAATATGAAGGTAATTTTGTTATTGTTTATCTTCATGATATTCTAGTCCTTAGTAGAAGTAAAGAAGAACATCTAGAGCATCTTAAATTGGTTTTAAGAACTCTGTAGGAAGAGAAACCACTGATAAATCTTAAGAGATGTATTTTCATGAAAGAAGAATTAATTTACTTGGGATTTTTAGTTTCTAAAGAAGGGTTTAAAATGGATCCAAAGAAATTCCAAGCAATTTGGAACTATCCTATTCCAAGGAATATATTTGAGGTAAGAATTTTTCATGGTCTTGCAAGTTTTTATAGGAAATTTATTAGAGGTTTTAGTTAGATTTGTGCACCAATTCTTGAAACAATTAAGGAGACTAAGCAACCATTCAAGTGGACAAAAGCAACAGACAAGAAGTTTAAGCTGTTGAAGTGGAAAATCATAGAGAAACCAGTTTTGGCTTTACCTGATTTTGAAAAGGCATTTCAAGTTGAAACAAATGCTACTAGAGTTGCAATTGGAGCAGTTTTGAGTCAGGAACAAAGACTAGTAGCATACTTTAGTGAGAAATTAAAAGAATTTAAGAAGAATTATTCTTCTTGTGATAAATAATTTTATGTTATTGTACAAGCCTTGAAAAAATGAAGACATTATTTGCCACCAAAGGAAGTTATATTGTATTCTGAAAATCATGCATTACAGTTCATAAACAACCAGCCAAAATTGAACCAGAAACATGCCAAGTGGGTAAAGTTTTTGCAGAGCTTTACTTTCATGATAAAACACACAAGTGGTAAGTTGAACAAAGTTGTTGATGCCTTAAGTAGGGTAAATTTCATTGTGCAAGAATTAAAAGTTGGTGTTGTAGGATTTGAAGAAATCGTTGAAATGTATAAAGATGATGCATATTTCAAAGATATGTATACAATAGTACAAAATCCAATAGTTCATAATAGAATTCAGTGGTTAGATTATCTTATCCAAGGAGGTTTATTGTTTAAAGGCAAAAATTTGTGCATTCCCAAATGTTCTATGAGGGAAAACATAATAAAGGAGAAACACACTCGAGGATTATGTGGTCACTTTGGACAAGACAAAACCTTTGATGAGGTAAATTCTTTTTACTATTGGCGAAAGATGTAGACTGATGCTAAGAGATGTGTTGAGAAGTGAAGGATATGCTAGCATGCTAAAGGGAGAAGCCAGAATACAAGATTTTACTAGCCATTGCCAATACCAGACCGACAGTGGGATGCAGTTAGCATGAATTTTATTTTGGGGTTACCTAAAACTCAAAGGGGGAATGATTTCATTTATGTTGTGGTAGATATATTTCCCAAGATGGAAAATTTCGTTGCATGTAAGAAGACTAGTGATGCAACACATATTGCTACTCTATTTTTTTCAGAAATTGTAAGATTATATGGATTTCCTGTAAGTATTGTGTTTGATAAAGATACATAGTTTGTAGGGAATTTCTGGAGAACTCTTTGGAAGAAACTAGGAGCTAATCTCAGTTCCACTTTAGCATACCATCCTTGAATAGATGGAAAGACCGAAGTGGTAAACATGAAGTTTAGTGTATCAAAATCCTAAGCAATGGGATTTAGCACTAGCTCAGGCTGAGTTTGCTTATAATGACACTCCAAACCGAAGTACTAGAATGAGTCCATTTCAGATTGATTTTGGGATGAATCTAAGAGGTGTGTATGAGCTCATAAATTTGGGTAAACAGGAGACAAGAAGTGCAAAATTTGAAGAGTTTGCAGAGTAGATGCAGAGACTACAAGAAGATGTCAAAGGAAGATTGTAGGAAAGCAGTGGAAAATATAAACAGAGAGTAGATATGAAAAGAAGAGAGAAATAATTCCAAATGGGAGATTTAGTCATGGTGTGTTGTGAAAAGAAAGATTTCCTGCTAAGACTTACAATAAACTAAAAATGAAAAAGATAGGACCATGTAGAATTGTAAGAAAGTTTTTAGCTAATTCTTATGAAATTGAATTGCCAGAAGGAATTGGAATATCACCTATCTTCAATGTCGCAGATTTGTATCCATACAAAGAGACAAAGACAGAGCTACAGGAGGAAACCACAGAATATGAAGTTCAAACTTTGAACTGGGAAGAACAAATGCCAAAGACAGTTAAGAAAGAAGTGGAAGCTATTTTGGAGAAAAGAGTATTCAAAAGAACCAGAGGACATGTTTATTTTCAATATCTAGTCAAATGGAAAGCACAACTAGTGGAGGATTCTAGTTCATTGACAATAGCAGAGTTGTAGAAATATGTAGTAAACCCCGAAAGTCTAAGGGCTATTTCTTTTCTTCCCCAGGAGTCTGATGCAGGAGAAGTTGGACTTAGCGAGCAATGTGATGGTTTGTTCGCATGTTGTTGCTAAATGAGTTGAATTTCATTGACCTGAGTGATCAATAGTCAGTTTTGGTAGAGAGGTTGCGTCTCTCGAAGATGAGTTTTACTTCATTATTATAATAGTTAGGAAATTGTCTTCATTTAGACTAAGGGGTAAGTTCTTAGCACAGGTGTGTAACAGAGCTTAAAAACAGAAATTTGATTGTTAAATTGATTAAAATAGAGATCGAGTTGTTAGTGGAGTTAGAATAGGATTTGAATCATAAAAAATAAAAAAATGTAATGGAGAGGGATTAGCTGAGATTATTGAGAATTAAGTGAGAGGTGAGTGTTTGAGTGATAGGTAGGGTTTTGAGATTAAGACAGAGGTCAAATAAATTGTTGTAATTGAGCTGAGAGGGCCAAGACTCTGTAACTTGTATTATATTGAATAAATTGATTCAGCGTGCATCTGTGTGTTAATCCTGGTGTGGACTCTCGTTTGCCTATATGTATCCGCGTTCTGAACGTAACCGAATATTTTCTGTGTTTAAGCACTTTAATTATAAATTTCAGTGTTTATGTGTTAATCATGATCATTTAACATTAACGGGTAATCTAGGCATTAAGTGATAAAACATTGATTATGCACTTCATCTAAGTTTAAGTTAATGCACGTGGTTATATTGGAAAAGTGGGTTTTAAACAATGAAGGTGGTTATCGGGCAAATAAAAAGTTGTAAGTGGTAATTCAGGGTAGTCACCCGATTCCATTAACCAAGCGACACGTAGCACTCAGGTGGAGAGAGAAAACTACTTTATCAGGGGGGTAATCTCTGTGCAGGTAGCTCACCTGATATCACTATGAACTATTGGATCAGGTGCACATCGATCAACGATGGAGGATCAACAGGTTTTTTTGTTGATTGGGGTGAATGGTGACCATTAGATCTGGAGAGAGGAGATCAATGACGTAGAGCGATCACCAAGTTTTTTTGTTGATCAGGTTGAGCAAGGACCATTGGATCTGGAGAGAGGAGATCAACGACATAGATTGAAGCTCCTACTAAAAAGGGAAAGTCAATGTGGGACTCACATATTTAGGGGAAAAGTGAGACCCTTAGTGTAAAGTAAGCCACGTATAAAATCCACTTGAACGCATCTGATTGGTTATAAAGTAACCAGTTGTCTAGTTTAAGGACTACCACCTTGTTTTCATTAGCCTCGTGTGTCAACTACATAAAGAACTTATGGTGTTTTAGACAATGCAATAGATTTGGCGAAATAAATTACTAGTTAAAATCTAGCAATGAATAATAAATGAGAAATCGAATAATATTTTGTGTTATAGAACAAGGGAAATAAATAATCATATCATGGGTACTTTGAAAAGAGTTGTGTTACGTAAGTCAGGTTATCAAATACTAATTGGATTATTCTTGAAATAAACTTACTTACAAGAACTGATATGTTGGGTGCTTAGGAGGGAAAACAACTATTTGTACCGCTTAAGTATTAACACATATTAATTAGTAAATCATATCTTGTAGTAGTGAGATAGTGAATATAGAGAAGTTTAAGATTTACAACGATAGGAAGTGTATGGGTAGACAAACCATGAGACATATACATGTGTAAATGTAGTATTTTTCCCCCAAATGTGTATATGAAGTATTAAATTGCATACTGGTAAACAATTATAAAATATCATATCGGTAAGCTAGAAAGTGGGGTGTTCCATATGAAATCACCTTGAATAGTTTATGGTTATCTACATAATTATTACCTATGTCTAGTTGCAATCCCCTTTTTGTTAATTTGCAAAAATAAAATTATGTTTCGATACATAATTTATAAGGTTAATAATCACAAGGATGCCTTAAATTAAACCTCTAATATGGAGTGTTGAAGAAGAGATAGATATAAAATAAGTAAAGATACTATTGGAAAAGTAATGCTTACAATTGGAAATTAATTATTTGATTTGTATAAAATGCATCCTCGCACATATAATGAATGTTGACAAAGAATGTAGCTAAGACAGTGAATGAAAGGAAATAGTTGGTAGTAAAAATAAATTTTAAACCCTAATACCTATGTATGGGAAGCAAGGAAAAAGAAAAAAAAAAGGAGAGAGTATATACAAAATAAAGTGTATATATGACTTAGAAAAGGAATGGAAGGGATTGAAAACCTTGTAATACATAAGTGAAAGATGTGGTGTATTTGTATACCCAAGGAAGCCTCTTGGGAATACCTACTCATAACTTTTGTCAACTATTAATAGGGATATAAAAAACTTATGAGTACAAATTATATCTATAAATTTGAATTAATTGGAGTAATCTTGGGTGATTAGTGAGAATTGTAGGCACCATTTTCATCAAAATGAGAATTAACAAATGATATGATAGACATCAACAATGATGATAGTAAAATATGAAACTTATATGTCAATAATATAACTCAGATACAGATTTCATGACTGGTGAAAAACAAACTAATAAGATAATTAATGAACTTCCTCATTGAAAAGTCTCTTCATGATCACAGCGTATGTTACAATAGTAAAATAATTAGAACAAATAAAAATAATAATGATTACAAAATTCAAGTAATTAAGAGTTGCTATAGAATAACCAGATAAAATACTTGTTTAAAAACAAGCAAAATAGAAGTAAGTTGTGATAAGTTGTCATAATAATTTGTGATGGAAACGAGTGAGTGAGTGGCATCTATGAGACTTGTAAGTTGAAAGAAACATGTCAATAGTATTTGGGTTACTAGAAGACATCAAATAAGCACAAAATCACATCAGTATAGTGTTTCTGATACTCGAAAGGATATCAATTTTACACCAAATTTAGTAAGAATATAGAGAGAAAGATCAGAATCATACAAAGAATAAAGAAAAAATCATGATCCCTAAAATATAGAAAAGGAATGCTGACCTCTTTTGAATATCTTGTACTTGATGGGTGCTACTAAAGATATTGTGAGTTACATACTCATAACGCCGAATCATGGGCTAAATCGCTAATTGGTCTATCTTATAACCACCTTGTGATTGGAAATATTAAGCTTGATAAAATAAATATTACAAGAGAATTTTGATAAATTGAAATGATTTTTGGTGCAATAAGATGAAAAAGAAGAGATTGAAGTGAGATCCCTTGGGAAATTTGGTAGGATTGTAGAAAATCATATATATAATAAGACGAAATGATACAATTGTAAATTATGAGGGGGGAATACTCTGATGCTCTTTCTTTAAACTTTTTGGCAAATATCATAAGCTAGAAAAGGACACCCTGAGAAAACACACACACCCATATATATGTATATGTATATGTATATGTATATGTATATGTATATGTATATGTATATGTATATGTATATATATATATATATATATATATATATATATATATATATATATATATATATATATATATATATTAGGCGTGCATGACAATGTATGTGTATATTCATATTCTTAAGAAGTTGTCTTAACATGAATTGAAGGATTGATAGTGATCATATCTGTGATGTGATAAAAAATAGGTAGAAAATCGAGTAAGGTAATCAAATAAAATGTGGGACCGGTTTAAAAATATTAGGATGTGGTAAAGAAAAATATTGGTATCATATTGGCACAAGCATTACTTGTTCCTATTTTCGTATGATATGTTAACATGAAAAGTGTAGTGTGCCACTAGTCAATGGTACCCTGCATAAATACCTTAAATAACTTCAAATGAATCTACACACACAAGTGAAATCTTGTAAAATAGTTGATTAGAATGAACATATTCTTACAAAATCATTATGTCAAGATAACCACACTAACATTGTGTGTTGAGGAAGCTAATAGGCATGGAGATGCAAGGGGCAGTGGGAAGGAGTCCATAGATTATTGCACTTCAAATACAAGGGGGGGTACATGTGACCTCAAGCAACCTTAATGAATAAGTTGTAGAATAGAGAGGGATGCGCACCCCAAGAAAATATTTGACAAAACACATAGGTGAGGTGTGTCAAAAAGATATGATGGTAAGATTTAGTACTGTAATTTTCTGGATGGATTTTGTTGATTCTACTGTATGTTGTGCCCTTGAATTGTTATAGTGGGTTATTTTAATGTTAGCTTGTGCTTTTAGCCTCAAAGGTCTGCTTGCAAAACATCATAAAGAAAAGGATATAATAAAGAAAACCATTTGAATTATGAAACCCTGATTTTTGCATGAAACAACCATCGGATTAGTAATGTGTGCATGGTTGGTTCCACTTGAAGAAAGGATAAGATACTATTTAAAGTGAAAGTCACAAGTTGAAGTAAATTTCCTTGAATTTGGTAATTTTTTGTTGTGTCATGTTTGATATCTTGAAAGTATGATGGTGCCTAAGGAATATATCATTGGTTGCCAGCCATCATGGGAACAAGGTAAGGAAACCCTTTCTATGATGATAACAAGTATGATTACAGTGTGAGGGTATAATAAGATAACCAATTATTCTTATGACGGAATAGAATTATTGTCTGTTAATATTCCGCCAAACATCACATGTGATTTATTAAAATAATATTTTTTTTAATGAAGTGAATAACAGGTCGCCTTATGATTTATAATGAAGAATATATTATAATAACATGGTGAGTATGAAACAGTTAATACAGATACATGTAGTGATCAACCAGTTAACTGATGATCCACTCATAAATAACTCATGCATGTCATATATGAGTGTTACCAAATTGAGATTGGAGTTCAGGGACAATGTACTATCAGTTGTATAATCATCTGAATTGTATAGGTGGTACATGAAGTCAGAGGAAGGCCTATGATGGATTGCAGAATTCCTTTGAGAAAATTATCTAATTAATAGGGGGAAATAACCAAGGAAAAAATTCAAGGAAATAGGGACTTGGGAAAGAAGAAAATTTGTTAAGTATTGGCCTAGCTTTTTCTAGGAAGCTATGAGATAGATAGAAATAGTGCAGAGGTTACTTGGGCTTGAGAAAATCATTGTAATGTTCTCATATTTTCTGACTAATACAATATACATATAGCAAGCGTTTTTAGTTGTGGATTTCCCCAGGAAATCATTGTGTGATGTGTTGATTGAATTATTTCTCTTGTATGCTTCATGATTTCACGATAGTTTAATTGTTTCCGTTGATGAGTACATTAGATTGAAGTGTTTTGTTTTAGAATATTATGTAAGCAATTTGAATATACAAGGAATTTCTACACGGTATCAAAGAATAAATCACTCTAGAAGAGGAGAATATGAGTTTTTCTTTTGTAGGTGAAATCAAATTTGCAGTATCATACTTTAGAGTCAATATGATATCATTCTACAAATTGAGACTCAAATATGCCCTTGAAGATAGTTCGAAGTATATTTCTTGGTAGGACAGGATGGATGTAGTGTTGGAGGAAAATGAAAGGAATTGATATACAAAGATATTCATAAGCCTCTAGCAGGTGATGCTTAAGATCTAATAGAGAGGATAAAATGCTCAAGATCTCACGGAGTGGAGAAAATGTGTTGCAAAGGTGAGAAGGAGTTCAAGATCATATTGTCTCGAACCTCCATCGTAAGGAGTCTCCAAATGTAATGTGGAAGGCCTTGAAAGACCTTGTTCAAAACAATAGTGACCATATAAAGCTGGCACTGAAGGACAAGCTTAGAAAAATCAATATGGAGAAGGGAGACACAGTACCAAAGTACTTGACCAAGTTCACCTAATGTCACAATGAGCTTGGAAGTGTTGGTGTTATAGTTGTTGAAGATGATTTGGTCAGCATAACACTTCTAGGCCTTCCAAGAGTGGACACATCTACCAGGATTCAGTCAATGGGAGGGAGAAGATGCTAGAGCAGGAGCATTTGTGGTTTGACTTGGTGAAAGAAGAGATAATGTGGAACACCAGAGATGGGACCTCATCCAAAGAAGTGGAAGAGGATTCTACATTAGTCAGCAAAATAAATCTAAGGGAAATAGTTCCCAAGGCAAGGAGGGAAATAAGTAAGACTTGTCCAACATCAAGTGTTTTCACTGTCATGAGTTCAAGCACTATGCCACAAAATGTCCACATAATTAATAAAGAGAGAAGGAGCTTGTAGTAGCAACAGTAGGTGAAGCTCTAGCTTCACAATTCAAACCTTATTTTACTCCCATTGCATGCATGGAAAGCATAATAATTGGAAGCGTGTGGTATCTCGAAAGTGGTGCCTCATTCCATATAACACAGAATAGAAATATTTTTTGTGACTTCGAGGGTAAAGGCCTCAAGAAGAGAATAGAGTTTGGAGATGATGGGAGGTATAATGTGACCAATATCATTACAGTTACTTTTGAGATGGATGTTGGCTCCGCTCTGAGACTCACAGATGCAATGTATATTCTAGGACTAAAGAAATATCTTGTTTCCATTGCGGTATTTGAATACCATGGCTACGATGTGATATTTATCAAAGGAAAGGTTTTCCTTATGCACATCGCCACAAGACAAGTGAAATAAATCGGTGTGCGAGTAAAGAACATGTATGCACTTGAGGTATAAGATGCATGCAAATCCTTGATCAAAAAAGAAAAGGTTAGATATTTGGTGGTTGAGAGGGAGAATGAATTACCATTCAACATCCAACCTCAAAAGCAACATCAACAAATTGTGGAATAGCCATAATTGGAGAAGCAAAAGAGAATCCAAGTGCAGACATCCACTTAAGTAGAGACCTCCAGTAGGGGGAAATTTTGAGCCAAGTGGACAGAGGGAACATATGCAACCATACCTGTAGGTCAGAGGTGGGGTGATGTGAAGCAATAGTCCCAAGCGTGTAAAAATTTGGGTATGATCCATGAGGAGTTTTTTATCTCATGGATCATTACCTTGCTACGGAGGCCCACATTGTTCAGCAGCAGGAAGATTCTTGTTAGTCATATACTTAGGAGTGTAGCTTAGTGATGACAGCAGAGTAGGAGGCTCAGTAGCAGAGTCACCAGCATCATAGATTTTCCCAGTAGGCAGTTGTAGACACAGTTGATTCATTTTAATTTTTTTGGATGCTTTTTTTGGCTGCAAATGTTGTAGTAGAAAAAAAAACAATGACAAGAGTTCCATGTAGAACATTCCAAAGGTACTGGATTGGGATAGATGTGAATCCCTTTCTTGTTGAGAGGGAGTGTTGATAATTCAAATAAGAAATGTTGAAAATAACACCAAGAAATATACTAATTTAATTTTGTCCTTGAATCAAATAGGAATAAAATTGTAATTCCACATCTGATGAGAACTTGTATTAGTTAACTAAGTTAATTTTACTTAGTTAGCTCATTTCATTTGACTTGAGTGTCTAACTTGAGTCATCTAGAGTGTATCCTACATTATAGGAGCACTGGCTGAGTTTATTTTGAGTTGTAATTAATAAATTCAGTCTAACTAAGCTAAAGTTAGTTAAACTAGTTCCAACTATTGGATGAACTAGTGGGAAGTCTAGTAGTCTGGTGCTCCCTGTAGTGATCAACCAATTACCTAATGATTCACTTATAAATAATTCATGCATGTAAAATCTGAGTGTTACCGAGTTGAGATTGGAGTTTAGGGATAATGTACTATCAGTTGTATAATCATCTAAATTATACATGTGCATGGAGTCAATGGAAGGCTTACGATGGATTGCACAATTCCTTTGAGGAATTTCGTTAATGAATACGGTGCCAATTGACAAGAAAACAACACAAGGAAATCGGGACGTGGGGAAGCATAAATTTTTCTAAATATTCGCCTAGTCTTGTTTAGGAAGTTGTGAGACAGGTAGAGATAGTGCAGAGGTTTCTCTAGCTTGAGAAAAGCATTGCAATCTTCTCATAGCTTCTAACTAATGCAATATTCATATAGCAGGGGTTTTTAGTTGTGGTTTTCCCTAGTAAATCATTGTGAAATGTGATGATTGAATTCTTTCACTTTTATGCTTCCTGATTTTATGATCATTTAATTATTTCCTCTCATGAGTAGAATACATTGAAGTCTTTTGTTTTACAATATTACGTAAACATTGAACTTACAAGGAATTTCTACATATGTGTATTCTGATCTGTTACTAATGCAGTGTCAAAATACACCTAAATGATTATATGAATGGAGAAAGAACCCAACTCAAAATATAAATCTTTCCCCACACCAACTCTCCAATAAAACACTTTAAGACCACCTAGAAATGAAAGGTACCCCGAACCATAGCCTTATACGAATTACCAAAAATAATAAATAAGAGTGAGTCGAGACACGACAATGAGCAAGAACATTATGCTTCTATCATATATTAAAATAACAACCCTTAAGAACGGTCATCACATTAATAAGGTTCTATAAGTAATATTGTACAAACACTCGGCTTTAGAAAGTACTGAATATAATTAAAAACATTATAGTCTTACGATACAAGTATGAGTAGAAATCGTAAGATTCCTTTCACTGTAGTTATAGGGTAATTATAGGGGAATGAAGCTATCGGCCAAAAGTAGTAAAATCTATTCCAAAAGCCTAGCAAATCCCTGCTGGAAGAACCGTATAGAATAACCCTCGTATCAAGGAGAAGAGTAGAGAGTAAGTAAAACCTTGGAAAATAAGAGAAACCCAGTAAATCTTGATTGCAACTGTAAAAGTTCCAAACAACTTAATTCCCCAAAAAAGAAGCCGGACTAGGTTAAGATTTCTAACCTACAAATTGTCCAAAACAAGAGAAAATAAGAAATCGTCCACTTATATGAAAGAAACAGGCACTAGAATAAATTGAACAAAATCATATTCTATTCATACCTACCATTGTGTTTGAATAAATTGATGCAAATCTAGCACAAGACCATGGAAATATTAATATAACCATTAAGTTCACATATGAGGGGTTCACTGTATAAAGGAAGTTATAAACAAGAGGTTTTGCTACCTGAGTGGATGACCCGGCAAACTTCATTAACTAGCGATGGCAAACTCCTAGCATAGACACGGGAAAAGAAGAAAAAACGAGTTCGATGATCAGAAGTCATAAACATCTCTTAGTACAATGAAATGAAAATAAAATTCAATGTCAAAGGCCGAGGATATACCTATGAGTGTTAGCTCTATCCATCAGAGTCTGCTGCAAAACACCAGACCCGAAAACCCAAACTCGAAGAATGAGAATGTCGGCAACGAGGGAGAGGTGGGAGAAATTACCCTTAATCGCCAGACTGAATCTAAGACAGCCCCATCAAACTCCAATGAGATCCCCAATGAACTCGAGCACAAGTGTCCCAGACCCGAAACCCCAAACACGAAGAATGAGAATGTCGGCAACGAGACAGAGCAGACCCGAAACCCCAAACACGAAGAATGAGAATGTCGGCAACGAGACAGAGGTAGGAAAATTACCCTTAAAGGAGTCATCTACAGAGGACCGAGGTTGAGGAATCGCCCGGAGGGTTAAAAGTGGTTGGATTTTTGAGTAAATTTTTTTTTGTAAAGACAGTGTTTTAATCTTGTTTTGATAATTAAAATAGATTCAGCACATCAAAAAAACTTAAAATTTTGAAGTTTAACAACTATAACTTAGATTTACAAAAAAATCTTGCCAAATTTTCTCTAAATATAAATGAAATTTTCATAACTTTCCAAAAAATTCCTCAGATTAATTAAACTACAGCTACCGGCAGTCGCCAGATTGAATCTAAAACAATCCCATCAAACTCCATTGACAGCCAGAACTCGAGAACAAGCGTCCCTACTAGCCAGATTCGTGTTCAGTCCATTGGATGATAGCTAGTGTTCGAGATATTTCCATCGTGTATTCGGTCAGACTCATAAGAAATGAAAACAAATCTTATTTCTTATTTACTAGGCCATGACCTATGCCATTAACTAAGTTAAATGGTCCATAATAACATTGCGGATCCAGGTAATGTGCTATACGAGTAAACAATAAATCGTTAGAACTATAAAGTAATAACATTAAAATAAAAATATAAATTAGTGTAATCACATTAAAAATATTAATATGGTTGATATAGCTATATGTATATTTACTCTTGATAAATATAATAAAAAAATGATTGCAACAAAAATATTAGTATTAACTTTGATTTTAGTTAACGTTTAAAAATCATATTGAAGAGTTTCTATTTTCTAAAACTAAGATATAAGACAATTTTTTTAAAATTAAGTATGCTTTGAAAATATCTACCAAATTGGTGAGCGTTAAGACATAATTATTTTTAAATTGATTAAAAGTTAATGCAACCTAAAAAATCTCTAACACACTATACTCATTGATAAACATTCGGGTGAACATATTCCTTGACAATCAATCTAGACATCAATTAAGATATATATATATATATATATATATATATATAACAAATCATCATTCACCTAAAATTGAAATAAATTCCATATATATATCGATATTATGATATCATATAATAAAAACAAACTTAATTGAAACTTGTGAAATGTATTAATAACTTGGTAAATAATAATTTTTTTTAATTAAAATATAATAAATACTACATTATGATATATAATTTTTATCAAAATCAAATAAAATAAAATAAAATAATATATATCTATATCTATATATAAATAAATAAAACTCAACAACTATTAATTCTATTAATTAAAAAAAATTACACATTAACACAGGTTGATTATATATATATATATATATATATATATATATATATATATATATATATATATATATATATATAAAACGAAACAAAACAAATATCTAATATTATCATGAAGGTGAGATAGTTTAGTCTCATGCATAATTCTCCATTCTTCACGCTTTTAAAACTATATAGGATTTATAGATATGTATACCATTTTACAGCTAATATCTTATAAACTAAGAAGATCAGATGTATTTTACATTTAACCTTAAATATACGAGCTGCTGCTATAAGGCTATACGAGAATGTAATTGCCAAGCTAACCCCTACTCTATTTGGCATTTACATCGATAAGCTCGAAGGTTATTTAGAAGAAGCAGGATGTGGTGGCACAATCTTAGCTGGGATAGTCATTATCCTTCTTCTCTATGCTGACGATATTGTTCTTCTGGCAAGGTGCCCTTCTGATCTTGATAAGCAACTCAAGCTTCTTAAGGATTTCTGCTCTACCATGGGTATGACTGTTAACACAGACAAAACAAAAGTTATGATTATCAAATCTAAAAAGGACACTTGCGCTAATTTTACGTATGACAATAATAACTTGGAGGAAGTGTATTCTTACAAGTACCTAGGAATTGATATCCATCACAAGCTCAACTGGAACCATAGCATTGAGAAAAGGATCAATGGGGGATGGAAAGCTTATTTTGGTCTTGAAAATAATTGTAAAACAACAAACCTCGTAATGTGGGATAAAAAGAAGTTTCTCTTTGAAACCTTAGTCACTCCTGTTATCTTATATGGCTGTGAAGTTTGGGGCTGCAGCATCTCCAGAGAATCATGGAGGAAGATTGAGCAAATCCAGAAGCGTTTTATAACTTATAACCTGAAAATTAAAAGTAATACACCCTATCCTATTCTCCTTATAGAAGCAGGTCTTTCTTCTATTGAGAGCCTAGCTATGCTCAGGTTTCTGATGTACAAGCACAAGCTCAATAACATAGACAATCATAGACTTCCTAAGCTAGCTTTAACTTCCAGCCAAAATCACCTGAGGCTTAACCGAGGATGGCATAAGGACACAAGGGCCTGGTTAAACTATTGGGAGATCAATGAGAATGATGCTTTGCAAAACATAAATAACATTAAAGATATTGTTACTTCTAAGTTCAAAGAAAAATTGTGGTGTGAGAAAGATTTAGCGTCTAAAAGAAAATTAAGTTATTATAAGAAGGTCATCAACCCCACCCTTGAGGATCAAAAGTATCTCTCTATTCTAACTAGCTCAAAAAAGAAAATTAATATAGCAAAGATTAGAACGAATTCTCATGAGCTCCATAGTGAGACTGGCCGCTGGGTAGTTCCTAAAATGCCATGGATGGAAAGGATCTGCCATATTTGTGAGAATAAGAGCATCGAGGATGAAAACCACTTCCTCTTAGAGTGCCCTGCATACAACCACATTAGATCTCAATTTCACAACCTTTGTTATAATACTGACCTTTCTAGCCTTTTACAATGCCAAAATTATAGTGAACTCGGGAGGCTTCTCTCCAAGCTTTTTGAGCATCGGAATAAAATCATAAATCAAAATAAATAATTCGTCTTTTTAGGTCCGATAGATCATTATTTGGTCTCAGTGGACGTTAACAACCATCATCATCATCATCATAAAAGTTTAAGACTTTGTTAATAGGTTCCATGTTTAGTTTTATATATATATATATATATATATATTTCAAATTAAAAATTAAATTTATAAAATTTTAATTAATATTTTTGTGAATTTTTTTATTTAAAAGTAGTTGGTATAGTTGGTAAATATAACAATGTATATATTATAAGTGGTTAGTCAATACAATGATGTATATTATATAATTATATCTATATATATATATATATATATAGATATATATAATATGTTTAGTTATTTATTTTTCTGTTAAGATTGTCAAGACCATTCCATATTCTATTAAATATAAACAAGTTTACACCACACAGATAAATCGAGTGGCCTCAACTTTCCCTAAAGGGAAACCAAGTCTGTTGGCTATCAATCCACATTGTATGCCATCCAAAAATAATATTGTCTTAGTCTTTTCAGCTAGGCTACATATGTCTCTACTTCATTACCAAACACTAAATAACTATATAAACTGATAATTGCAACTTGGAAATTAAAATCTATCTGCATAAGACAAAATGATTCATGGGTAGGATTCTAATCCTTCTATTCCTCTGAGACAGATGCAACATGTGCAGGGTCCTAGGTAGATGATTCTGGCATACCATACAACTCTAGCATGTATGGGATATGGCAATCAATTCTGTCCAGCCTAATATCATGCTTATGTACCTAAAAGAGGATTTTCTCGATATCCTTATTCTATTTCGACATTCTTTCTAGTGTCACTGCCATTCCCATTGAGATTTTCTCCATAGCCTTGCCTAACAAACTCTTCATTAGCGAATACGAGTACAGAGTTTTATTGAACTGAGTGATTCTTCCGCGAGTGTTTCCCACATCCAAGACTAAGGTCCCCCAGTTGTCCATCTCTTCTTTTGTCTCACTGCTTTTTTTCACTTCCTCTTCCCATTCTTCCAGCAATTTCAGGATGTGCACAACTAGCCCCTCTCGGTAAGCCTCTGTTGCCTCTGTTATAAGATGTTCTATTTATGTGCTGCCCTTTTGTGGCTTCAATGTGGTTGGCCCCTTATCTTTCTTGGGTCTGAGGCCTTTCCTACCATACCCATGGCCTCACACATCACGAACGATGACCTGTTTTCTGAGCACTAATGACATCTACAATAAGTTAGGTTTAAATATGGAATTGAAATTATACACCACCTCACCCATTCATTGTTGCTTGCAATCGGGTACCTCTTGCCTTGCTTCTCCTCTCTACCAGTTCTTCCCATGGTCACGGTGGGGTGGCTAGGAGCTCGCAACCGCCAATGGGAGAGGCCATGTCCCAAGACCCTTGAAGTGGTCAATTCCCCTCTCGATTTCTATGTCGTATGTAAGTCTAGCATCTCATGCCCATGTCGATCTCGTAGACCCCCTTTGCATTTTGTTATATGCCAGCAATGGATCATGTATCTTTCCCCCTTTGCCTCAGCCTTAGAGTTCTTGCCTCTCGGTTCTCCCAAACTAGGTCTCCAGCTAAAGTTTTTGGCTTTTCCATCACTCTGACATAGGTTCCAAGTAACCCAACACTTACTTTGTGTGTCTCGAATATGACTGCATCCCAAACAATGTTTAATTATATTAATAATAATATGTATTATAATTTAAATTTATAAAAATTTAATTAATATTTCATATAAATGTTCTCATAGATTTCGATCCTTATTTATAATTGGTTAGTAACCACAATGATGTATATACTATATTATTTGCTGAATATAAATCTTAAGAGGATTTTATTTGCTTTTAAAAAAAAAATTATATATAAAGATTTTCCAAATTAATTTGCAATGTTTCTTCTATATATTTTGAATTATCATAAATTAAGTTAGTTTATATTTGTATATTTTAATTCATATTTCCTCTATATTATTTAGAATACATGACTTTGAATGGCAAAAGTTTTTAAACTAAAATTGTTTTATCTGTAATGTTTAATTCTGGTAGTTGTATTTAAAAAAAATATATATCAGAATTTTTATGTGGAAATATTTTGTGGTCATGTAAAAAATGAACCATATTTTTTCAATTGATTAATTAAAAAATATTAGAGATTTTTCTTTTTATTTTTGTTTGTGATTATTTTTCCTTAACATAAGTGTAAAAACTTTATGTGTTTCCTCGACATTTTGTAATGAAAAGATATATAAATATTTCCCCAATTTCCAATGACCCTAGAAGCATGAAGCATAAAAAAAACATGGGGTTGTACCCCTCATCTTGAGGAATGTGTTCAAATCCTCTCTTGGTGTTTTAATAAATATATTATTCTCTATGTTTTTGAAAAGTTTCAAAATAAATTTGTATATACATCATTTATTTGTATTATTATTATATATAATTTTTTAACATTACTTTTCTTTTACATTATTTTTAATTCTAACTCAACACACTTTGATTTTAGAAAAACAAACTAAATTTTAATATTATAAATATAAATAGATATTAAAATACCAAGCATTTCCCTTAAGTCTCTTTAACCCTCACACCATATAAAGCATTGGATTTTCACTCCTCACCTTAAATGATGTGTTCCCATGGAACATTACTCTTATGTACCTCAAAAGTAGCACACTTGTATAAGTTGGAGTCATCCAGGAGATTTGTTGATATTAGGACCTAATCTTCTACAAGAAATGGTATAGTTTGTTAAGAAGATATGACATAACTTGAAAACTACCTAATATAGGCAAAGGAGTTATGCAGGCCAGAGGAGGTTGCATAAAGAGTACAATGTCATAGTGCATGTGTACATTAAATTTAAGCTAACAAAAACTAGTTTGAAATTGGGAACATGTGCTATGTTAGCACCTAGCTGTTGTGGACCATTTGAGATAGTAGCTAGTGTAGGGTCAATGGCATACCAACTAGCACTACCCAGTCACATAAAAAATCACAATCATTTTCATGTTTCCTTGTTGAAAAAGTATGCCGATGACCCTACTCTTGTGATTGATTAGAATGTGGTGCACGACAAACTAGAAGGAAATTTTTAGGTCGAACCATTATGAATAATAGATCATAGAGAAAATTCACTTTAGAATTGGGTCATCCCCTAGATTAAAGTGCATTGGAAGCACTTCAACCTTGAGGAGGATACCTAACAAATGGACGATAAAGTGCATGAAGAATTTCCTTCCATGTTCTACAAGTAATAGGAACTTGGAAACACTGAGGACAATTCTTCTTTTGAGTGGAGAAATATGTGATACCTTTGTGCTTTTATTTTTAAAGAGATGACTATTTTTAGACAATTGTGATTATTGTTTTAACTTAATGACTCTCGGTGCCGAGGTTTGAATTGTCCTATTATGTAGTTATATTTTATGTAAATAAATGTTTTACTTATGGGAAATGTATGTGAAACAGAACTTGAGTAAATAAAGACTTCTTTTTACTCAAAATGTTATTAGATGGTCAAGTCCGCATGGTAGAACTTCCCAAATATTTCTCCCAAAAATACGGGAGAAAATTGCCACTACGAGAAAATAACAATTAGAGAGAAATATTATGCTCAGTGGAAATAAAAACATATATAAAAATAAATTCTAAGTCAGGTAAAAAATGAAAAATTCACACCAGGAGACAATGGGTTTCTTTACAGGAAAAAAGGAAATACTTTTTTCCTAAAAGAAAAATCATAGGTAAATCAAAAGGCTATAGACCCTAAAAGTAGGATGTTGAAAGGGAACATCTAGTGGGAAGAAATTATAAAATTCCACTAAAGAATTTTTAAAGGGTTCTCATTCATGGAGGTAAGAAGTTTGCTGCAAGGTGAGCTGTTGGTGGCAGCTCATTGCTTGCGAGGAATATGAACTCTCCCATAGTTTTCCTAACAAGTTATTCTGGACAGATTGTTTTATTGTGGTATTTAAATGTATATGAGGTTATGTGAGATCTTATGTTATTGTGTGATTGTGTTATATCTCTATTAAACTAAAAGAAAAGGTATTTGTTTCCCATCTTAAGTAGGGAATTGGTATTATCTTTATATATATTTGTATAATAGGTCAGTTGTTATATGACGAGATATGTTATGAGACTATATCTGGAATTTGATATATTATATCGATGTGTGTGGAATAACTTGGTAATAAGTAGAATAGGACTTGGAAGTGGATTAATATAAAGGGTTGTTTTATTGAAATGTTGACTTGTTTTTTTAGTGATCTAATACAAAGATATGAAGGAATGTTTTTTTGAATGTTATTACTTTATTGAGAATAAAATTGAAATGTACTTCTAGTTAGGCTGATCATATACACTTGTTGAAGTAATAGGAAGAGTTAAATTACAGAATAAATCATGTTAGGAACTACATGCAAAATTACATGATAATAGTTGAGCGCAATATAATAGCTAAATATTATTAAAGCCAAAAAACTATTCAATAATTGAATAAGGAAACATAGAATAGAAATAAAACTATGTCTAAAGTTATGAGTAATTGTCTGTAGACTATATTAGGGGACAATCTCCTATAGATTCATATACTTTAATGTCGTGACCTTTGCTAGGTCAAATTGGAAGTTGGAGATTCATAATTTAGCCTTTCCTTTTCTAAAAAATAATTGCAACTAGAGTGTCATGATGTGTATTGTTTATTTATTAAAACAAAATTACATGGCTATGCAAAAGCTAGTGACAATTAATCGTAGAGATGTTCATATCTAGTTCATATTTGAACCAATAGATATAATTATGTATTTTAATAAAAAATAAAGGATGATTTAAAGAATTTGGCTATCAATTAGGCACATTATAAAAGGAAGATTAATTATTCCAATACGTAGGGCTTAGCCATGGCCTTTATAATCATTGTAATTTACAGTAAAGGTTAATGACTATAAGTGTTTCCCCCATGTCTTAATACTATTCAAATACATATCTTTATGACTTTATGTAGCAGTATATTTATTTATCATTAACTATTAACATACGTGTATACATAAATATATCTACTACTATTAAAATACATAAACCATGCTAGTCATGGTATTAAAATCTTAAGTCATACAACACACCCAATAAAAAAGGGCTAATAGAAAAATTTAAATATGGAACTCAATCGAATGCATCGGGTTCCCAACCTGTGTCATGAATTTGGGAAATTCCACTACTACATATCTATATATCTAGAGAGAGAGAGAGAGAGAGAGAGAGAGAGAGAGAGAGAGAGAGAGAGAGAGAGAGAAATTCCACTACTACATATCTATATATCTAGAGAGAGAGAGAGAGAGAGAGAGAGTCAAATTGATTATAGCTTAGGAAGAATGTTTCCATGAGATGAACTTCAGCCACCTGCAGTTGGAAATTCCACTACTACATATCTAGAGAGAGAGAGAGAGAGAGAGAGAGAGAGAGAGAGAGAGAGAGAGAGAGAGAGAGAGAAAAATAACCATATAATCCTTAGAAACCGTGGTAAGGGTTAAACCCCAACACCAGTATAAACACTCAAACACAATTGAACCATAGAAGCAGTCATTTAGAAAATTAACAGAAAACATGAAAAGTTTCTCATATGGGTCAAGTAAATGCTAACCCTCACATATCTTCCAAATAATAAAAATGAAGAGGATTAGAGTCCTAGGATGGGGAAAAACCAATAGTTAAAAGCCATATCAAAATAGAATTGAAAGACATACATCACACCATTGGAACTCTTTGCATTTGACCATGTGGAGGAAAAATATCTAAACAAAAGGAAGTTATAGGGAGACATATATGTCTAATATTTCGAAGGAACTACCTATATAAGAGTCAAGTTTGAGGATGGAATTGGAACCTCATATGTTCCTCTAGTGGGAAAAACCTTGACAATGGCAAAAGAAATAGAGAAAATGAACAGAGGAAGGGTGAAGAACACAAGTCATATTTCTGTAAACTACCCAAGACCATCAGATCATGTTGACAAATAACAGCTGTGGAGCATGAAGGTCATGCAAAAGTGGTGAGTTGTTCCTCAGTGAAATTGTCTTGTGGCAAAGTCCACATGAGTGTTGGGGTCCAAATATCTTATACTCCATTTGAGTGAGAGTTTAAGGATGGTATATCTATAATTTTGAAAAAAATTATGAATACTATTCCCAAAGTTTTCACTTCCACCATAAATCGATTTAGTGCACACAAATGTCAACCATTTTGATAAGATTAATTGGACAGGGGAAAGCAGAACCCCATAATATACATTATAGTGCTAACTTCGTACAAATCATTTGTGGACATAAATAAATATGTGCCCCAAAATATATAGATAACTCAACATGTAAAACTGAAGAGTATGGTCAGAAAAGGGCCTCATCGTAGACTTAAAGGTATTATATTCTAATATGTCATAATTCCATATCGTAGACCATGAATAGTTATAAAAAGGTTAAGAAAAAAATATAGATGCATGTGTTTACAATATGAATAGGGATTCTGTAAATTCTTAAAGCTAACATGTGCATTTATATTAAAAAAACAACATGGTTAATGACTATAATTTTATCATAAAAATATGTTTGATTTGTCTAGAGAACTAATTATGGAACTATGTTTGAGAATTTTTTTTTCTTTTGGTGTGCTTGGAGTTACATTAGACTAAACCAGTATAGATCCATTTTAACTCCATATTTATCAAGCCCCAAGAGGAAACACCTCAAGATATTTCATCCCTCCAGACAAATGATATATCTCAAGTTAAAATAGATCTAGTTTGGTTATATCTATATATATATTTGATTGTCATGAAATTCACTTCAATTAGTTGTTGGGATACTTTTTTAATATTCCCATCAGAAATAGAGACAAGCATATTTCACTTTCTTATAAAAAAAATTAAAATTAAAATTTTGATAAAAAATAGAGCATGTTTGTCTATTTGGAGGAAGGAGTCTACACTTACAGGTTTTATATGGAAAGATTGAAGGATATAAGGAACATCGACTAGATAGATCATTAATGTCATGAATATGAATTTAATGTCAAATAGGATATGCTAATTTTGATAATGAAACAATTGTTTTTGCAAGGACACCACAAACTATAATTCTAGCTGGTAGTTTTATGGATAGAATTAAGCTATTTATTATTCCTAGACTCATATGCACTTTTATATCAATACTGACTAGAACAACTTTTCCTTTTCCTCAAGTAAAAGCAACTAAATCCTATCTTTACTTTGACAGAATGAGAGTTCTATTTCTATATTTTCCAATCAAGTAGAGGTTTATACTTTGAAGGAATGTATTTATGTTTGCACTCTTGGAGAAATATGCCATCTATAATTTTGGCATACTCAATATTGTATTTATAGATTATAATTAGAAAAAAACAGTATTATATTTTTGGATGGAGAGAATGGATTTAATTTTATACTTTAACCAAATGTATATATACTACACATAAAATATGTTTTCTTAATATTAAATTGTCAATGTAATATCTTTTAATTTTAGCACTAATTGTGATTCTATTACTCCTAAAAGAGTATTGTCTTAGATTAAGATTGAATGAAATATTTATTTACTTCAAGCATTGTTTTAATTTCGGAAAATGTAATTCTATTTGGATTAAAGGGATGTATTTTTGTTTGGAATCATGATTTTATCATAAAATTTGGAAAAAGAATGGAAATCCAAAAGATAAAATTACAACATCTCATTAGTAATCAAAGAAGAATTCTAAAAACTTTTCCACATTCCTTTTCGCACTAAAGAGTAAAATTTCAAAAATATAAAATTAAATAAATAACCTACAACATGGGCGAGAAAATGAAAAAAAGCTTATCTTTGAAGGCTATGTAACAAAGTGATCATGGTTGATCTTCTCATTTTCTAATGTGATTTCATCGAGTCAAAATGTTTACATAGCATACTATAACATCACATAACATAAAAATGTCTCTTGCATAATGCTCAAGAGCACCTCCATACACAAAATAGTATGTGAGATGGAGTTTATAGCTTTTTTGGGCATACTGTATTGATAAGCCATGATATGGGCCAATGGTACTATAACAAATACTATTTACAAAATAAGAATCCTCATTCTAGGCCATATAAAGAGGAGTTTTTGCATTGTTGAAATTGAAATTGGCCAACTTATCTACAAGTTTATTTCCTTCCATGCGAACATGGGCAATGAGGGTGGCATGAATTCTATATAAAATCCTAGACGCATTTGCAATGTGAGTTTCCATTCTCTAGCTTTGAGATACTTTGGAAGGGTTGGTATCACATTTAATTTTCTAAAAGACATTAATGATTGTTTTGGAATCAACTTCAATAATAATATTATGATAATATTGAGGAAGTGAAATGGTAAGGCCCTATTCCAGAGCCCATAGGTTAGTTGTATTATTGGTATTGTAACCTATTGCACTAACATATATACGAAGGATTTTCCCTAAGAAATCTTTGAAAACTCCTTCACAGCTTGCCTACCCATGGTTTCCCTTTGAAATTCCATCAAAATTTACTTTTATAAATCCTTTAGGAGGGAACTAAATTGATGTGCTAGAGTGAGGTGGGTTTTCAACAATGGTATCTCTCCATTACTACTAGTAGAAGAGGCCTAGCTCCATGAGAACTAATTTTCTGATTGACTACAATTCCAATCTTGCAACATCCAAGATATAGTAGACAATATTTCCTTGAGCTCGGTTAGAGTAACTTGCCATACAAAGTCACAAGTAGATGGGGTGTGCTTCAAAATTCATCAATTGCATTCATTATAAATTTCCTAAAGGATAAAACTATGCCTAAATTCCAAAATTATATTGACAACAAGACTTAGGAAGGGGGGTTTCAAATTCTCAAATGTGGAGATGACAATATCATGAATCTTTTCAATCTACCGAAAGATCATAACAAGATGGTCCCAAATATTTTCTGAGAAAGAAAAATTATTGAAGAGATGAGTGATATTCTCAGGATTAGCAAACTAAAGTTGACATATAGAGGTATTCAAAATCCTTGACATTGAAATTTTTTTGCAATTAAGAATGCATAGGAAGAGGGTAACCTTGGGCCAATGATTAAAGTTCCAAAGCTTCTTTCACTATCGCTAATTTTCCTCTTTTCAATTACAACTATGCCATAGGCCTCATGAATAGTAAAATAGATAAAGGGGAGATTTTCCTAGTGAAGAACGTCTTCTCCTTCATGAATTAGGATTTTTTTTGTTTTGCAAGTCCTTGAGAGAAGAGATAACTTTCATTTTGGGAAAAAATAATAGTCCAATCAGAAAACCACTTCCTTTAACACCCTTTGGAGAGTGGAAGGTTAAGGTCTAAATGGTGGGAAATATGAGTGCAATATTTGAAGATAATAGTCTCTTTGATGGATTGGATATGCTCATTTTTAGATAGTTTTCGTCATTGATTCCAAGAATCATCCTAGAGTAAAGCACTCTTTCAATTTCTAGCTTCCCAAATTTATATGACCTTAAACTAGCTATTTTTTGTTGGAGGATACATTCCATATATTTTACCCTATTGTGTTCCCTATCATTCCAATGTGTTTAGAGTATAGAATGTTGGTAGTGTACTTATTTTTCCACATCTTGCTCCCTAAGGCTTGTGTTTTTTTTATCAATATCGAGCATGTCATGGCTATTAAAACTTGGTGAAGAGTTTTGAGGACCCTAAGCCCTAATCCACAATTTTTCACAGGTAGGCATATCTTATCCCAAGCCACCAGAGGCCATTTAATTTCCCTTTTAGAACCCCCCCATAGGAATGTTCCTTGAATATTTTTTTATTGTTTTTAATGATTTATTTTGGGGCCACCATTGTTGGGAGTATATAGGTAGGGATAAACTGCAAAACAAATTTAAGGAGAGTGAGACAACCAATAAGGGTGAGAGATCTAAAGGTTCACAAGGAGAGCTTAGTTTCAAACTTAAGAAGAATATCTTCCCAAACTCTATGCTTAATAAAACTAACTATGAGGGGAGCACCAAAATATTTGGATGGAAGAGAGATCCTTGGGATTATAATTTGACAGTAAATATGGACTTGAATGGCATGAGGGGTGTTAATGAAGAAAATTTGTGATGTAGCTAAGTTGATGGAGGTACCAAAGGCATAAAAAAAGGTCTAGAAAATTCTATTAAGAGTTGAGGATTCTCTCATATTAGGATCCCGACAAAAGAGTATCATCTGCACATTTCTAGTGTGAAGAGGAATGATTAGGAGAGCCTGAGGGAAAACCCTAAAGATGTAGTTGGATAATAGCATTCTTAATACTATATCCCAAGGCTTAAAGCATGAGAAAAAACATGTCATGTGAGATAGGATATCCCTATGTAATACGTCTGGAGGGGACAAAGGTGGAGCATAGAGAATTGTTAACTAGTATAGATAAAAAATTTTCATGATAATAGAATTAACTCAATGAATCCATATTTTTTCAAAGAAAAAAGTAGTTAGGTGATGGAAAATAAATTTCCAACTAAGTTTTTCAAAGGATTTAGACATATCAAGTTTAGTGATTATACCTGAATCTTTGGAGGATTTGCGTGAGTGGATGTGATCATAATCCAAATTAATTCTATCCATGATTTGGTAACCTTCCACATAACATGTTTTCTCTTGGGGGAAAAGGGTTGGGAGGAGACACTTGAGGGAGTTGACAATGAATTTTGAGATGATTTTATAGATGAAATTGCAAAGGGAAATCAGGCAATAATCAGAGGGTGCGTTGGAGATATAATTGTTGGGTATGAAGACTATGAAATTGGAATCAAAGGAAACAATAATAGAGGTTGAATGATGATATTCTTCCACTAATTTCCAAATTTCATTTCCCAATATTTTCCAACAAACATGATAAAATTCAAAAGTTAGCCCATAAATTCCTACTAATTTTACTTTAGGAATTTCCATAAAAACTACTTCCACCTCTTCCATAGTAGTCTCTTTAAGGAGTAGATTATTTTTATCAAGTGTAACAAGTACCAAAATATTATTAGTGATTTTTTGTATATTAAGTCTCTTGTTTGAATTTTTCTTTGATAAAATGGATTGAAAATGCTCCATGATTGCTTGCATAATTCATTTTTTCCCTCCATTCTTTGATTGTCAGAGTTTTGTATATTGAGTGTTCGTTTATTTAGCCCTTGATTAATTATATATTTATGAAGGAATTACAGGTTTCTTTCCCCTTCTTTGAGCCATTAAATATGTGATTTTTTTCTTATAGAGGATGTCAAATTCAACGAGTCTTTCCTTTAACTGAGAATGAAAAGAAGATTATTTTTTAGTGAGGTGGTCAATATGTTATTCTCTTTTTATGGAGTGTTAAATACTAGCCATTTTTATCTCTGCCTTATTTTGTATTTGAAAATACTACTAAATTTTACGATATTCCATTCTTTGAGTTGTTGTTTTAGGAGTTTTAGTATTTTTTGAAACTGAAACATTATTTTTCGAGGAATACTTTCCAATATTTCCACCATTTCTCAATATTGGTGAAGGAATTATAGATGTCTTATCCAAAATGCTTCAAATATGAATGGGTTTTTCTTAGGGGAACCCATCCAATCATGAGAGAGATCTCATGGATAATGATTTAAGCCATGGAGAGGAAGAATAGATGCTTCAAAGAAGATACCTATGAGGAATAAAGATTCACGAATTAGGAACTTGTTCAATCTTGAGGCAATTTGGGATGGACCTCCTATCTTGTTAGTTCATGTGAATAGACCACTGTTTGTGTGTAGATCAACAAGTTATATTTTGGTGATAAATTCTTCAAATAGAGGGATCTCTTCTTTGAGCTGACACAAGACCCCTTTTTTACTGTGAATATTTTTTATTAAGTTAAAGACCCCACCTAAAATACAATTATTTTCTCCCAAAGTGTTATATGTCCTAAGAAGGTTTTGTATAGAAATAATTTTTCCCACTAGAGAGTTAGGATGATATACATTTGTTATAAAGTCAGCATGAGATGAGCCCATTAATTGTAGGGAGGTTGTCAAAAAATTTTTGGAGCAAGATGGAATGTTTCAGAGAAATAGAGAGAGGATTAGTAATTACGGTGAGTCCTCTCGAAGTCCCTTGGGTATCTTGGGCTAATAGTCACATTTGTCCATATATATTTCAAATTATTTACAGGGTATTTAGAGGAACACTTGGTTTCCTAGATTATTAATATATATAGATTTTCTTGACATATTTTATTCTTAAGAAGCCTTTTTTTGGATTTTCTATTAACACCCCTAGCATTTTGTTTTAAGACTTTAATTGCAAAAATTAAGAATATGGCTGGGAAACACATGCATTGGTGCAACTCTACCCATATTTCATAGATATGCACATTCATTTTGTAGTAATTAACGTTTTCCTTTTTGGACTTATTTTTTTCGCTCTCTTGGGCACTTAATTGGTGCCTTAGGAATTTATCTTCACTTTATGGGTGGAAGAAGAATGTATATGGGGAGGGTTATTACCTATTCTTTCGACTTAGTGAATAATTAGGTACTTATTCTTGTGATATTCCCTTGTAATAATTTGAAATTTCTATCTTGGTATGGTTGTTGGATCTTTACACTTCCATTCTTTAGCTACTGTCTGTATATCTATATTATATAGCTCCATGTCCCTGATATCCTCTGTTTCTAAAAGAACCTATATCTCACCTTCCATTTCTACATCTTCCTGATTGTTTTGGTTCATGAGTGAATTGTTTGCCTTCTCCAATTGTTAAAGCTCCTACTTGGATGTTTCTTCAGTTTCGACTATCTTCATCCTTCCCCCCTCACCTATGTCCTCTTCCATTAGTAGTTGGATAAATTTATATATTTTCTTATTGATGTCCACTACTGAAGTGTTATACCCAACAATCTTCTTGGATATCTTTTTGTAATTGGTGATACTTACAAACACCTCTTGATCCACATATGGATTGGTATTTTTCACTTGTTGGGTTTAATTGGCATGACAATCTCTAATCAAGTGACCATACTCATGGCACATGCAACATCTAAACAAATTTTTTTCATAATCTCTTTGTTTCTCCCAAATTATGTCCTCGTTTCTCAGTTCAAATCAGTTGGGAGGGCCTTGGATATATAAAAATATACATAGAGGAAATAATAAGATGTGTACCACCCTTGCTTGGTTGTATCCAATAGCATGAAAAAATGTCCAATAATAGTTTTGATACTCTTCATAATTTAAGGGCCCTAGAATTCCTATGGAAGGGAATAAAGAGGATTATAGATAAAATTCAATCATTCCACCTAGGGTTTCCTAAATAACCCAATCGAGTTCATGAATTATCAGCCACCTTAGAATATTTTATCATTATCCTCGATGTTGTTGAGCATTGACGTTAATAAACCCTTCGATTGTAGCTTGAGTTCTAGATCCCCTTTTAGGGTCAAGTTCTTTCTTATCCATTTTAGGAAAATTCTCTTGGAAGGCCATAGGCCAACAAATTTGTAGATGATTGCATGTCCTCTCATGTGTTCAACTTTCAATCTAATTTTTTCCATTGTTATTTTCGAAAAAGGAATTTTTGATGTTTATGGAAGATAAGATCTATCACCTTTTTTATTTTTCACAAGTGTTGTTGTGACTATGGATCTATAAGGATTTCTAATTGTGGCATTGTTAACTCCCTAAGGTGAAGGTTTTTGGGGATTGACAATATTTTTATATTTATGTGGGGAGGTTGAGTTCATCCTACCTATTATAAAATTTCTAAAGCCTGAGGGGCCATTTCCCTACTCACCAAATGGGGCATGAAATAAATCAAGTGAAAGAAGTTGTAGAATCCCCAAGTATATTGCATCTACTACATTTCTCTTTCAAATTGTTATCACTATAATAATAATTATTAGTATATCCATAAAGTATTGTATTATAACTATTATAATATATATGTATGTTATAATTATAATTATGTAATAATTACTATATATTTTTATTATTTTATGTCACACACACACACACACATATAGTTACAACTAAGAATATTTTATTATTTTATATATAATATTATTATCAATATATAAATTATTAATTTAGAGCGAGAGCGAGAGAGAGAGAGAGAGAGAGAGAGAGAGAGAGAGAGAGAGAGAGAGAGAGAGAGAGAGAGAGAGAGAGAGAGAGAGAGAGAGAGAGAGAGAGAGAGAACCCCATATCTGGGTGCTCGTGGGAGGACCAACACACCCTCCTAGCTCAAACAATGGCAGTCAACACATGGCTTGAGTCACTCAACAAATCGAATTCATGAGGAATAATTCTATATGTACTCATTCTTTGGCCACATACCCTACTCTCCATTCTGTAAATTCTGACATTAAAAGCCTAAAGAAATGGCCTCAGGATAGTTCCCCCCCATGATGTTTCTTCTAAAGGCCCCCTATGATCCATTACAACACTTCTCTATGTTGTTTGAACTCTGACATCTAACCATGAGCAGTGACAGAGTCAGGGGACGATGCCTAGGAAAAGGCATGGGTCATGGAAATTAGGCCAACACCTTTGACGAGGCCTCCATTGATGTTCTTTTCATCCATGGTATTCATGATCACATAAGAAGAAAATGATTTCTATGAAGGATCAAGAGAGTCACAGAGGTCATCCAATGGACTAAGCCCTTCAAAACCTCCTCCCTCACTAGCTCAAGGAGATGGAACATGAAATATCGAAGTCCATCTACTAGATTGGAGAACTCTCTTCCCACCAATGCCACTCCTCCTCCTCCCTCAAGCTCCTATATAGAGAACTTAAAATTTACTATCATGTGAACATCCCTTCCCCCTCCTCCCCAACTCTATCCCTGTTGCACTCCCCTCTTGTTGAATCTTCCTCTCCACCTCTCAAAAAAAGTACAACATCCCATCCTACCCTTGGTTTCCCTTTGAAGCTCCATAAAAATAATTTAATATATCCTTTAGGAGGAGGAAACTAGAATAATGTGTTGCACTAAGGTTGGCTTGTAGCACTGGTATTTTCTCATTAGGAGCAATAAGAGAAGCCTATCTTAATGAAAAATTGTGTTTCTTCTGATTGATTTTAACTCTAATCTCCCAGCATCCATGATATAGTAGATATTGTTTCCTTGAGCTTGTTTAGAATATCTTACCATAAAAAATAACAGATAGTTTGGGTGTCTTTGAAAATTAATTGATTGCATTCCTTTTGAATTTACCAAATGATGAAACTAGTGATTGATTTCCAAATTCTATTGACAATGGGACCTAGGAATGGGTACTCTCAAATTCTCAAACATAGAGATGACAATGTCATGAATATTTTTAATTTACAGGAAGATCACGGAAAGATAATCCCAAATATTTTAGGAGAAAACACATCTTCTAGAAAGGTGAGTGATATGATAAGAATTAGAAAAACAAAGTTGAAATATAGAGGGTCCTTAAAACCATTGGTGTTGATCTTTTTGACAAGTTAGAAGCCATAGGGAGAGGGTAATCTTGGGTAAATGATTTTGTTTCCAAATCTTTCTCCATTTTCAATGGTTTTCCTCTTTTCAGTTACAAGTGATTATTGCATAACCATCATGAATTGTAAAACTTCCAAAAGGCTTTCCCCAACTGAGAATGCCCTCTTCTTCTTGAATTATGGATTTTGTTATTGCAAGTTATTGAGAGAAGCATTCACTTTAATTTTGGGGAAAAAGAATAGGAAAATTAGAACAATGGTTCCGTTAATACCCTTGGTAAGGTGGAAGGTTTAGGTCCCAATTGCGTGCATCAAGAGTGTGGCCTTTAGAGATAAGGCATATTGGATGGATTGGAGATGTGCATTGTTAAATAATTTTGGCCATTTAATTCAAAGAATGCTCCGAGAATAAAATGCTCTTTCTATTTCTAGTTTCACAGAAACTATGATCTTGAAAAAAATATTTGTTTCTCTAGGATGCATTCCATATATTGGATCCTATTATATTCAATGTTTCCAAAATGATTGAGATTCTAGAATGTTCGTAGTGTACATTTTTGTTCACATCTTGCTCCATAACTGTTGCACTATTTTTATTCAACTCCACCATGTTTTGTCACATAAAGCTTGGATGAGAGTCAAAGGTTCCTATGCCCTAATAAACTATTTTTCATAGGTAGGCATGTCTTATCCCAACACACCAGATTGTATTTCATTTCATTTTTAGCACCCCCCATAGGATTGTTCATTGAATTTTTGTAATTTTGTTATAGATTTAGTTTAGGGCCACCATTTCTAAGAGTAGATAGGTAGGGATGGACTACAATACTAATTTAAGGACATTGATATCACCATTAATCTTGAGAGCTTTGAATGTTCTACCGGAAAGGTAAGCTTCAAATTTACGAAGAAGATATTCGGAATTTTTTTGCTTAAGAGAATTAACTGTGAGGGGAGCAACACAAAATTTGGATGGAGAAGAGATCGTTTGAATTCTAGGTAGGAAATAAATACAGTATTTGATGGAGCAAGAGGTGTTAAAGAAGAAAAAGTGTGATGTAGATAAGTTGATGGAGGTATCAAAGGCTTCAAAGAAGGTCTCGAGAATTCTCTTGAGATTTGAAGCATCTTGCATGCTATGAAATCCTAACACAAGGGTGTCATATACAAAATACTAGTGTGAAGAGGAATGATTAGGAGAACACAAGGGATGACTCTGAATATGTTGTCAGGAAATAACATTACTTATACTACATTGCAAGCCTTAAAGCATGAGAAAAATCATGCCATGAGAGATAGGGTCACCCTATCTGATACCTCAATATGAGAAAAAGGTGGGGGGAAGAGAACCTTTAATAAGAATAGTGAAAAAAATTCTTGTGATAAGGTCCATAGCCCAATGAATCCATATTTCATTACACATGAAAGTAGTTAGGACATGGAAAATAAATTTCTAACTAAGCTTGTTAAAGGATTTATGAATATCAAGTTTAGTTAGAAAACTTGAATGTTTGGAGGATTTGAGTGAGCATATGTGTACATGAGCTAGAATAATGCTATCCAATATCTGGAAACCTTACAAATAATTTGTTTTTGCTGGGAGATGAGGGCTGGGAGGAGAGGCTTGAGTGGGTCGGTGATGAATTTGAGATGAATTTATATATGAAATTGCAAATGTAAATGGGGAAATAATGGAAGGTTGAGTTGGAGCAATAACTCTTGGGGATGAGGGCTACAAAATAAACATGAAAGGAAATAATAATATAGGTTGAATGATGAGATCATTCCACTACTTTCCAAATCTTATTCCCTAGTATTTTCCAACAAATGTTATAAAATTTGTAAGTGAAGCCTTCATGTCCCAAGAATTTTAGTTTCGTAATGTCCATAGAATCTAGTTCCACCTCTTGCAAAGTAGTATTTTTAAGGAGAAAAGTGATTTTATGACCTGTAACAAGTATTAAAATATTTGTAGTGAATTTTTGTATATTAGGTCTCTTGTATGAAATTGTCTTTGATATAATGGATTGAAAATGCTCCATGATTTCTCACATGATCTCATTTTTTCCCTCCACTCTTTGATTGTTGAAGTTTTCTATGTTAAGAATCGTGTTGTTAAGCGTGTGATTAACCATAGATTGATGAAGGAATATATAGTTTATTTCCCTTCATTGAGTCATTTAATGTGTGTTTTTTTCTTCAATAAGATCTCCTCTTGAATAATTATTTCCTTTAACTAAGACTAAATAGAAGATCCTTTTTTAATGAGGGTTTTCCTATGGCCTTATGTTATTATAGTTTGATGAATACTATCCATTTCTAGCTCTAATCTTATTTATTATTTAAATATATGGCCAAAATTTTTGATATTCCATTCTTTGAGTTCTTGTTTGAGGAGTTATAGTCATTGCAGAAACAAAACATGATAGTTCTAGGAATGTTGTCTGATTCTTTCCACCATTTTTCAATATTGGTGATGAATTCTAGATTCCTTAAGCAAAATGATTCAAATATGAATGTTTTTTTCTTAGCCAAACACATCTAGTCAAGAGAGAGATGTATTGGCCAATAATTTAAGCCATGGAAAGGAAACATAGACAGGAAAATTTTTAAGAACCACCCTAAATTTATATGTATAATAAATGGGCTAATCCCCATGATACATAGGAAAAATGGGAGGTGATTTCATCAATAATATAATATGTATATATAATTTTTTTGGCGAATCTCTCACCATATTATATTATCTTATACGGTGATGGAGAATCTTTCACTGAATTATAAAATTTTGTAAGATCTTGGCAAATCTTTTCCTGAATAATAAAATATTGTGAAGTCTTGGCGAATGTTTTGTTAAAGTATGAAACCATATATGATAATAAGAAAACATATTCATTAAACTGTAATATACTAACATACACGTTTGGAAAAAGAAACATAATTTTCTCTTCCTACAAACTATGTTCCAAGTTTCAGTGGTCGTGTTTGTCAAGGTTCTTACAATACACTCTTTCATATCCATCTATTATTTTTGATAACATTGCACAACAAAGTTCTTTTAGGTGTTGGTATTGACAATGAGTTATGTCAAGGTAGCAGAGATTAATCTTTTCTCTACAACTTTTGCCAAGCTACCACATTTTTCAAGTTATCAAATTTCTTTCTTATTCCATAGACTCCCACTGCGAGATAAGAAAGACACATCAAGTTTGTTTACCCCAACACACCAACAAGTACCAAGCCTCAACTATATTATATAACAAAGTATTAGGTATCCCAAAGGCTTGAAGGGGATCTAATTGAAAGAAGTGACCATTGTGACAATCTTTCCAATCAATATATGAATATATAAATGTAGATTTATTATTATTTTAATTGGAAATATTCAACTAAATAATAAAATTTAATTCACTACCCTCATAGGTCTCGCATTTTTTAACAGCGTTGTAACATGTAGATTAATTTCCTTTTGGTGAACAATCTCCACCTTTTAGGAAAATATGGTGCAGTGGCTCCAAAACCTACAGATCATTAGGACAAACTAAGAATAGCACAGAAGATGAAAGGTTGTACAAACCAACTTATTTTTCAAACAACTAACCCAACATTAGTTCCTAAACTTTTTCATGAAGATATCATATTGAGAATGTTTGAAAAATGGTGAGAAATATTCTGCGAGCGTGATGCGGAAAGAGTGATAAGGTTTCATTGTTTTGATTTTTTTTTGTTAAATCAGAAAAAGTAAAAATCCAATATTAATGGAGATATTGGTATTTTTTACTAAATTTTGTGAAGTGACTAAATGTAGCTTTAACCATTCACCTTAAGATGATTTTACAATATGATTTGCTAAGTCTATTTAATATCTTCAATATCATAAAATTCAACCTATATCTATCTTAACTCCACATCTACCACTCTTACGGGGATGAAATCTATTTATCCCTTTGAGCACTTGTTAGACCTAGAGTTAAGATGGATCTAAGTATTTTTGGGAAAACTAGTGTCTTTTTGATCGACTAGCCCTCTAGGTTTGGCAACTATCCTGGAAACAACAATTTAAAGTAATTCGTGATTTCTTCTATGTACAATAGATAAGAGAAAGACAAAGGAACTAACTTGGATCTTTCACTTAACTTGTTGCTTGATCTCTCTTCCCCTTGATAGAACTTGCAACTCCTCTCTGTACTTATTCCGCTTGGAGAGTACTTGTAGAAACACAGTCACAAAGAACTGTCAAAGCATCTTGATCTATTGTATCATAATCATTATGGAATCAAAAATATAATGAACATACAATGACATTCACAATTGCACAGTTATATGGAAGAAAACTTGAAGAACTTTATTAAATAGAAGGGGGAATTACAACCCAGTTATCTGATCCAACATCATCCTCCCTACATCAAGCCCTCTTCACCACATGAAATAGCAAGATCACACCAACAATACAATGCTCTTTCCTCAAACTACCAGCGCTTACCTACAATTCACAATATTCCAGCCTCTTGATCTCTTATATGTGGGATCCATTTATAGATGTGTGCAAGGGTGTGAGTCATCACTGGGGTTTGATTAGTGTCATTCCACTTGTCACATTTGGTTCCACAAGAGGGGAGATAACTAAAGTTTATATCTCTTACTCATCCTTGCGCGAATTCAGAGAGGCATGTGTCAGAGTGGAAGTTTCTAGAAGATTCTATGAGCATCCACTTAGGAAACTATCTCGGACATTTGTCCTTCCTCACTCATCACACCCTATAGAAGGTCCAAATAGTATGCATCACACTTGAGCAGTGTATCACTCAGTATGCATCGCACGTGGCCAATGTAGCAGTTAGTATGGTTCAGTTTAGGCCATTTCTGGATGGTTTTTCAAGTGGAAATTTTAGGGAATGATGTAATCAGATGACCAATTCCTTTTAGGGTATGAAATAACTCTTTTAGGGGTTAAAGAGCCCTAGTTTATTAACATATAATATTTGGGTTGAAGTGCCCAAATATGTTTATAATAGTTTCCCCATAAAGCATGAAGTCATAAATCTTTGATGTCAGGTGAAATGCTTTATCATGAGGATCTAATGTTTGGAAACTGGAAGGTGACCTATATAAGATACAATACAATACATCATCATAATATAATTTTCATGATCTATTTGAGATGGGCATTCCCATGCTCAGCTTTATGAATTCACTTCATGTACATAGAACTAATAATCGTCTGCAGTTGCAGATGGGTGATTCTTCATATGTAGAGTCATCATCCCTGGTTTGGATGAACATATGTGTAGCTTTTGTGTACATTTGATGTCTTTATATTCCTAAATATATCGCAGCCTAGATGGATGAAACTAGATCCGGGGTCTCCAAGCTCATTCAGTCTTTGCCCGATGTACAAGTCGATCCATGTGAAAAGATTTTCTGAAGTCGAACATGGAAAGACATCATCTGATTACCAGCCAATAATCTGAGTTTTTAATAGATGCGAGAGGAATCACCGATAATGATGATGACGCTCAAGGTACTACAGTACAATTCATGTGGTGTGATTATATGATCCAATGTTGAACGCCACGCAAAATCTTTCGGTCAAAGGCCATTGATGTCAACCTGTCGCCAGAAGTGAGAAACTTGCCATTGAGGCATGCAAGCTTCAAAGTACTGAAAGGGTTGTTTCTAAGTAAACTTCTTGGATAATGAGTTGATGTCGATAGGAAGTGACTCGTCATAGGAGGGCCTTGATGTATCCCACATCTACGAAATGAAACGAAGCAAATTATTTTCTGGAGGTTAAAACGATCTGACGACACAAGTTTCAGAAATGGCAGTCATGAAAAATGGAGGTTGAAGGTATTGTAGTGGATGAGGGATTAATTCGATGGTCAATTCTCAATTGAACGACTTCTCTTGAACATATCGATGACACTGAGATGGATTGGTAGCATTAACCCCAAAAATGGATGGTGTGAAAGACCAATGGTGAAGTGACCGGTGAACGGAATAACCCAACCCCACTCAATCATGGTGATGGAGTGAAAGTGTCATGCTCAAGAGCGACCTGCTACCATAAAGTTTTCTAGTTTTCTTCCCTTTTTCCCTAGTCATTGCTAACTAGTACCTCTTGATTTTTGTCAAGCTTGAGGAGGATAACATATGTATGTTCTATAATTTTCCCTTCGGGCAAACCTGTTGCTATGTTTTAACGAGTCTAGCAACAGTGAAACTCGTTCTTGTCTAGGTGGACATGTTTGTCACTATTGTTTTTAACGATTTTAACAACAAATATGACTCGTTCCTTTTCATGTTTAGACAGTTTGGAAAGGGAAAAAAATGAAACTTTGTCTCGTCTGGACAAGTTTGTCATTGTTGTTTTAACGACTTTAACTACAAGGATAACTTGATCCTTTTCATGTTTAGAGAGTTTGAAAATTGACGAAAAGGAAACTCCAACATCTCTATTTCATAAGATAATCCCTTAAGTCTGAAAAAGATTAAAATAATACAAAAGGGATGACTTTTCGATCACTTTAACAAGCCGAAAAAGACAAGCACTTGAACTTTTTCATGAGATAATCCCTCGGGTCCAAAAAAGATTAAAATATACAGGAGGGATGGCATTTCCAATCACTTTAACGAGATGGAAAGGCCAATTACTTGACAATATTTACATATTTAACGATTCTGAAAAGGGTTTAAAGAAGGCTCATTTTTTAGGAACGAGTGATGTTTAGGGTAGTAATTGGTTCTGGGTAAGTTGGAACTTCTCAAAAATGGTGATTTCTGGGAAGAGGTTGGCTAACAAGATGACTCATCGTAGCTGTTCCTAAAAATGGTAAACAACCAAATGGAAGCGTATGATCGGCCAAGAGAATGGACGTGATGGGAGGTACACAACCAAGGCTCAAAATGCTGATAGAATGACAATCACAAAGGGTATTTACTGAAGGTAGGTTCATTTTTCAACGAGCTTGAACCGTGGGGGGAACTATGTTTGGTGTGGGTTTCATTCTTTTTACAAGCTTGAAAAGAACAAACATATGCTTAGATAATTTTCTATTTCTACGTAAGATCAAAACTAAAAGGCTAGAAACAACAAAGCTAAAAAAGCTAAAAAAACTAGAAAATGAAATTTGAAAAAAGAAATGAGAATTTTGCATGCCTCCAGCATGGTGAAAAGGAGAGTCTCGAGTAGCTATATGGAAACTTACTATGGTTATGCAGGATGGTTTCATCCGCAGAATAGACGAAACACTTCCTTGGCTTTGTCCGCCAAATAGACAAAGGTGAATGGTGTGTTAGACAAATCACATAACATACAGGGAAACTTATCCTTTCAGCTGGGTTCGTCTGCCAAATAGACAAGGGTGCATGCCCCCTAAGCTTCGTTACATTCACCAAACTACTCACGGTAATTAGGTAGATGGAACGAAGGTTGAAGAGACACCGTTGATATACAAGGACCATTTAGGGATGATTATGGACTTGGAGCTATTCTTGAATCAGGAAATGAAATATGGTCAACAGTGACAATTTTGCCTTCATGCGAGAAACACATCACTCAGAAGAGAGTTGAAATGATATCCTCCATGTTATAAACATAGTCAAGTCCAAGGAGTAGATTGTAATCTAACAGTCTTGGGACTACCATCACGTTCAGGTGAACGGTTTTCCTTCCCAAAGTTATCGGTAACATAGGAAGGATCCCTAACGGTCAGCTAGTTCCTTTATTAAAGCTTGACAAATTTTGTGTAATAGGCATAAGCAATGGGGAACCAAGAACTTTCCAAGCAATTGAGAAAAGGATACTCACTGATGCCCCTTCATCTATGATAGTGCCAGATATGATCATTTTGTAAACATGTACTATGATCCGGAAAGGCACGTAAGATGGAAGGTGGGGTCTTGCTAGTCAATTCCAATCAAAGGAAGTGACTAGACTGCTTGGAGGGGGTACCAAATAAATGGTTGAATTAACCCCTTGAGTAACAGGAACTAGGGGATTTTCCTCCTACTGTGAAGGAACGGGCAGATTACCCCCAAGTTCTTCTGACTCTGAAGTAACAAAAAGAATTTTAATGGTATCATTCTTACTCTCTTCTAGAAGGATATGATCTTCTAAAGGTAAAACTAGGTCAACTTTCACCTCGACCTATTGATTTTCGTCGGGTATGGACTCAAAAGATTCACTTTCAGTGATGGGTGTTTCAACTGACAATTGAGTTAATTCAGTCAGTTTTTCAACTAGTAAAGGACTTCGGGAGAGTTTCTTGTATCCATATGGGAGTCACTGCAGTGAAGCAAGACGGTTATCCAAGACTCTTTTGGCTTCATCCAAGAAAGGACAATGGTGAATGGTATGGTCTCCTTCATATAACCTACATGGAATTTTGACATTTCCTTTCTATCCACGAATTTCATTATTACTAGTTGATGGTGGATTGTCAACATGATCACCAGAGGTTGATGACACCTAACGTTGCGAATGCGGACACCATTCTCTCAAGATCCGAGGAAGGCAAGGACAGTCTCGATGAAAATGGTCTCCTTAGCAAATTATGCAAGGGAATCTCTATTTAGGATATTTGATGTGTGGATTTTCACCGGATGATTCATGGTTTCCCCTTGCTAAATCAGCTTCTTCTTCTTCTTCTCCTTCCCTTTCTTCTTCTTCTCAACCACTTGGTTACTCGCATCACTATTTTCAACAAGCGAAGAGGATGAAGGGGAGGGAGAAACAAACGAAGAAGAAGTTGAAGGGTCAACTTTAGTATCAACTGGATGTTGATTCAATTGCGGAGGAATCATGGTATTTTGAACCACATAGGTTGAGAATAGCCATACTGGTAGGCCAATGGTAAGTCCCAGAAGGGACAATGTGGCCATATGAGGAGCACCAATATTTCCCCAAGAATTAAAAGGACTAGGATTCCACTCAAAAGGGATTCCTTGATTGGTGGACTCCATTATCTCAACTTAAGATCAACAAAGGAATAGGGATGATATTCTGAATTTAATAAATTTTAATGACGCTCTTACACAACTTTGCTTTTTTCAATTTTTAAGAGTCGAGAAAAAGCTAAAGATGACTAGTCCCCTTCAATTTTTAATGAGCCTAAAGTGACAAGTGCTCAGATGGACCTTTTCTTTTAAAGAGTCGAAAAGGAATGAAAGTGACTACTCTAGAAATCTAGACAGAGGGATTACCAAACCAATCAAAAAACTACAAAATATATCTTGGTGATAAATTAAAGAGAAATTACCAAGGACTTATGTATGGCATTCAATCTTCCAGAATGATGTGTTTAGTGCATTGTGATCGATAGGGCAACAGACTCGATGTGTTTAGTCCATGCTAGCACTTTTCATATCAAGCAGGAGGAATCACCCAACCTTCAATGAAAATGATAGTTACTAGATTTTATGACGTCAGAACACATCTCTAGCCTAGACCTTTAGATGTGTTGCGTTAAGTTCCAAAGCGTTGTTCAGTTCATTGAAATTTATTTTAGAGTTGATCTTGTTTAAAGCTTGCCTTTCAATGGTTCACCACGTGATGTTGATTTGAAATTCCTAAAAATGAAATCTACAATTATAAACAATCGTTGTTTATTTTGATCAATGAAAATCCTAGCTACTAGGGAAAGAAGATTACAATTCTTTCAAACAAAGAGCAAAGAGCACACACTAGTGCATTTTCCTAAATCATTTTTTTCACACAAACTAAATGCAAATGTAAATGAACGTATTTGTTTTCATTCTCTTTAATGTTAAAAATTCCCAAAAAAAGAAAACTAAATGCAGCAAAGATCTAAAATATTTCTTTCAAAGCGACACTTTCGACAATTCTTTTTTCCGAAATAAAAAGGAAGACTGAATGACACTTTTCAATTTCAAATAGAAAATGCTTTCGACACTTAAAATATCAAAAAATAAAATCAAATACTTGACAAAACGTTCAATCGACTATCCAGGGAAGGAAGACTCAATGACGCTTCTCTTTTCGACACAAAACAACAATTACGACACTCTTTTTACCAAAACGACAGATCAATTTAAGAAACTTTTCAACAAAGGATTGTAAATAATGGATAAATACATAAAAACATTTACTAATCCTAATCAATGGAGTCTGATTTATGTGATGCAAAGAGGCTTCAGTAAGGAGGCACTGTTCATAAGCAACAAATCAACTAAACAGAACTGAAAACAAGGATAAAACCCCCAAATTTCAAAAATGGAAATAGGTTCAGTAAGTCATTGCACCTAGGCTTCACTAAAATAGGGATGCATCACAATTTATAGACCTGGGAGGTGCGATTCATACTGGTTCACAGTGAAAGACAGTGTGATGAGCCAGGGAGCGCAACTGAACTGGGTTTTGGCTCAAATTTGTAGTTGATTTCAGTGAGTTAAGTTGAGCTATGATGGAAAGTAAAGAGAAAATTACAGAGGAATGATCTTGAGAGGTTACCGAGCTACCAAAAGGGAATCTAGAATTCTTGTAAGTCAAATGTTTAATTCATAAACTAAACCGGAGATTGACTGAAGCAGCATTCATCTACTATGCAATTGTAAAGCAAGAGTAGTTTGAAGGCTACCTGGCTGGCTTTAGGCTCTGTCTATAGTTTATGAAACAAAAAATAACAACAATTAAACATCTATTGGATCCCCAGTGGAGTCGCCAATTTGTTTTTGGGAAAACTAGTGTATCTTCGATCGACTAGCCCTCTAGGTTTGGCAACTATCCTAGAAACAATAATTTAAAGTAATTCGTGATTTCTTCTATGTATAATAGATAAGAGAAAGACAAAGGAACCAACCGGGATCTTCCGCTTAACTCCTTTCTTGATCTCTCTCCCCCTTGACAAAACTTACAACTCCTCTCCATACTTAACAAAGAACCATCATAGCATCTTGATCTATCATATCATAATCATTGCGGAATCAAAAATATATTGAACATACAATTACATTCATAAATAATAACATTCACAATTGCGTATATGGAAGAAAAATCGAAGAACTTTATTAAATAGAAGGGAGAATTACAACCCAGTTGTTTGATCTAGCATCAGCCTCCCAGCATCAAGCCCTCTTCACCTCATGAAATAGCAAGATCACACCAGCAATACAATGGTTTTTCCTCAAACTCTCAGTGCTTACTTAACATTCACAATATTCTAGCCTCTGGATCTCTTAGATGGGGGATCCATTTATAGATGTGTGCAAGGGTGTGAGTCATCTCTGGGGTTTGATTAGTGTCATTCCACTTGTTACATTTGGTTCCACAAGAGGGGATATAACTTAAGTTTAGATCTCTTACTCATCCTTGGGTGAATTCACAGAGGCAAGTGTTAGAGGGGAAGTTTCTAGAAGATTCTATGAGCATCCACTTAGCAAATTGTCCAGGAAATTTGTCCATCCTCACTCATTGCATCATATAGAAGGCCCAAATAGTATGCATCGCACCTGAGAAGTGTATCACTCAGTATGCATCACACTTGGCCAGTGTAGTAGTTAATATGGTTTAGTTTAGGCCATTTATGGATGGTGTTTCAGGTGGAACTTTTAGGGAATAATGTAATTAGATGACCATGTTCTTTTAGGATATGAACAACTCTTTTAGGGGTTAAAAAGCCCTGGTTTATTGACATATAAGATTGTAGTTGTAGTGCCCAAATATGTCTATAACGCTAAGATGATATAATTTCCCATTTAAATAGTCTATGCTCACATGAATACCATGGTATTACCGTGCATCAATACCATGGGTTATCATAAACCTGGAGCTTAAAAATTACTATTAGTAATTTATAAAAATTAATAAAATTAATAATTGATTTTTATTTTATTTTTTATTTTAACCAAGTTAAAATGTTTAACATACATTAAAATACAACATCCATTTTTACTCTTTATCCACCAAGCCTTGAGAGGGATCAAATATTTTTCACTCTATGCTAGTTTGCATATCATGATATTTGATACCTCTCGAGGTTTAGTAGATATAGAGTAAATATGGACATATGCTGGTTTAATTCCCCCATTTAAATAGGCTACATTCCACATGAATACCATGGGTCAATACCATGTGCCATTTTTATTTTTCTTAATACTAATATTATGGTTAATAATGTTTTTTTCATGGTATTAATAATAATCTAGCCCATGGTATTTGGCCCATAGTATTTTGCCCATAGGTTTCACCTAAATAATATAACGCATTTTTTGTGTGTTCGTAAATATAAGGGGACTTATGGAGTAAATATAAAAAATTGTTTTATTTTTTTACAATACCCCTCATTTATTTATATTTTTATTAGTTTACCATACCTCTTTTACAAATATGGTATTTGGCCAATAGGATTCACTTAAATAAAACCTCTTTTTTGAGCCTTCATAAATAGAAAGAGGGTTATGGAATAAATATAAAAAGAGGTTTTATTTATTTACCATACCTCCAATTTATTTATTTTTTTATTTGTTTACACGCTTGCATGTATGTAAGGTGACTTATGGAGTAAATATAAAAAATATTTTATTTATCTACCATAACTCTCATTTATCTATATTTTTATTAATTTACCATAACTCTTTTATAAATATGGTATTTGGCCTATATGATTCACTTAAATAAAGCCTATTCTTGAAAATTAGGGCGAATGGAAGGTTGTAACTCCTAATTTCAAGGGCTAAATTTACCTTTTTTACCCTCTCCCTTAAAATAAGGTGGGCTATTTGGTGGGCTATTTGAGGTGATTTGTAAAAATGTACTATGATACGAAATATTCAGCCACTAAAAATTTAAAGCCCACTAAAAATTTAAAACCCCTTAATTTCACCTAAGGGCGAACATTCGCCCCTAAAATTTTCCGTGAAAATAGATGCTCCAAAGAAGATACTTGAGAGGAATAAAGATTCAATAATGTGGAACCTTTCCACACTTGAGGGAATTTGGGATGGGCACCTTCTCTTGTTATTTGATGTGAACATACCATTTTTTGTGCTTAGATCCATAAGATTTTCATTGGTGATGAATTCTTCAAACAGAGGGCTCTCTTGTTTAAGCTAACACAAGCCCCAAGTTTTATCACGAAATTTTTTTATTAAGTTAACGTCCCCACCTAAGAGCCAATGATTCCCCCCAGAACGTTAAACATTTTATGAATGCTTTATATGAAAAAACAAATTCCCACTAGGGATTTAAGCCCATATACATTTGTTATAAAGTCGGCTTGTTATATCCTCATATAGAACCTTGGGCATCATAGGATATATATTCATTTTTTTCCAGATATATTTCAAAGTCCTTCCAAGGGATTTAGAGGAACAACTAGTTTCCTGGATTAGCGGGATAAATCGATTTTCTTGACATATTTGATTCTTTAGCAGATTTCTTTCAGATTATTCATTAAAACCCTTATGATTCCATTTTATGACTTTCATCGCAAACATTGAGAAGATCGATGGAAAATACATGCATTGGTGCAAATCTACTAATATTTACTAAATAAGTTCATGGATCTTGTATTAAGTTACTATTTCCTTTTTGTCATTAATTTTTTTGCTTTACTAGGACACTTAACTAGTCCCTTGGGTCATTTCTCTTTACTCCATGGTAGATAAGAACATGTATGGGGAGGGTTATTACCTATATTTCATCTTCGTGAAGAATTAAGTCCTAATGCTTTAGATATTCCTTTGTAATAATTTGAACTTTATCTTTTGATATGGCTATTGGATATTTACACTTCCATTCTTCAGCTAATTTCTACAGATTTATAGCATGAATCTTTGTGTCCTCAATATCCTCTGCATTTGAAAGACTTTGGTTGCCACCTTCCATTTCTACAACTTCCTGATTAAGCTGGGATGTGAGTGTTCCATTTGCCACCTCCGATTGCTAAAGTTCCTTCTTGTATAATTGTTAAGTTTCTATCATATTTATCCTTGTTCCTCTTAAGCTATGTCCTCTTTGATTAGCTTCTACAATATTTTATTATTGATGCTTACTACTAAATTATTGTCACTAAAATTCTTCTTAGCTATCATTTGATGATTGGTTATTTTTGCAAATCCCACTTTATCCATGGATAGATAGGTTTGTTCCATGTGGTTTATTTAATTGATAGGACAATGTCCAAATGGGTGATCATAATCATGGCACCTACAGCATATGATCGAGGTGGATATTGGTGGTCGCTCGCCAATTCCGCTTGGACCGCACCGTTGCTTCTTTTAGTTTTCCAGTTTCCTTAATTGTAACACAATTTACTATTTTTAGCAGTTTTTCAGGTCCTAAACTTCCAGAGCCATTTTAAGGCCGTAAATGATGACCGCCAACGATTTTCTATCTAAAATCGTCTTTTTCATCGTATTCCTCAGAGAGATCTTTCCAACGGGTTATCGTGTGCGTCAAACGAAGATAATATGACCAAGTCACAACCCTGGGAAGTCAGATGTCCATAAACTCTTGGTATTACATCTCCTCGAGTTAGGGTTGTTGTTATTTAGGGTTTTATCATATTGTTCAATAATAAAAAGGCCCTTGAGCCTCATTGTAAGGTAGTTCAGAGGCATATAGCTATCACATCTCATCTCAGAGATAAGCTACCATCACCCTAGCCGGTTTATTTCCATTTCTGTTTGTAAGCATATTTCAGTATTTTACATTAATGAAATGAAGTGTTATTTCCACTGCATCTCTATGTTTATGGTTATCTCTGTAATTTGTTGCGTTCTTGTTTAAATCTAGATCATTGGTATCAGAGCGGTCTGGTTTTTTTTTCTCTATTTTTCTTTGCATGTCCCCAACAAAGTCGGGATATAAGGATTTAGGGCTTGAACTAGTCGAACCTTTGCAAGACTAGCGTTGCAAATCCTTACGGCCTCCCATGTTGGTTAAAAATAAAGACGAGGGGGCAGAAAATCCTATCAAAATCTTGCTCGAAGAATCCCTCGAGTGACAAAGGAACTCGATGATGGAGAAATTTTCCTAGATCCTTTAGTGGCTACCCAGGGGCAACGCATCGGCTTCCAATAGCTACTTTGGAAATGCCACACCATTTAAGGTACAAGTTAATTTTGATATCCCCATATTCGAGGGTTAGATAGATGCAGATATTATCATTAAATGGTTAAATCTGCTAGAGGGTTATTTTTCTATTCATGATTTTTCTAGTGGGGAAAAAATTATTTTCGCCCTTCTCAAAGCAGCCCCCCACATGAAGGGCTAGTTGGAAACCTACTATGAGTAGAAGGATGAAAGTACATGCTCACTATTTTTAGCTACATCCAATTGGAATTCATTTTGGGATGGCATCAAGGAGTAGTACTACCCTGTCAGAAGCTATGAGGATCGACACATAAAGTGGACCACGTAGCAGCATGGAAGGGACCAAGACATGCTGGAGTTTACCAATATTTTCCTACCCTTCACACAAAGTTAGGTATAAAGGATTCAAAGCAACATTTCGTACTCAAATACCACGGCTGTCTGCACAAGTACATCTAGGAAGAAATATAATTCTTGAGCATCTCCTCACTCTGCACGACATACCAATATGCTGTCAAGGTCGAGCAAAAGTTTAAATAGAAGAAATGAGAATTTGGATCTATGAATCCAAAGCAAGGGAAAGGTTCCCTGAAACCGCAAAACAAAGGACAAAGCCAAGGTGGGGTGGCCCAAGACAACCCGCCAAAGATGTAAGCATAGAATACCGTTGCAAAGCCGAAAAAGGACACTAGAAAGTGGTGTGAGTTCCATAAGAGATCCACTAACAACACAAGTGAGTGTCGGGCCAAGCAGACACTAGTGGCCGAGCTAAAGGCTTCAGAATCATATGCATGTTCTAACTCTGAGTCAAAACTTAATGACAAAGGGAAGAAAATTATCGATGTGGATCCCAAAGCCACTGTTTCCACCATGAATATCTAGAAGGAGGAACCTTAATATCAAGAGGTGGAGGAGTGTCTCTTCCACTCCCATATGTGGGTAAAGGGCTCCTCTTTACAATTCATTATCGACAGTAGGAGAGAAAAGAACCTCATTTCAGCAGGGGTCATGAAGCAGCTAGGCTTACCGACCACAACATATCCACAACCGTACACCATCAGGTGGCTTCACCAAGGACGTGATCTTCACATGAGCCAACAGTTTTTCCTTCCATACAACATCAATCCCTTCACAGATGAGGTATTTTGTGACATTTCTCCCCTTGAATTTTGTGATGTATTATTAGGACAAACATACTTGTGGAAGCGACATGTTGTGTATGAATCAAAGCCCCATGCTGTTATTATTACTTTGCGAAATAAGTTGTACAGGATACTGGAGGTAGAACTACCTGCCACAATCTCTTTGGTTATTGCAAAACAATGCAGTAAGCTCATTTCCAAAACCAGGAAATTTGTTTTCTTGATGATATGCCATCAAGGAAAGAAGAAGATGGTGGCCATGACCTCCAGACAGGGCCCCTCCGCACGACAACTATAGATGGACAAGGTCGTGGAGGAGTACGAGGACATCTTCACCTCCCCCGCAGGGGTTCCTATGCACTGTCAGGTCAAGCCCTCCATAAATCTAACCCTAGGTGCACTGCTACCCAATGGACCAATCTACCAGCACTCCATTCTGGAGAATGATGAAATCAAGAGGTAGATTCAGGAGCTGTTGCAGAAAGGTCACATCCATCCAAGTTCATTTCCCCATGGGAGCCCAATCGTGTTAGTACTTTGGAAGCATGGGACTTGGGGACTCCGTATTGACTATCGGGCACTGAATAAGATCACTGTTTGTAATAGGTACCTTATCCCACGAATTGATGACCTCCTAGACCAACTGAAGGGGGGAAAATATTTCAGCAAGATTGGTTTGAAGTCAAGATATCACCAGGTACCAATCGAACCCTTCGATATGTAGAAGACTGCCTTCAAATCCATGGAGGGGCTTTTCGAATGGTTCATTATGCCTTTCGAATTGACGAATGCTCCGGCAACCTTCATGAGGCTAATGGATGACATATTGCGGCCATTCACCAACTCATTTGTAGTGGTATACTACGATGACATCCTGATCTTCAGCCAGAGTTGAGAAGAGCACCTCCACCACATCCTACAAGTTCTCCAAACACTGTGGCACCATAAGTTATGTGCCAATTTGGATAAATGTACTTTTGGCATGACCGAGGTTCAGTATCTAGTGTACATTATTGATGAACACGAGGTGCATGTGGATCCAGCTAAGATCCAAGTCAATTGGGATTAGCCATCTCCAACCACTCTAACAGAGCTTCGTAGCTTTTTAGGTCTTGCCAAATTCTACCGCATGTTTGTGTTGGGATTTTCTCATATCACTTGGCCCTTGAGTCAAGTCACCAAGGGAGGAGTGAAAGAAAAATTATTTTGGTCTGAATCTCAACAAAAGGCATTCACAGAGTTGAAAGATCACCTCTGCTCAGCACTAGTGCTCACATTACCAGACTTGCATCAACCATTTGAGGTCAAGACAGATGCCTCTGACTATGCTATTCGGGCAGTCCTTACTCAACATGGCCATCCAGTGGCATATCACAGTGAGACACTTTCAGAAACAATCCGAAAGTATCCCAGTATCCCACTTATTACAAAGAGATGTATTCCATTGTGTAGGCATGCTGACAATGGAAGCATTACATTTTTTGGAAGGAAACAGTCATCCACACATACCACCGACCCCTACAGTTCATACAGACCCGAGGGAAATTAGAGAATGATCGCCATCAGAAGTGGTCCACATACCTACAACAGTTCCATTTGAATATCAAGTATAGGAAGGGTAGCACCAATAATATTGCAGATTTCCTCATTTGACCACTAATCATGGTGTTAACCACCGTGCTCAACTCTTATGGGCACGAGACTTCTGATTGGCCACTTCTCTACAAGAGCGACCCAGAATTTAGCCACACATACTAGACACTCTTGGAGGGTCAGCATGTTCCATATTTTCATCTCCAAGATGCCCTGTTATGCCACCTGGGTCACCTTTGTGTTCCTTCAAGTGAGTGTGCCAAGATGATTTGGGAATCACACTACAGTCGAGCTGTTGGGCATTTCGGGGTCAAGAAAATGGTGGTAGTACTACAGAAGAATTTCTATTGGTAGAACATTCGACAGGATGTCGGCAAGTACATCAGGTCATGCACTGCCTGTGCCATTGCTAAATTGACCATCAATAAGCAAGGCCTCTATACCCCACTGCCTACCCCTAGCCGACCTTGGGAATCCATCTCCATGGATTACATTTTAGACCTCCCTTCCACTAAGCAAGGAAGCGACTGTGTTTTTGTTGTCGTCGACAGGTTCTTGAATATGGCCATTATGATAGCCTGCAAGAAGAATATCACAGCAGAAGCCATTGCTAAACACTTCTTTGAACGAGTGTAGGTACACTTTTGGATCCCACAGTCTAGCATCTCAGATCAGGACAACAGGTTCCTCAGTACATTTTGGTCTAATATCTAGTTGATGCAAGACACCTAACTCACTAAGTCCACAACCTTCCATCCTCAAACTGATGGCCAGATAGAGGTTGTCGACATGATGGTTATACACATTATGCACATGTACAACTCAAAGCACCCACACACATGGGACGAGAGCCTCCCCTATCTTCAACACAACTACAACCGAGATCTCCACAGCTCGACTAGCCACAACCCTTTTCAGGTGGGCTTAAGATTCCAGCCACTATGTCACATTATTGTGGCCATGCCATTTGTAGCTACTCATGCAAATTCGACTCATGTCTAGTACAAAATAGATAAGGCAAAAAACTTCGTTGAGCACATCCAACATATTTTCCAGCAGGTCCACGACATTCTGCAGAAATGAAATGCCAAGTACAAGCAGCGACATGATCAACATTGGGTGCCACACAAGTTTCAGGTTGGCGACAAAGTCTGGTTGCATTTGCAAAAGGAATGCCTTATCGAATCCTATCGAAAACTCAGAACACTATGATATGGTCTTTACACCATTACCAAGCTTGTGGGAGACAATGAATTTGAGCTTAGCATTATCCCATTCCTTGGCCTGCACCTAGTTTTCAATGTCGATTGCCTTTGACCATACTTTCCACCATTACTAGACACATCCGACATTGCAGAACAACTCACACCCACAGATTTAAATCCAGATTGCATGGAACAAGCTACAACTGATTGGATCATGGACACATGAATCAATCACACTCGCTAGCAGAATATCCAACTGTATCGAGTTGTCAAAGTAGGCAAACTCCTTCACTAGGGCAACTGGCTCACCAGGGACCAAGTTCAGCAAAAGTTTCCTCATCTCATGGAGGAACTCAACGCAATGGGGACCATTGCTTCCTAAAGGGGGAGGAACGATCTAGTTGTATATTGGTGGCCACCCGCCAATTCCACCTCGACCCCAACCATTGCTTCTTTCAGTCTTTCAGTTTCCTTAACTGTAGCACAGTTTACTATTTTTAGCAGTTTTTCAGGTCCTAAACTTCTGGAGCCGTTTTGAGGCCCTAAATGATGTTTTTTTGGAAATCTACCCCAGTGATTTTTTGGCTAGAATCATGTTTTTCGTCATATTCCTCAAAGAGGTCTTTCCAACGGGTTATCATGCATGTCAAATGGAGATAATATGACCAAGTTGCGTCCTTGGGAAGTTAGTTGTCTAACTCACCCCAACGGGGCCCATAAACTCTTGGTGTTACATCTCCTCGAGTTAGGTTTTTGGTTGTTTAGGGTTTTCTCTTATTTTTCAATAATAAAAAGGCCCTTGAGCCTCATTGTAAGGAAGTTCATAGACATTTAGCCGCCACATCTCTTCTCAGAGATAAGCTACCATTGCCCTAGCTGGTTTATTTCCATTTCTGTTTGTAAGCATTTTTTAGTATTTTACATTAATGAAATGAAGTATTATTTTGCTGCATCTCTGTGTTTATGGTTATCTCTGTAATTTGTTGCGTTCCTGTTTAAATCCGGATCAACATCTAAACAAAATATGTTCAGAATTTATCAATTTGTCCCAAATTATTTCCACATTGCACTATTTAATACTAGTTGGAGGCACTTGGATATATCTAAATGTACACATAGATATGCAGAAGAGGTGTATAACCTCTTTTTGGTTGTGTGTTATAGCATGATTTTTTATAAATATATATTATGATTCTAATAGATTAATTGTTTTTAATTTAATTTTTAATTTTTATATTTTTAGCTTTAGACATTACTTAATTAGTAAAACCTCAAAAAAAATTGAAAGTTTTTTTTATAATTATTAATATATATTTATAGAATTAGAAAAAAAATTAAAGTTCAATAAAACTCCCCTTTTACTTTATAAAATTTCTAATTTAGATTTACACAACTTTACAACTTTAAAATTAGAAAACTTCAAAAACTCAACAAAACTTAATTAAAACTAGAATCTTACTTAAATTGTGCAAGGATACTTCAAATCTGTCCCAAAAAATAATAAATTTTCTATTTTAATAATATGAAACAATATAATAAATATAAATCTTATATAAAACTAATAAAAATTAATTAATTATAAATCTATAAAATCTAGTAAGACCCTCTTTAATTAATTCATATAATTACACTTAAAATAAAAACCCCATATTTTAGTGTATGTTTACAGTCTCCAAAATCAATTCGCGTGTTAAACTGGGACAACTAGATTAAAATAACACATAGTCTAAGGATGCCACTTTTTTTCTGGGATGATATTGGAAATTCCAGTATGGTTTTGACATCATTGGGTGGAAATTCTCTAAAATTATGGTAATAGCGGTAAATATTTAAAATTTTGGGTGCCCATGGTTTTTTTGAAAATTTTAATGTAGCTTTATCAAATCTATGATCATTTTTATAATAAATAGGAAAATCCTCAACAATATATATAATATAGATTTTTAATTAACCTATAATATAATTATTACGATGTTTTATATTGTAGTTACTTATGTTAGTTATATTAAATATGATTGTAATAAAGGGAACCTTTGCTTTAAAAACTAGTTAATAAGTAAGAAAACAAAATTTTGTTATTTTTACTTATAAAATTATTAATCTATATTTATGCCATAAGGCATTTCTTTTGAAATTAACTCTCCTCTTAAGGTACTTGTACATTCATGGACTATTGATTTCAGTGTTAGACAATTAAAGTAATTTCAACCATCTATTATTATACCGTTATTAAATTAGTTAAAATTATATTAATTTAGCTACAAGACGACTACCCTTGCTCTTGCTCGGTACTACTACTTATTGGGCACTACTAGTTCCAAGTGCTTAGGCTCGACCTCTGCCATTGCTTGATAGGAGGAATGAATTCATATGTTTTAGGTAAGAAGGTAAGAAACTCACTAACGCCAACTATTTGCATTTTGTAATGTCCTTGGCAATGTATTTTGCTTGACCAATGTTCCTCTTAGATTTATTCCCAGAAACTTCTGCCTGCCTGGTAACAGGGTTTGCTTTTATGTGAAACCCTATACCGCCCTTCAGATATGCCTCCCACGGGGATTTAAAGCCTCGATGAAGACTCCTTGCAAGTTGAGGCCCTTTTAAATCTAGACAATGTGCATTTGCAGGCTTACCCGCTTACCAATAGGAAAAACTGAATTTTTTTTCTTTCCATACAAATACAATTTGTACTGATGGTCTATTTTGGATTCATGGTTTTTTTGGCTTTCGTTGTAGGTGCCTTTACCCTGTGGTTTCCTCCACATCTGAGTTCTTCAAACGCTTTTCCCTAAAGAATAGCAAGGTTTTCTTCCATGTGAAACCCTATACCTCCCTTCAGATGTGCCTCCCACGCGGATTTAGAGCTGTGATGACGACTTCCCGCGAGTTTAGGCCCTTTTAAATCTAGGCAATGCTTCATCCGCGAGCTTACCCAGTTACCAATATGAAAAACTAAGTTTTTTTCTTTTGATACGAATACATCCTGTATTGACTATCTATTTTGGAATCATGGGTTTTTTGGTTTTGGCTGCAGGTGCCTTTACCATGTGTTTTCCTCCACATCTAAATTCTTCAAGTGCTTTACCCTAAAGAATAGCAAGGTTTGCTTCCTTGCGAAACCTTATACCTCCCTTCAAATGTGCCTTCGACGGTGATTTAGAGCTGCAATGACCACTGCCCAAGAGTTGAGGCCCTTTTAAATCTAGGAAATGCTGCATCTGCGGGCTTACCCACTTACCAATATGCAAAATTGTTTTTTTCTTTCCATATGAATGCATTTTGTATTCACTGTCTATTTTGGATTCATGGTCTTTTTTGGCTTTGGCTATAGGTACCATTCAGTTTCCTCCACATCTAAGTTATTCAAGCGCTTTGCGCTGCTTCTTCTCTCAAAATGAATTAGCATGATTTGTTGACTGATCTTTTGTTATGTACTTAGCGTGTGAATAATATTGAAGAACTCAAAAGATTTAAGGCTTAGGGTTTGATTAATTGCCGCAATATCAAGTTCAATGTGAGTACCTTGAATGGCCCTCTCTTTGTGGGAAAATTGTTGATTTCAGGAAGTTTCCCCCGAGTTGAGGCCCTTTTAAATCTGGGCAATGCTGCATCTATGGGCTTACCCACTTACCAATATGCAAAACTGAGGATTTTTTCTTTCCATATGAATACATTTTGTATTGACTGTCTATTTTGGATTCATGGTTTTTTTACCCTGCGTTTTCCTCCACATCTGAGTTCTTCAAGTGCTTTGCCCTAAAGAATAGCAGGTTTTTCTTCCATGTGAAACCGTATACCTCCCTTCAGATGTGCCTCCCATAGGTATTTAGAGCCGCAGTGATGAATTCCCTCTAGTTGAGGGCCTTTTAAATCTGGGCAATGCTTCATCCGCAGGCTTACCCACTTACCAATATGTAAAACAGAGTTTTTCTTTTTCTTCCCATATGAAGACATTTTGTATTGATTGTTTATTTTTGATTTATGGGTTTTTTGGCTTTGGCTGCAGGTGCCTTTACTATGTGTTTTCCTCCACATCTAAGTTCTTCAAGTGCTTTTCCCTAAAGAATAACATAGTTTTCTTCCATGTGAAGCCTTATACCTCCCTTCAAATATGCCTCCCACTGTTGATTTAGAGCTATGATGATGATTGCCCGCGTGTTGAAGCCCTTTTAAATCTGCGCAATTCTCCATCTGTGGGCTTACTCACTTACCAATATGCAAACTATTTCTTTTACTTTCCATACGAATGCATTTTTTATTGACTGTCTATTTTGGATACATGGTTTTTTTTGGCTTTGGCTGCAGGTGCCTTTACCATGTGGTTTCCTCCACATCTGAGTTCTTTAAGCACTTTGCCCTGTTTCTTCTCTCAAAATCAATAAGTGTGATCTATTGACCGATATTTTGTTATCTAGTTAGCACATGAATAATATTGAAGAACACAAAATTACGGCTTAAGGTTTGATTAATTGCTACAATATCAAGTTCAATGTGAGTACCTTGAATGACCCTCTCTTTGTGGGAAAATTGTTGATTTTAAGAAGCCGAGAAGGCATTTGTCATTGTAAAGGGGATCTAAAATATCATGATAAATTATTTAGTTGTTTTGGGTTATAAATGTTATTTTCTTCCTGTTACTTGCGTTGAAATTCTTATCTCGTTTTTCCCATTTCTGTAACATTGTGTTTTATTCAACTGAGCTGGCCTCGCCATTATCATCCATAGTAACCCTAAAATGAATGCTAGAAAAGAAGAGATGCAAGCTTCGAAAGTAAGCATGAGATAACTTCTTGATTTAGAAAAATGGCCACAAATAATGGAGTTAATTTCATGAGGTGCATTGTTTCATCTTCTTGTCTATGGTATTCATGATCACATACGAATAAAGGTGATCGCTATGGAGAAGCAAGAGACTCGCAGAGGTAATCCGACACACTAGGCCCTCCACAACCTCCGCGATCACTAGCTTGAGGAGATTGAATAGGAAAAATCGGAGGCCATCTGCAGGATTGTTGAAATCTCTTCCTACCAACACCATCCCTACTCCTCCCTCAAGTGCCTAGCTAGAGTCTTTAAAATTGACTATCACCCGAACATCCCTTCCCCCTCCTCCCCCACTCTATCCCTATTGCACTTCACTCCGGTTGACTCTTCCTCTCCACCTCTCAACAAAGCTCCAACAACCCCTCCTCCCTCTACGCACTTCAACTCCTCTTCGATAGTTAACAATCCCTCGCCTTCTTCCACTCATCCAGTCCCTATGGATGTCAAATTCTGGAAGAAGTTCTAGTGATCTTTGATAATGCGCAGGCTAACAGAAGTGGCCAAGTTCTTGGTGGATCTAGCACATCTTCAATGTTGCTCCAATGTGGCATGCGCTAACCTCTCAGGCACCATGGCACTCAGTGGGTTGGTAAACTTTAGCTAGGTTTGCTTCACTAGCAATTATCACAATGTGACCATTTTGGCATGGTCGATACACACTTAATATGGACTGACGAGGCTCACACTCTCAATTTATGTTCCTTATTAACACCACTTTATAGGCAAGTGATATATAGCCACTAGGTTTAGTGTAAAGTTGATGTAAAATTAAGATGAAAATTTAAAAAATTCTTTATAGGGAATATCAATTTTTTGGTTATTACAATTTTTAATTTGTTATTGTAAATATTATTTTATTATTTTTAAATATGCTGTTAAATGACAAAACATCTCCCATAATAAATTATAGAACACCTTTCTACACACCAATAATTATAAATATATATTATACTAAGAATAATATAATTTATTTAATTGTAAAATATTTAATTGATAACATTAAAATTAATATTATAATAGATAGTTATTTTTTAAAACATATACAATTACTAAATATATATAGTTATTATGAGCTCTTATAAATAGATTATCAATGTAATTAATTATATTAAATATGATTGTAATGTAACTAATTATATTATGATTGAAGATTATCAATGTAATTAATTATATTAAATATGATTGTAATGGAACTAATTATATTATGATTGATTGCAGTAGATGAAATGCTTTATTTGTTTTTGGAAAATTTAAAAAGCAGTTATGTAACAAAAATCTCTACAAAATTGAAAGTTTCTTACTTTATAAGATTACTAATCTATTATAATTATAAAAGTCGAAAAACCTCAACTTCATAAAATTACAAAGTTATATTTATAGGATCATAAAATAGAAGAAGTTAAAGTGCTAAAATAAACTCTATAAAATTACTAATCTATATTTATAGAATTAGAAAATTCCAAAAACTTAATAAAAACTTGAACTTCATAAAATTATTAATTTATATGTATAGAATCATAAAGAATTAAAATGCTGAACAAAACTCAAATAGAACTAAGGTCTTACTTACAGTGGTGTAAGAATACATTAAATATATCCACCAATAATACAATATATAAATAAAATTCAATAATTCAAAAAAATAAATAATATATTTTAATAATATAAAAAATACCAAACTTATATTAAAGAAATAATAATAAACAATAAGTTAACTATAAATATCTCACACTTGATAACCGCACTTAAAATCTCAATCCCTATCTTAGTTTGCATGTTTACCGTCGCCAAATTCAATACTCGTGTTAAACGAATACAACTGCACTAAAACAGCGGATATAGGCTGAAAAGGCGTCGGCGTACTTTTCTGGTTTGAAGTTTCTTTTATAAAGAGGTAAACGTTGTTATTCAATCAAAATACATTTCTGAGTTAACCCTAAGGTTGGTCATCTGACTGATCTGTTATATCATTTCTGACTTATTTGTTAAATATCATTGGGCCTTTCTTCCTTACTTCACCGAGATGGGAATTAACAATCCCAGGCAGCAGTCAGTCTGTAATCATAATGGAGAAGGTATTTTACCTCCCCTGCCAGCTGGAAATCCAAACAGAAAAACGCTGGTCTTGGATTTAGACCAAACGCTGGTGCATACGAGTGCAAAGCCCATGCCGGCCGGCTATGATTTTACGATAAGGGTTAACAGTTGTGCGAGACCATTGTACGTATTGAAAAGGCCAGGGGTGGACCAACTGTTGCAGAGCCTGGGCGCCACAGGATTGTACGAAATCGTAGTGTTCACTGCAGCATGCCGAGTGTATGCAGATGCTGTGGTGGATGGGCTCTTGGATTCTCTGCCCGTCATTGACTGCAGTGGTAGTATAATTCCGCCCACTCATCGACTGTCCAGAAGGCATTGCCGCAAAGTTGGAGATGTGACGAGAGTGAAAGACCTGACAGTAGTGGGAAGGGATCTGAATCGCGTTATATTTGTTGACGACCGCCCTGCGTCGTATTATTTGCACCCACTAAACGCCATTCCAATCAATGCGTGGGACGGTCTGGATTTGGAGGACGAGTCCCTCTTCAAAATCACTTCCTTCTGTGTGGAACATGCACACGCAACAACAGACGTGAGAACACTCCTTTTTAACAGGAGACTCCGTTTCAATCCTCCAGCTCCATTAGGAAGATAGGCATATTTATTTCGGCCTTGGAGATAGGCATATTTATTTTGGATACATGGCTGTTTTGGCTTTGGCTACAGGTGCCTTTACCATGTGGTTTCCTCCCCGAGTTCTTTAAGCGCTTTGCCCTGTTTCTTCTCTCAAAATCAATTAGCGTGATCTATTAACCGATATTTTGTTATGTACTTAGCACGTGAATAATATTGAAGAACACAAAATTACGCCTTAAGGTTTGATTAATTGCTACAATATCAAGTTCAATGTGATTACCTTCAGTGACCTTCTCTTTGTGGGAAAATTGTTGATTTTATGAAGCCGAGAAGGCATTTGTCATTGTAAAGGGGATCCAAAATATCATGATAACTTATTTAGTTGTTTTGGGTTATAAATGTTATTTTCTTCCTATTATTTGCGTTGAAATTCTTGTCTTGTTTTTCCCATTTCTCTAACATTGTGTTTTATTCAACTGAGCTGACCTCACCATTATCATCCATAGTAGCCCTAAAATGAATGCTAGAAAAGAAGGGACGTAAGTTTCGAAAGTAAGCATGAGATAGCTTCTTGATTTACAAAATCGGCCAGAAATCATGGAGTTAATTTCATGAGGTGCATTGTTTCATCTTCTTCTCTGTCGTATTCCTGATCACATACGAATAAAGGTGATCGCTATGGAGAAGCAAGAGACTCGCAGAGGTAATCCGACACACTAGGCCCTCCACAACCTCCGCAATCACTAGCTTTAGGAGATTGAATAGGAAAAATCCAAGGCCATCTGCAGGATTGTTAAAATCTCTTTCTACGAACGCCATCCCTCCTCCTCCCTCAAGTGCCTAGCTAAAGTCCTTAAAATTGACTATCACCGGAACATCCCTTCCCGTCCTCCCCCACTCTATCCTTATTGCACTCCACTCCAGTTGGCTCTTCCTCTCCACCTCTCAAAAAAGCTCCAACAACCCCTCCTCCCTCTACGCACTTTAGCTCCCCTTCGACAGTTAACAATCCCTCCCCTTCCTCCACTCATCCAGTCCTTATGGATGTTAAATTCTCGAAGAAGTTCTAGTGATCTTTGATATGGATGTTAAATTCTTGAAGAAGTTCTAGTGATATTTGATAATCCGCACGTTGAAAGAAGTGGCCAAGTTCTTGGTGGCTCTAGCACATCTTCAATGTTGCTCCAGTGTGGCATGCGCTAACCTCTCAGGCACCATGGCACTCAGTGGGTTGGTAAACTTTAGCTAGGTTTGGTTCACTAGCAATTATTACAATGTCACCATTTTGGCATGGTCGATACGCACTTAATATGGTCTGACGAGGCTCACACTCTCAATTTATGTTCCTTATCAACACCACTTTATAGGCAAGTGATATATAGCCACTAGGCTTAGTGTAAAGTTGATGTAAAATTAAGATGGAAATTTAAAAAATTCTTTGTAGGGAATATCAATTTTTGGATTATTACAATTTCTAATTTGTTATTGTAAATATTATTTTATTATTTTTAAATATGATGTTAAATGACAAAACATCTCCCATAATAAATTATAGAACACCTTTCTATACACCAATAATTATAAATATATATTATACTAAGAATAATATAATTTATTTAATTGTAAAATATTTAATTGATAACATTAAAATTAATATTATAATAGATAGTTATTTTTTAAAACATATACAATTAGTAAATATATATAGTTTTTATGAGCTCTTATAAATAGATTATCAATGTAATTAATTATATTAAATATGATTGTAATGTAACTAATTATATTATGATTGATTGCAGTAGATGAAATGCTTTATTTGTTTTTGGGAAATTTAAAAAGCAATTATGTAACAAAAATCTCTACAAAATTGAAAGTTTCTTGCTTTATAAGATTACTAATCTATACTTATAAAATTATAAAAGTCTAAATATATATAGTTTTTATGAGCTCTTATAAATAGATTATCGATGTAATTAATTATATTAAATATGATTGTAATGTAACTAATTATATTATGATTGATTGCAGTAGATGAAATGCTTTATTTGTTTTTGGGAAATTTAAAAAGCAAATATGTAACAAAAATCTCTACAAAATTGAAAGTTTCTTGCTTTATAAGATTACTAATCTATACTTATAAAATTATAAAAGTCTAAGAACTTCGACTTCATAAAATTACGAAGTTATACTTATAGAATCATAAAATAGAAAAAGTTAAAGTGCTAAAATAAACTCTATAAAATTACTAATCTATATTTATAAAATTAGAAATTCAAAAAACTTAATAAAAACTAGAACTTCATAAAATTATTAATTTATATGTATAGAATCATAAAGAATTAAAATGCTGAACAAAACTCAAATAGAACTAAGGTCTTACTTACAGTGGTGTAAGAATACATTAAATATATCCACCAATAATACAATATATAAATAAAATTCAATAATTCAAAAAAATAAATAATATATTTTAATAATATAAAAAATACCAAACTTATATTAAAGAAATAATAATAAACAACGATTCCGATAATTCGAATTTCCATAATAAACCATACGGTATTATAAATCATGAAAATTACAATAATAACGATGCAATATGTAAGTGTAACATTATTAATAATCCGATAAATAATGGAGGGGTTATTGATTTAGGTGTTAACGTTAATATGAATATTAAAAATATACATTATGGTAACATTATCGATGGTGATTATGATAATAAAGCTGCATTATATAATGGTAATGATATAAATAAGAATTGTAATATTATAAATAATAAAGACATTATCGATGGTGATTATGATAATAAAGCTTCATTATATAATGGTAATGATATAAATAAGAATTGTAATATTATAAATAATAAAGAGAATCTGAGGTGTAATTTTAATGAGGGATTTAATAATAGTAGTGGTCCTTACATAAATAATAAAAAGAATCCGAGGTGTAATTTTAATAAGGGATTTAATAATAGTGGTGGTCCTTTTAATAAAGTATTAGATGGTATTAATCGTAAAGGTGATATTAAGGGTGTGACGGTGGGTGGGTCGAGTTCCTTCCCTCAAGACAATAAGGTGGTTAATTTGTCAAGTTTTTCTTTCCAGCCCGCGGTTTTTAGTCTCTTAAGGAAAGGTCTGAATTTTGCCTTAGCTCCCAGAAAAATCCCGGTTGAAGACATCATTTGTGATGTTGAGTATGGCATTAAGAACCTTCCTGATAAGATTAAAGACACAATTAGGCAGGATTGCGCCGTTGCCCTAAGGAAGGCTAAACCTCCCCGGAGCAATATTAGCAAGGCTGAGTTCGAGGCTCTGAAGAGCTTGAACGAAAATCGGGACGTTGTGGTTCTGAAAGCAGATAAAGGTGGGGCTGCCGTTATCCTGGATAGAAAAGATTACAGATCTAAGATGCTGGACCATCTGTGTAATAGTGGGAGTTATAAGAAGCTTTCGAAAAATCCCCTCAAAAAGGTTTCCAGAGCGGTCGCTCTTGCGATCAAGTCGTGCAATTCCACGATTCCTCTAGCCCAGAAACTTATTGAGGGTAACCCCATCACTCCTAGGATTTATGGTCTTCCTAAAATCCATAAGGATGGGGTCCCCCTGAGACCCATTGTCAATACCATTGGTGGTCCGACTTACCTCCTAGCCAAGTTCCTCGCCGCAAAGTTGAGACCCTTGGTTGGGCAGACTGAGTCCTTTGTCAAAGACTCAGCTTCTTTTATTGAGGATCTTAAGAAAATTAAGCTTGAGCCCGAGGACATTCTGGTAAGTTTCGACGTGGTCTCGCTTTATACTTGTATTCCTATCAATGAGGCCATGAAGGTAATTAATAAGCTAACTGACCCGGATACGGCTAAGTTGGTTGAGCTTTGCCTTACCTCCACCTTTTTCAGCTTCGAGGGAGAATTCTATGAGCAGACTTGCGGAGTTGCCATGGGCTCCCCCTTGTCCCCTGTCGTCGCTAATCTCTTCATGGAGGATTTTGAGTCTAAGGCTTTGGCCTCCTCCCGGCTATTACCGAAGCTTTGGAAAAGATTTGTTGATGACACTGGTGTTGTCTGGTCTCATGGTCCTGATGAACTGGAGCGTTTCTTCAGTCACCTCAATAACCAGTCCACCGCCATTAAATTCACGATGGAAAAAGAAGATAATGGTTGTCTTCCGTTCTTGGATGTTCTCATCTCTAAGAAGGTGGATGGTTCCTTTTCTCATCAGGTGTTTAGAAAGAAGACGCATACTGAACAATATTTGCATGCGTCTTCGCATCATTTCCCCGCTCAGAAGTTAGGGGTTCTTAGCACGCTTGCCACGCGTGCTGTAAGAATTTCGGATGAGGAGAGCCTGGAAGCGGAGAAGGCTCATCTCCTTGATGTTTTCGAGAAGAATGGTTACAATAGGCACCTAGGTCGAAAAGCCTTCCTCAGGGCCAAAAAGGAGCCTTCAATCCGAAGAGTCCCTAAAGACCATATCATGGGTGTGAACCTTCCTTACATCCAAGGGACCACAGATAGGATTGCGAGGGTTCTAAGAAGGTACGATGTGCCTGCAACTTTTAGACCTCTCCGCACGATCCGTAGCTCCCTCAGGTCTGTGAAAGACCCTATTGACCCTAAGGACATGAAGGGCGTATATGTCATTCCATGTTCCTGTGGGACCCCTTATATTGGTGAAACTGGTCGCTCTATCAATCAACGTATTAGCGAGCATTCAGCTGACTTAAGACATGGTAGAACCAAGTCCTCTGCCCTAGCTGAACATGCGGGGAAGACTATGCATCATGTGTGTATAGAGGATGCTCAAGTCATTGCCAAAGTTGCGCAGTTTCACCATCGCAAATTTAGAGAGGCCCTGGAAATTGAGAAAAGGCCGAACAATCTTAATAGGGATGATGGCTGGAAGATTAGCAGTTGCTGGGTCCCAGCCTTGTCTTCCTAGCCTCCTCTTTCCCCTTTGGTTAGGTCTTAGGGTTTCTATCTTCCCTCTCCTCAATTTCTGTTCTTGGCGGGTGTGTCTTGGAATGCAGGAGGTAGTAATTTGGTTTTAGTAGTTTCGGGCCAATTATGGCTTTTATCCTATCCGAGGGGGTAATTCAAAATTTGATCAGATACCTTGCTTTGTTTTTTAACTAGTTATTTCCTTTAACTGAATTCATATGTATTTAATTAAAATAAACCTTTTTTAAACCTTGTAAGTAAATAATTTTAGTAATAAATATTGATTGTTTAATGGATATAAATTACTAGGTTAGATTAACATGTGCTTTAATTATGGTATTTACTTAACTAGAATACTATTTATAAGATAAAAATTATTAAGTAAATATAGAATATTTAATAAACATAATTAGTGTATGAACTTATCATAATTAATAAAAATGTTTTAAATTTAGAGGAGATCTAGTTCACCTTTGGACCCTGAATTTTAATAAGTATTACACAGTTACCTATTGTAACTATTTTATAAGAATATTTGTAATTTAATACTATTTATTATATCTAAATAATAATAAATTTAGGTTATTTGAAAAAATTTAATTTATTAATGACCTTTATATTTAATTTACCTTATTTATATTTAATTTACCTTATTTATTAATGACCAATAATTCTTGTTTACCTTTGGACCCCTTGGGTTTAAACAGTTATTATTAAATTAATACACACTTACCGATTGTAACTTAATTCTAGGAATAATAGTAATTTAATACGATTTAATTTAAATAATTTGGGGTTAATATTAAATATAGGTTATTTAATAAATATGATGATATAATGACCATTATATTTATTACTCAATTAACTAATAATAATTAATGCTTCTATTAATAAAAATCAAGGGTTTGACTTTGATCCTCAGGTCAAAATTAGCCGTTGCAATATAGCCGTTGGAGTCTCTGCACACTCTATTTAATCAAGCTTAGCCTGATCAGTTCTTCAACTTGTCCTGACGATGAACCACACTGGTTGGTTCGAAACGCGTCGACAAAAGATTGATTATGTGATTTTGCCAAAGATATCCAGACAATGTTATGGATCACAGAAGTCTAAATTCCTTAATAAACAATAAGTTAACTATAAATATCTCACACTTGATAACCGCACTTAAAATCTCAATCCCTATCTTAGTTTGCATGTTTACCGTCGCCAAATTCAATACTCGTGTTAAACGAATACAACTGCACTAAAACAGCGGATATAGGCTGAAAAGGCGTCGGCGTACTTTTCTCGTTTGAAGTTTCTTTTATAAAGAGGTAAACGTTATTATTCAATCAAAATCCATTTCTGAGTTAACCCTAAGGTTGGTCATCTGACTTATCTGTTATATGATTTCTGACTTATCTGTTAAATATCATTGGGCCTTTCTTCCTTACTTCACCGAGATGGAAATTAACAATCCCAGGCAGCAGTCAGTCTGTAATCACAATGGAGAAGGTATTTTACCTCCCATGGCAGCTGGAAATCCAAACAGAAAAACGCTGGTCTTCGATTTAGACCAAACGCTGGTGCATACGAGTGCAAAGCCCATGCCGGCCGGCTATGATTTTACGATAAGGGTTAACAGTTGTGCGAGACCATTGTACGTGTTGAAAAGGCCAGGGGTGGACCAACTGTTGCAGAGCCTGGGCGCCACAGGATTGTACGAAATCGTAGTGTTCACTGCAGCATGCGGAGTGTATGCAGATGCTGTGGTGGATGGGCTCTTGGATTCTCTGCCCGTCATTGACGGCAGTGGTAGTATAATTCCGCCCACTCATCGACTGTCCAGAAGGCATTGCCGCAAAGTTGGAGATGTGACGAGAGTGAAAGACCTGACAGTAGTGGGAAGGGATCTGGATCGCGTTATATTTGTTGACGACCGCCCTGCGTCGTATTATCTGCACCCGCTAAACGCCATTCCAATCAATCCGTGGGACGGTCTGGATTTGGGGGACGAGTCCCTCTTCAAAATCACTTCCTTTTGTGTGGAACATGCACACGCAACAACAGACGTGAGAACACTCCTTTTTAACAGGAGACTCCGTTTCAATCCTCCAGCTCCATTAGGAAGATAGGCATATTTATTTCGCCCCTCGAGATTTTGAATTTTATTAAATGGATCGTGGGTTATGGCTTTTTTTGTATATGTATAGAATTGAAAAATCATGATATTAGTGAATGATATTATAACAAAGTTTGTTTTCAAATAAAAAATCTCCAATGGATAAATTTTAATATTTTTCTTTAGATTTTTAAATCTGTATATGTTTAACGTTTATATTAATTTTTTTATAATATTGGTATTATAATGAAATATTACGAGGCACTTAACTAACTATACCTAATAACATGTGAAATAGTTATTTTTAATCTATAAAATAATAATACCCCATAGTTTTTTTTGGATATATATGATTATCAAATATGTTTCTCTTAGAGTAAATATTATTTAGTGAAATAGTCAAAGTTATGAGGTTTATAGGGATGGTTTTTGGCACATGATGAAACTAAGAGTTTAACAATTTTCAAAATCTAGGGATTCTCCATTGTTACCTATATCAGCTAAGTGGAAGGGTCACTTAACTAATTATACATAATAACATTGTTATAGGTCTTAGTTGAGTGGAAGGGGCACTTAACTATCTATGGATAATAACATGCGAAATAGTTATTTTTAATCTATAAAATAATAATACGCCATGGTTTTTTGGATTAGATGTGAGTATCTGTTTTGTAAAAAAATGGTGAAAAAAAAAATTTCATATTCCTTGTAAGTGTTAACCAATGCATAATAACATGCGAAATAGTTATTTTAAACTATATAAAATAATCATAGCCCATGACTTTTTGGATTGGATGTGAATATATGTTTTGTTCAAGGAACTCTTTGCAAAAAAGCCACATGTTCATATTCCTTGCCGGCATATATATATATTGCTTTTTATATTATTTTTAAGACTCAATATTTTTTATTTTATAAAAATAAAAGCTTAGTCTCACGCATAATTATATCATATTTATCACTCCTTAACATTTTAGAGGTAAAATCTTAGAAACTAGTAAAACAAAACAATTTATACATTTAATCTTAAATATAAAATTTTAATATTTTTGTCAATATATTAAATTTTTAATTATATTAAAAAAATGTATATATTATAATTTAAATAAAAATTTAAATTTATAAAAATTCGGGTAGTATCTCTTATAAATGTTTTTATGTATTAAATGTTTTTATGTATTATATTCTTTTTCTTAGTACAAATGTTTTAATAATATAAAGTTTAGTATTGAGTTATCTGGATTTTATGGGCTTTATTTGTTTTTATTTAAATAAAGTTTGTTTTGTTTTTCAAAATAATTTGGAAATAGTTAATTAGTGATCCAAGTATTGTAAGTTCTGAGAAAACTAAGAGATTCAAGTTTGTGGGTGGGAAGATAAGTCATAGGCCTCAAAGTTTCACTAGTAACTTCATGTCACACATGCTACTCACTTCCTTTTGAATACAAAAGAGTAATAAAATAATAAAAGAAAGATTCTTCCACTGGAATGGCTAATTTTAGTGTTTTGGATTAACTGTGAATGACTTTTCTATAAGGCACTCCTTATGAAAAGACTATTAATTAAAATCTCATACAGGTGTTTATCCCTAAAAAGATATAAATTAATAATAAATATATTATTAGATATTTTTTTCAAAAGCTTGAAAATGATTTTTCATATATATTATTATTATTTATGATTTTTATCAATATTTTTCATATTATTTATATTATTGTTGCATCTAAATGTCGGCTACAACTGAGAGTATGGGAGAGATGTCACATAACATTACTTTCAAGAGAAATAAAATAAAAAATCTATTAAAAAAATAAAACTGTAAAAATAAAAAAAGTAATATCATTATAAATAAATACTTCAATTTTACTTTAATTTTACATCATTTCAAAAGATAAAGTAATTGAAAGTAAAAAATAAAAGATTCAGGGTTTCTTTTTTGTTATGTGCTCGATTTAAGCAGAGTGGTTGCCTAAGTGACCATAAGAATGTGCTAAATAGAGCTATAAAACAATAATGACAGACGAGGAGCTTTTTAATGGACTATGATATGTATTTTTGTTAAATCATTTTTCGAAAAAAAGTAAAATAAAAATAAAATCATAGATTCAAATGCCATGTTAGTGTTAGGAGCTTTGCAGTAACATCGAGCTAGGGTTTCCAAAAAAACCCTAAACCTTACTAAACAATCCTCGTCACCACGCCTTTTTCATAGTCATTGTCACAATTGTCGCGTGCCAAGTTGAGTGCTCCAGGGATGGGGCCTCTGGAGGGAGAGGGTTTTGCCCCTTCCTTCAACTCGATTCTTACTGGAGTTGCTAGTCTTTTGCCAACTCATAAGCCTTCCTTTGGAGCAAAAAAAGGTACTTAAGCAGAGATGCCTACGCTAGGGGCACAATGGAAGACATGAATGAAGGGTCGTTTCTTGCCAAAAGGGAATAAGAATCCCAAGGTGGTCATTCCCAATAATCGCTTGGAATAGTCCTACTAATTCATGCAGGACCATGCAAGCATATGCAAGTTTATGGGCATTTGGCTGCAGGAATTTTGCATTCTCTGTGGGATCCAATTAAAATGGCAACCCAAAGCTCCCTTCGACCTTCACCTAACGGCTAAGGGATTCTTCACTATAATATTTGAAGATCTAGAGGATAGGAAAAGAATCCCAGATAATGACCCTTATTTCATGAACAACGTAGGCCTATTCATGAGAAATTGGGAACCTTACTATAACTGAGACAAGGAACAATTCCTCATTGCCCTAATCTGGGTCCACCTATACTCTCTCCCAAAGGACTTCTGGGAGCTAGACATTCTAGAAATCATAGGAAATTCTATAGGCAACTTTGTGCAGGTCACTATGATCATGCACCGAAAAATATTCTTGTCCTATGCCCGCATCTGTGTGTACATTAACATCTCTCAGCCTCTCTTGGAACCTATGGAAATTAAATATCATGATGAGACCTGGTCCTAACCATTGGACTATGAAAATTTGTTGTTGAAATGTCGATTATATCACGAATATGGTCATTTATTTTGTGAATTCCTGCAACAATCCCAGGCCACTACCTCGAACCCTACCCCAGACGGCTTCCAAGAGGTCCAACGCCAACATCCCCCTCCAAACAAAGCCACCCCTCAGACAAGGATTCCGAAGCACATGCATGGATCTACCAGTCTGTTGTGACCATCAACAACCCCCCTCCTCCTTTAGTATTAGAAATAACACTAAAGAAGTGGGGACCCTTAGTAATAAAAAATCCAAAAAGATTTTATAAACCAAAATTTGTATTATACTCCTCAAAGATACATCATATGGGGAAGAGTCAAGCATTCCTTTATGAGCACATTAAAAGAACTACGAAGAAGCGACACGAAATTCATCACATCGCATACATTGAGGAGCGCCCATAAATGACTAATCTTAAGAAAATCTCCGATGGCCGATATGCGATATCGCATATCGCAACGTCGCATAAGCAACACATGAATAAACTTGACAATCTACGATGTCGCGATCAATTCCATCTGCGATGTCGCGATAACTGCGATATGTGATCAATGCGATCTGTGATCTGTGATCAATGCGACCTGCGATCTGCGATAACTGCGATCCGCGATCTGCGAGTCACAGAAATTACCCATCACAAGTTTTCCTAGGCTCAGCACCCAAGAAAAGCAGTCCCTAAACCAAAAATTGAGCACACGGTTTAAAGAAAATTAATGAATGTATGCCAAGGTATTCATGAAGGACAGTTTTGTGTTTTTCAAAGAGTCAGTTCACTGTGGGTGTCATGATTTTACACATTTGTAGAACTTGAAGATTTCATGTCAAAATTTATTATCATTACTTTTTCCTTTGCGTGAACTGCAGGAAACCTCTCAAGAAAAAAGGGGAAAGTGTCAATGCTCGGAGAACAGAGAAGAGATGCTCTCATACACAGATGCCGCATACAACAGAAACGCAGATTTCAGAGTGTTACTGAATAGATACTGCTATCAATAGGCGATTTGACACTCAAGGTAAAGAAACTCACAAAAGCAGCATGTTTACAAAATTCTGAAGCTCATGCCCGGTAAAGGAAAAAGCGCTAAAGGCGGAAAATGCACTAGAAAGGCCCAGATCAAAGAATGGAGGCAGTTTTCGATGCGCGATTAGCGCCTAGCGCTAATCGCGCATCACTAAGAAAATTGTTCAGAAAGCAAAGTCCCTAACTTGCTTAGTCATCCATGAGTCTGGAAGCCTAAATAGCAAAAACAGAGGCAGCTAAGAGGAATCTGGGTTGTTACCAAGCATACACACAGTAAATTCGCTCAACCAGAAGATAATTCTCAAAAATATCTTCCAATTTACTAAAAAGAGGTGCCAGCACTTGGCATTTCTATTTTCATAGCTCAAACAAAAGCAGAAGACGACCAGCCGACTCTCCCCAGGCAAATGTTGCATATCCACAGCACTAAGGAGAAAATGTAGAAATAGTTAGAAATTAGATTCAATTTTTAGAAATAAGTTTGCTTAGATAAAGGGTAGTCATTTTGAACCATATCCAAAATTTATGTAATTAAGTTGTTTAGTTAGTAGTATTTAAACAATACCTCAAGGCTTGGAACCTTTCGCAAATATTTTTAAACGGTATGTAATCAGCGAAGGAATAAAATTATTTAAATGGGTGGAAGATGTTGTCAAGAATAATAATGGAGACGGAAGTCATATGGATGACATTCCAACACATGAGTTGGTGGAGAAGATTATTGAAGTGCATGATAAGTGTAGTGGTTACGTTGTGGATGCATTTCAAAGAAGCAATATTTTTTATAAATATTTGAGGGACGCATTTGAAGTAATATGTGATAAGCACATGGGCAGAGTTTCTCGCTACATTTTCTGACAACGTGCTTAAAAAGAGCGGTTTTGTGAAAATAAGTGATGATCATATTGACGGTATTCTTGAAAAGGCGGTGAATCTCATTCAGTATGTTAGTGATAGATGTAAATGTGTTAGAAAACCTGCACAGATGAATCTAGCTAGTAAAGGTTGAACACACAGCTTTGCAGAGCAAAAACACTAAAAGAAAATCGAAAGAAGAAAAGAATGATGTATTCGAAATTATGTTACAATGCTCATGATATAGCATCACTGGGTGAAGATCCCAAGGTAATGCACTATAGTGGTGATCAATGAGAAGACTCAACACCTACAACAAGTTTCGAAGATAACTAGTCAGTTGTGGAGTTAAAGAAGGAGAAAATCAAGGAGTAAATCATGCAAAAGGAATCTTGCATGCAATCCCATGCTCTAACTAAGACTTCGCATGTAAGTGTGTAGTAGTTCCAACATGCAAAAGGAATCTTGCATGCAGTCACATGCTCTAACGAAGAGTCTGCATGTAGGGGTGTAGTAGTTCCAACACCCCCCCCTGAACACCACTATGGGGAAAAATAGAAAATGGGCCCTGGCAACTAAGGCCAAAGGTCACCCAAAATATAGTGCAACTTGTACTAAAATTGAGGAAAGAGGGAAAAACCTCGTGGGAAAAGCCCCCCCTCAAAACACAATCTAATCAAAAGAAAAAAGGAAGAAAAATACAGTTGCTAAGAAATCGTGTCCTTCACTCCAAGACGATCACGCAAAGAGCGAAACTTCTGCTCAGTGAATGTCTTGGTGAAGATGTTTGCAGTCTGTTCCGCTGAAGCACAAAACTGCAAATCAATGACCCGATCATGTACTAAGTCTCTGTTGTTGGGAAAAGTGTCTACTTAGAATGCCCCTATCCCACTAAGGTGTAACAGTGCCTTAGCAACAAACGAGGAAAACTACTTTCATATTCTTCTTTATGAACTGTAAATGAAGAGGAATAGGATGAACTAACCTGTGTCTTGCGCTAGTCCTTTGATCAGATCTCTCTCTCCTCTTTGACAGCTTCCAGCTACCTGCTCCTTCACTTGCCCAGCTTCACCAAGTTCCTGCAAGATCACAGAAGAGGAAAACTACACAAAGACATGGATTTACATTCATAAATAGCTTAGGATCAGATTTAAGCTAAACATGCAAATATAACGAAACATCATTGATATACAAGCATGTAGGAGAAACTCAAATAGGTTTATTGATATAACAAGAAGGTCCAGGAGGAGTTACAACCGATGATTCCTGATCCAGCATCAACCCCCCAACAAAGGAATCCCCTCTTCACCTCCAACAAAGCATAAATCACCCAATGCACTGATCTCTATCTTAAAACCAACAACAATTCTCTGTAAAGTACAAAATTCCATCCTCCTAATCTCTGGGATGAGGGATCCATATATAGATGTATGCAAAGAGGATGAGTCAGCTTATGATTTTACTTGTGGCCTCTCTCTGTCAGTTCTTGCTTCCACTTGGAGACTGAGAGCCTCTTACTCATCTCTGGTTGAACTCAGTGAGGCAAGTGTCATTGGGGAAGATTCTGGAAGCTTCCATTGTCTGTCCACCTCGCAGAATGACACTGCCATTTGTCATTTCCTGCTCAGCGCACCCTGGTAGTGCATTTAGGTGCGTTGCAACGCACCTAGCTAGTGTACTGGGGTGCTATGCAACGCAGCTAGCTAGTGGAGCAGCTGAAATGATCCTGATTTGACTGTTTCTGAGCAGTTGCTGGGGGAGAACTTCTGGGAGAAGATGTAGTTTGTTGACCTTGTTCCTTTAGGGGCAGGAATAACACTTTTATGGACTTAGGATCCCTTGGTTTATGGACATTTCATGCTTAGAGCTATAAGGCACAAAAATGTCTATAACAGTTGCCCCCTAAAGTATGAGGCCGTTTATCGGGTGAAATGCTTTATTAGGAGGATCTGAAGTTCTTTCAATGCTGGGAGGAGACCTGTAATAAGATACAATACAATACATTATCTTCATACTGTTTTCATGATCTAGCTGAGGTGGGCATTCCCATGCTCAGCTTTATAAATTCATTTTTTATGTACACATGAAAGATAATCGTCTGATGGTAGACTGATGATTTTGATGAAGTCATCATCCTTTTGGTAGGATGATTATCTATGCTGCAATGCTGTACATGTCAATGTCTTTATTTTTCCTGAATATATATCGCAGCCCGGATGGATGAAACTAGATCCGGGGTCTTCAATCTCATCCGATCTTCACTCGAAGTACAAGTCGATCCATGTGAGAAATGTTTTGAAGTCGAACATGGAAAGACATCTCTTGATTACCAGTCGATGATGTAAACTGTTAACAAGCGCGGGAGGAATCACCGATAATGATGATGACCCTCAAGGTACTGCAGTAAAATTCACGTGGTGTGAATAAAGAACTTGGCGTCGAACACCACGCAAAATGTTCCGGTCGAAGGTCATTGATGTATACCTGTCGCCGGAAGTGAGAAACTTGCCATTGAGGCATGCAAGCTTCAAAGTACTGAATGGGGTGTTCCTAGATTAACTTCTTGGATAATGAGCTGGTGTCAACAAGAAGCGACCCATCAAAGGAGGGCCTTAATGAATCCCACATCGATGACACGGAACAGAGCAAATGATTTTGATGGAGGTGAAAACGATCTGATGATATATGGTTCAGGATGGCGGTCATGAAGGAATGAAGTATAATGTATGGTAGTGGATGGAACATGGGTGATTTCTCTGGATGACTTCTCTTGAACATGTCGGCGACACTTATGTGATGGATTGGTAGCATTTACCCCAAATATGGATGGTATGGCGTGACCATGGTGATGTGACCGGTGAATGAAACAACTCAACCCGACTCAGGCACGGAGTGGAAGTGTCATGTTCAAGAGCGACTTGCTACCAATAAAGATTCTTTGAGTTTCTTCCCAATTTTTCCCCAGTCATTGCTGACTAGCACCTCTTTATTTTTGTCAAGCTTGAGGAGGATAACATATGCTTGTTCTATAATTTGCCCTTCGGGCAAACCCATCGCTATGTTTTAACGAGCCTAGCAATAGTGAAACTCGTTCTCGTCTAAAGACAAGTTTGTCGCTATTAATCTTTTTAACGAGTTTAACGACAAAGATAACTCGGTCCTTTTCATTTTTAGAGAGTCTGAAAAGGTACGTAAAGTTAACTCCGGAATTCCTTTTTCGTCATCTAATCCCTTAAGTCCGAAAAAGTATAAAGCAATATAGAAGGGATGAATTTTCGATAGTTTTAACGAGCTGAACAACACAAGCGCTCGATCTTTTTGTGCAATAATCCCTCAGGTCCAAAAAGATTAAAATCTAGAGGAGGGATAGCACTTCCGGTCGCTTTAACGAGCTGGAAGGCCAAAACTCAGAAATCTTTTCATATTTTACGAGTCAGATGAAAAGAGCTTAAAGAAGACTCGTCTTTTGAGGAACGAGTGATAAAATGGGCAGTAACTGATTCCAGGTAAAGTTTGGAATTTTCCAAGCACGACAGTGTTACAAGGATGGCTAGTGAAATCACTCTTCGCAGTTGTTCCTCAAAATGGGTAAACAATCAAATGGAGGTGAATGATCGGCCAATGAAAAGTGGAGGTGATGGTGCAAACACGACCAAGGCTTTAATGGTTGATAATGCTACATTCACGGTGGTTATTTACCGGAGGATAGTTCATTTTTTAACGAGCTTAAACGCGGATTGAAACACTTGCTCGGTCTTATGTTTATTTTTTAACGAGCTTGAACTATGTGCTAAAATTGCTCGATTAGATGGTCTTGTTTTGATTTTTTACCACAAATAGCTTTGTCTTTCCAAAGATAGTACTGTATTTTCAACTGCTTCATCAAACTAGTTAGAAATGAACAATATTTGCTTGAAAATGAGATTAAAACGCTAATATTTTACCTTGAACTACGTAAAAATCAATTAAAAAGTGTTTTTACCTCTCATTTTACCATTTCATTTGAACTTGGTTTTTTGGAGCTTTGGAGGTGCCTTTTCCCTCTTGATTTTCATCAGCTGATTTCGGGAGATTCTGTGGACGATTCTCGGCGCCGTCTGGACCAGGTAGGAGCTAAACTCGAGCTCTTTCATTTCATGGTTTCCTTTTTGCATTATGTGCTTCATTCTCTGCTTTTCTGAGCCCCTAGGGTTTGATGGGTTCGTTCTGCCATCAACGCACCCTGGGTACATCGAAACCTAAGTTGAATGTTGGCTAGTATGAAGGCAGTTTGACATTCAACGTAGGTGGAAAACTGCTGCAGGTGCGTTGGGCGTAGAAAAGGAATTTGTTGCACAGTTTTTGATGAAAATTTTTGCCTGTTTCTCATCAAAATCAGGATCTAACTCCTCTCTTGTTTGTTTTTCAGAGATCTCGGAGCAAGATGACCCTTACATGGCGAGAACGAGAACATGAAGAAGAGGACATGATTTCCCTACATGAGTCGGTTACAGTGAACGCGCTGCGGAACTGTGGCTTGCTGAAGTTCTTCCGCATCTCTAGCATGAGACAGCAGATCAACCTACTGCAGTATTTGCTCGATGCTTGGGATCCTATCAATCAAGTTTTCCAGATTAGGGGCAAATCTATCCCCTTGAATGCAGTAGACATTTACTTCTTGACTGGCTTGTCGAGGCGGGGTGCCCCCATCTCTTTGTCAGGTTCGGCCCGAGGAAGTGACTCTGTGAGAGATTATGTCCGCCAATATTGCAGGGAAGGATCTCAGCCGAGTAAAGACGGCAAGATCATCATCTGTGATGTCACTGACAGGTCCCTTAGGTCTATCCTGTTTACTTTTGGTAGGATGGATGGTAGTGCGTCTCTTCATGTAGCCAAAAGATCCTATATACAGAATTCCTTGGAATGCCTCCAACCGAAAATATTCAACTGGTGCGATGTAGTACTTCTTGTGATGAAAAATCAGTTGACCAACATAAAGGACGGGAGGTTGAAGAACTTTGGGTTCGGTTCTATTTTGACCGCCTTTGCCTTGGAGAAGATACCACTGATGCAGCCGCAGTACATTGCACTCAACTTACCTTCTCCTACTGAACCACGTATGCAGAGATGGGTTGACCATATGTCTAGGCATGCTGGCCAGTCTCAGATTTCGTTTTCTGATACCTTATTCAAGTGGTTTGATTGTCAGGAGATGGTTTATGACGAGTATCCATATGCTGGCATGGACTTCCGGGGTGATCCAGACTTAGTACTGCCGGATGGCGAGCAGTGGGGCGCTATTGGTAAAATCTTTGACCATATCACTGTTTACTGTTTTTATTTATAATATCCTTGTGCTTTATTCTATCAATACTTTAATCAAACTCATGTGTACATGCAGAGTTGGTCATGTTCGTCCAGTAGTTTGCCTGAGAGTGCCAGCCGTTGCCCCAGCAGGAGAGGCCGTCGGGAGGGTTATTCTTCATGACCTTGATGTGGCCGAGACTCTCACAGCTGTGCAGGAGCAGGTTGAGAGCCTTACTCTCGGTATTCCAGATGTGAGGATCGACGAGCTACCTTTGCAGTTACACCAACATACTACTGGTCTGCCTAGACGATGGACTCGTCTCTTACGCATGATCGCACAGGCTGTGACTTGCTATCATGAGCATCATTAGACTAGGGTTCCCCCTAGCATTTTGAGTTTTTGGGTCATGTGACCGATTTTGTCTTGGTTACAGAACATTATATGTAAACCATAAACAACTATATATAATATTTGATTTTCGGGGTTTTATTCTGGTTGAGCTATATGATCCACATGTAAAACATTGATGATGTGTTTCTTTTTATAAATGTTGCAAATGTCTATCTAACACATAGTTTTCTAATGAGTCAATTAATGTGTTTAAGTTTCTGGAAATATGTTGGTATTGAATAAGATCAAATTGTCTTTCCAAAACCTTAACCCTTAGGAACGTGCGATAAATAGCTGGGTTTCAGACAGAATATATAGCATTGAGTTGTAGTATTACGATTTGTGAGTCTAGCCTGACAATCAGTCGGCATATACCATGGGTGATGGCATCAGAGGGAAGTTCTATCAACGCGCTATACTCAGCGATGTTATTCGTCGATTGACCAATACATACACCTCTGAAACTTACTAACTTGTCGCTTGGATCAAAAATGGCCCAGGCCACGGAGGACAGGTTCCGCGAACTACGACTCGCTCCGTCGGCGTATCCAACACATGTCTCCAAAAGGTTTGACATCTGCAATAAATGTAAAAAGTTGGATTACTCAACCAAAACGAACACTTTAGCGAAAACAAAATACAACAAAAGCATATTGGTTACTATTTAAGCATAGTAACACTTGAGGTACAACCCATTACGAGGTTGCGCCAGTGGAACTCCGTCATAATCCATTAACTCGTAGGCTCCTTTTGATAACACCCGTTTAACAATATAGGGGCCCATCCATAAAGACTTAAATTTACCTGCTCCCAATTTATCGGATTCTTGGTCGTAAAGCAAGACCAAGTCACCTTCTGAGAAGACACAGGGTTTGACATTTTTGTCGAACTACACCTTGACTCATTTCTTATGGGCTTTGTTAGTCAAAGTGGCATCACGACGAGTTTCGTCCAATTGGATTAATTCCAAGAACCGAGCCTCTTCTTCTGAAGTTCCAGGGAGGAGATCGATTGCGAGTTTAAGAGACGAGATTTCGCACTAGACTGGTAAGATTGCTTCCAGGCCATATACCAGTTGGAAGGGTGTGAACCCGGTTGCATTCCTTACCAATGTTTGGTAAGCCCACAAGGCTGAGTATAGGATTAGGTGCCACCTTCTTTTGTGAACTCCGATCATCCTTTGCAACATACGCTTGAGGACCTTGTTGATCGCTTCAACTTGTCCGTTGGCTTGCGGATAATATGGAGTAGAGCTGTCGTGAGACAATCCTAGTTTGCCAGCTAATTCGAGCATCATGTGATTGCGAAAATACAATCCATGATCTATGACTATAGCCTGTGGTACGCCGAATCTGGCGACTACATGATTGAAAAATAAAAGGGCAGTTGTTTCACTAGTATTATCTAATATAGGCATCGCCTCGGCCAATTTGGTAAAATAGTCAACTGCGACTATGATATACCCATGTCCCCCGGTCAAGGTGGGGTTACATGTCATGAAATCGATGCCCCACTTGGCGAATGGCCCAACAACAACTATTGGTTGTAGAGGTGCGGGTGGTTTTCTGGTTTTGCTATCAAAAATTTGACAAGCACGGAAACTTCTGACTGCGGTTATGCAATCTTTGAACATTGTTGGCCAGAAGTATCCTGCTCGTAAGATTTTTTGTGTTGTAGCATATCTAGATTGATGCCCCCCACAGGCCCCTGAATGACACTCATTCAGGGATTTTTCGGCCTCCTCATGGGTGAGGCACCTTCTCAGAACTGTATCGGTACCACGACGGTAAAGTGTATCACCGACGATCATGTAGTCTTTTTCTTGGTATCGAATACGTTTTTGTTTAGAGTGAGAGGTGTTAGGCCGAAACTTTTGGGTTTGGAGATAAATTATTATATCTCCATACCACTCATTGCTTGTAGATATCAGAAACAAATTTTCATCCACGATTGATTCTTCGGATGTTTCATCGTTGGACGACGATGGGAGATCGCAGAATAATTCTGCAAAAACTAGAGCTTTCTTTGACTTGGATTTTACGAATTCCAGATCAAACTCTTGAAGGATCGCTATCCATTTCAAATATTTGCCCCCCAGCAACTGTCGCGACAATATATAAGTCATGGGGTTGCAATCAGACAGAATGGTAGTTTTCTGAAAGAGGACATAGTGTCGAAATATTTGTATCGCTTGAACAGCTGCAAGCGCCAGTTTTTCAACGTAAGAATATTTGCTTTCTGTATCATTTAATTTCTTACTTAAATAATATATAGGATGTTCAATTCCGTCAACTTCTTGAACTAAAACCATTGTGATGGTTGTATCTGCTGCAGCCAGATACAGGTTAAAATCTCTTTGATAATCAGGGGTGTACATTAATGATGCTTTTATTAGGGAATCTTTCAAAGCATCAAATGAAGCTTGCGCAACATGATCCCATACAAAGGGTACCTCCTTTTTCAAAAGACGTGTATAACCTTTAGCAAGTTTGACGTAATTTGGAATGAACCTCCTCAGAAAGTTTGCTTTCCCTTGGAGTTTCTGAATCTGAAGCAAATTTGAAGGTGGAGGCAAATTTATGATTGCCTGGACCTTGCACGGGTCAAGACGAATCCCATCCTTGGAGACTATAAAGCCAAGTAAACGACCAGAACTGACACAAAATACACATTTGTGTGGATTGAGTCGTATCTTGTAGTGTCGGCAACGTAGAAATATCGCTCTTAAATGTTGCGGATGATCAGTCCGCTTTCGCAAATGAGCCGGAAGGTCGTCGAAGTATGGTTGAACGATGTTTTTGATGTCATGGAAGGCATAATTCATTGCCCTCTGAAACGTCGCTCCTCCGTTCTTTAAACCAAAGGGTAATTTTCGATATGAAAATATGCCCCATGGACAAGTGAATGCAGTCTTTGACTGGTCCTGTGGGCGGATATTTATTTGATTTTACCCGGAAAATCCATCCATGAATGAAGAGATTTCGCATCTGGCGCATTCATCAATTATCTAGTCGATGAAGGGTGTAGGGTAGTTGTCTTTTGGACAAGCTTGATTTACATCCCTATAATCGACACACACTCTAATTGTCCCTTGTTTCTTCATAACAGGGACAATATTGGATACCCAATCGGTCAAAGGAACCGGGTAGATAAAACCGGCATGGAGAAGTTTTTCAACTTCTGCCTTAATGGCAGCGGCTTTCTTGGGGTGCACCTGCCGTAGCCGTTGTCTTACCGGTTTGACATCTGGATACATCTTAATTTCATGTTGAACGATACTCGAGTCAATGCCTGGCATTTCATCATATGACCAAGCAAAGACGTCTCTGAATTCGCGAAAAAGAGCGTTATATATTTCCAGTTCTGAAGGAGAACAACATTTGCCAACATAAATATTCTCTACAACATTTGTTTTGGTCGAGATGCTTATGGTGATAGTCTCTTCAATGTTGGATAAGTTTCGCTCAGAATCCACCGTATTTACAGTATTTGATAGGAATTCAAAAACTGAAGGATGATAAAGGTCATCTTGAGTATCTTCTTCATAATCCGGAAGAAGGGAACGATGGTGGCAATCACTCCATGGTGCCCCTTCAATCAACATTGATTGTACAATTCCTTCGTCGGTTCCATGCACTCGCGACCAAGGATCTGAAGGGGTACCATATTCTCTAGACCTATCTACCCAAATGCTTGATGAGCGTTGATTCGGGTTTGCCTCCCATGCTAGGAACATTGATTACTATAATATTTCTATTGGGCTTGGGGGAAAAACCATTGCATGATCCATGTTGATATCATTTTCTGAGATCTTTGTGGAAGATATCATATTGCAGGTTCCTATCGATGCTACTTCTGCCAGATTGATTGGAGGTGGAAGAGCGAAAGTTCCCATTAGTATAGGATCTTTTAGTAGGCCAACTCTGATATTCTGAAGCAAATGGGGGCTTCCATGGATCATGGGAATTCTTCTTGTAACTTGAGAACCATTGGGGAGGAAGTTTTGTTGATCGACGATTGTAATCCCTCCTTGAAAGGGAAATGCAATCTTTCTAAAATAGGTCGACACAACAGCTGCCATGGCATATATCCATGGTCTTCCTAGTAGGATGTTGTAATCAAGATTCCCATCAATGACTTCAATATCTATTTCTATCGTTTTTCCGACTAGTTCAACTTTCAAGTTATTTAGGATGCCATATGGGGTATATGTCCTTCCGTCGAATTCTTTTAATGTCGTCGAAGATCGCGACAAGGTTGGAGATCCTAAAGTTTTCCAGCAACTCATCGACATAATGCATGTGGATGCCCCCTCATCAATAATTGTTCGATGAACAGTTTTGTTGAGGGCTTTCACTTGAATAAGGAAAGCTAGTTGGGCTGGTAACTGAGGATCGTATCCTTTGTGGTCGAAGGATACAAGATTAGAATCCTTTGGGTCAACCCCACCAATGGCTGATAACAAAGCCTACCATTAGGATGGGAAATTTTGAAGTACTTCAAGAGTCGACATATCAGACGACGATTGGGCCAAATCTTCCACTATATTATAATGTTGCGCCGCTCTAGCACGGGGATTAAATGTCGACTTGTGTACTACTCCCTTTGGCAGTTTTATTGTTAATTCAGGAATGGTGGGTGTTACAACTTCTGTCGAAGTTGTTGTCGAACTACTTGGTTGATCTTTATCCTTGTTGTTCGACAGCTGTGGATTCCCGTAATCTTTGTTCCTTGTCGAAATCAAAGCATCATTTTGCTGTTTTGAAACCGAAAACATTAGCACTTGAGACAGGGAAGCATTTCCACTATCAACCAGATTTGTTCCTGGATTTGGAAACGGATCAGTTAACACTGCTGAGGTTTTCGAACTCTTAAAGAATTTCTTAAGTTCAGCTTTGTATGGACATTCTTTCGTCCAATGATCCTCATCACATATCTGACACCCTAAAGGGGGTTTCCTATTTCCAGGAGGGTTTGAAGAAGGTTTTTCAGGAGATGACTCATCCTGTTTCTTCTTCTTCCCTTTGCCTTGTTTCTTCTTGCTTCCTGGTTGTTTGGTTTCTTTGCCCTTATCTGTCGATACGGCATTTACTTCCGAAGCAAGAAGTTCGTCTTTTGCATTTTGATCTGAAATCTTACGGGCCTTCTTAGATGTAGCCTTTGTCAATTTCGTGTCTGTTTTGCCAATCACGCCGCTGGCATGAGAGTCATTGTTCGATTTAGGAGGAGGAGGAATTGAGAATTCCGGTCTAGGGGTGTCAGGTATTTTGTCGTAGAGCGTGCCAGACTGAGTATAGATCAAGTCCAGATATTGCGCACGGGCTATAACTTGCTCTTCTGTTACGACTCCCCCCTTTGCCACATCTTCCGTAATGGAAGGTAGTAATGACTTGATAAACCATTCAGCTAATTGCTGATCGCTAACGTACGTTTTTACCATCCTACGACGACGTCGCCACTCATGTATATGATCAGATATGTGAGAGGCTATTGTCTGTTTGAAGTTGGTGAGAAGTTCTGTTCCCGTTTCATACCTTATCGGTAATTGAAAATGGGTTAAAAAGGTCGTGGCTAAGGTACTGAAGTTGTCGAACAAAGCTCTAGGCAATTCAATGTACCATTTTGCCGCTGGACCCGTTAATGTCCTCTGGAAGAAGCGAAGCCTTATCGAATCATCGTTTAGGGTGTTTGATGAACACCATAGATGAAATGTCATTACGTGATTCGATGGATCTTCCCCCGGATTTCCATTAAATTTAGGAATATCTGATGGAAGTTTATGAGGGATCGCTGGCCACTAAGGGGCGTAAGAAATTGGATCATTTGTTAACCAGTTTAAATCAGGTAACTCTAAAGTTGCCACGAATGGTAACTGCTGATTCAGATTAGGTGAAGCATACCCAGGGTAAGATGGGATTGCCTGAGCAGTTGGTCTTTGCATGCCAGCATAATGCATTTGATTCTGGTATGACTGATACGGTTGGTGGACATGACCATTGTAAAATGGTTGATTTTGACCGTCTTGAATGTACGGTTGTCCACTGTTCGCAAATATTTGTTGCTCAGAACCTTGGTATACTTGTTGGAATTGTGGTTGTTCGTATTGCACCAGCCATGGTTGAGAAGCCATGTGCTGTTGCGTTATACTAACCGTTGGACCAAGGTGTGGGGTAATTGTACCCGTCTGGACCTATGTCACCCCACTAGTTGGCGATTGTGGTTGAGTCACAGGGTCAAGGGGCTGTTGCATTACAACCTGAGAAATCTGAGGTTGACATACAACAGGCAGCGTTTGAACTTGTGACACTGTCACAATAGCTGGTGTAGTCAGGATGTTCGACATAGGTACACATTGTTGCATCAAATACACAACCCTTGGTTGTTGAGGTAGTATAGGTACCCAACCACTTGAGGTAATTCCGGTATAACCTGAATATTTCTGTGAATTCCCGTATGGATATCCTCCCGGAGGGGATAATGATAGGGCATACTGTGCCCCATACAGTGGTAATCCAAAACTCAAGGGAATTGTTTTCCCTTGGGGACCAGACTGCCCAAATTGACCTCCAAATGGATCAATTTGTTGAGACTCAGCATAAGAGTTGTTGGATATTATTCCGAAGGAACAAACGAAAAAGGACCATACTGTCGAAATAGCCCCTGAGTGGGCTCCTTCTAGCGGTTGAGAGCTAGTTGGGACAGATGGTATGCCGACGAACATTGTTGGAGTGACGACAGGGAGTTTTGCTGTCGCTGTGTCAGACGACACAGTCCTAGATGTTGACGATTGTTTAGACATTTGGAGTCTATCCAAAAGATTACCTAGCGATTCTACAGGAACTTCCACTGGTGGTAGACCAACTTCTGATGAAGAAGGAAATAGAGTGACCCCGACTCCAAAGTGCGTTGGAGTACTCGTTTGAGGATCTTCTACAATCTCTTCAATCACAATCAAACCAGGTGGAAGGGGAAGACCGTCAGGTCCGTAAAATATTTTTGGTGCCGAAGAAGGGGTGGAATCGACAGCGACAGATGTTTGAAGAGCAAGACTCTCCGAACCGATTGTAGATGGAACTGGTTCGGTAACACAAGTGTTTACTCTCAGACTAGGATCAGTATCACCGTCCCTCTGTGGTTGTTGAACTTCCTCTGTGGAGGCAGGGTTTCCAGAAATGTTTGGAGTAACCGGAATCTCGGGTGTTGTTGGAACACTTGTTCTAACTTTAATAGGAGATTTAGAACCGGTTAAACAAGTTCACTTTGTCCGTACTGGTTTCGATTCCGGAGACAAAGATGGTTGACTCGTAAGCCTCCGCGAACGACGGGGTTTCAATTGACTTTCTTCCACGATTGCGGATTACTCGATCAACTAAAATAAAAAGGGGAAGTATGTTTCCGAATTAAGTGAATTTTAGACGCTTTTGACACAACTTGTTTTTTCAATTTTAAAGAGTCGAGAAAAAACAAAAGATGACTCTAGTCTCCTTCGACTTTTAATGAGCCTGAAGTGACAAGTGCTCAGATGGACCTTTTCCGTTAAGGAGTCTGAAAAGGACTGAAAGGGACTGCTCTGGAGATCTAGGTAGAGGGAGTACCAAACCAATCACAAAACTGCAGAATACATTTTATGGTACGGCAGTCAATCTTCCCGAATGTTGTGTTCGGTGCATTGCGATCAGTAGGGCGGCCGACAAGGCTTCCTATGGATAAAAGATTTTAAGCCTATAGGGGTCTCCCAATATATACTCGACGGTACATGGGAGCACAAGTCCGTACTGGCACTTATCGTCTCACAGTGGAGGAATCACCCAACCATCAGTGAGGACAACAGCTACCAGGCTTTATGATGCTGGAATACGTCTCTAGCCTAGACCTCTATGTTGTGCGTTAAGTTCCAAAGCGTTGTTAGATTCATTCAATTTATTTTAAGTTGATATTTCTTATGAATTTTGCCTTCTGGGTTCACCACGAGATGTAGATGTAATTCCTAAATGCAATCTAAAGATGATAAGCAAATCTTTTATCTCTTTTCAACGATGAAAATCCTAGCTACAAGGGGAAAAGAAAGACACAATATTTGATCAAAGAGCAAAGAGCACACCGTAAATGCACTTTTCCTAAATCAAGCCAAACAGACTATCAATATGCAAATGCACATATGCATGTATTTGTTTTCACTTTATTAATATTGATGCCTAAAAAGAATGTTGATGTACAAATCTGAATTTGCTTTCAAGTGAAAAACACAAACAAGCTTCTTTTCGAAATCAAAAGGTAGAGAAGATTACGACACTTTATGATTTTGAAATAAACACTCGTTTTGACACTAGAAAGAGACAAATTCAAACCAAAAGCAAAAGTAAAAGCATAATCTACTGTCAACAGCAAATAAACTTTCTCCTAAGATCAAAATCGACACTTACGACAGATCTAAATCCAAGGATGACAGTATGACTATTCTACTCTTTCAATGGAAAACTGTAAATGATGTAACAAACACACAAAGAACATCTACAGTCTTTTTGTACAAAGGAGGCATAATTGAGGCAAAGAAAAGGGGTTTTTAAACAGACACACATTGATTACAGGATGCAAAATCAGAGACAAAACTGAAAAAATGAAGCAAAGAACCTCAGCTGCACAGGGCTAGGCTGATCAGCGCACCTGTTACACAGAGAAACTGAATTACAGCGCAGGTAGCCCTCGGGAACTGCGTTGAAATGCAGAGTCTCTTCACAGTGCCTGCGCTGGGGCAGAAACGAGACTTCTATCCGGGTTCTGGGTCACGGTTTGTAGTTTAATCTATGGATTTTGGCCGAGTAAAAGCAATCAGTAATGCACAATCAAAGGGTGGATTTAAAGGAGGTCTAAGAGCTATCACAAAGGGTAATCAGATCATTTGTGAATCAACTGTTCAAATCATAAACAAATCCAGTGAATGGATTGAAGTAGCAGGTGTCTACTTTGCATTTGATAATGGCAAATGCAGTTCGATTGCTACTTCTGTGTTTATGAAACAAACAACAAGAGAAACACAAACAAACTAACTAGACACGCTCCCTAGCGAAGTCGCCATTTTGTTGTTGGGAAAAGTGTCTACTCATAATGCCCCTATCCCACTAAGGTGTGACAGTGCCTTAGCAACAAACAAGGAAAACTACTTTCGTATTCTTCTTTATGAACTGTAAATGAAGAGGAATAGGATGAACTAACCTGTGTCTTGCGCTAGTCCTTTGATCCAATCTCTCTCTCCTCTTTGATAGCTTCCAGCTACCTGCTCCTTCACTTGCCCAACTTCACCAAGTTCCTACAAGATCACAGAAGAGGAAAACTACACAAAGACATGGATTTACATTCATAAATAGCTTAGGATCATATTTAAGCTAAACATGCAAATATAACAAAACATCATTGATATACAAGCATGTAGGAGAAACTCAAATAGTTTTATTGATATAACAAGAAGGTCTAGGACGAGTTACAACCGATGATTCCTGATCCAGCATCAACCCCCCAGCAAAGGAATCCCCTCCTCACCTCCAACAAAGAATAAATCACCCAATGCACTGATCTCTATCTCAAAACCAACAACAATTCTCTGTAAAGTACAAAATTCCATCCTCCTAATCTCTGGGATGAGGGATCCATATATAGATGTATGCAAAGAGGATGAGTCAGCTTATGATTTGACTTGTGGCCTCTCTCTGTTAGTTCTTGCTTCCACTTGGAGACTGAGAGCCTCTTACTCATCTCTGGTCGAACTCAGTGAGGCAAGTGTCATTGGGGAAGATTCTGGAAGCTTCCATTGTCTGTCCACCTCGTGGAGTGACATTGCCATTTGTCATTTCCCGCTCAGCGCACTCTGGTAGTGCATTTAGGTGCATTGCAACGCACCTAGCTAGTTTACTGGGGTGCTATGAAATGCAGCTAGCTAGTGGAGCAGCTGAAATGATCCTGATTTGACTGTTTCTGAGTAGTTTCTGGTGGAGAACTTCTGTGAGAAGTTGTAGTTTGTTGACCTTGTTCCTTTAGGGGCAGGAACAACACTTTTAGGGACCTAGGATCCCTTGGTTTATGGAAATTTCATGCTTAGAGCTGTAAGGCACAAAAATGTCTATAACAGTCTCTGATGTAGTGCATATGGATCTCTATGTGCTTCGTCCGCTGCCACTGTACTGGATCCCTGCAAAATTTGAGAGTGCTCTGGTTGTCACACCAGATGACAATGGGCTGGTGGAACTGGACGCCCAACTCAGTGAGGAAGTGCTATAGCCACAGAGCCTGAATGGTGATGTTGACTACTCCTCGGTACTCAGCCTTAGCTGAAGAGAGAGCAATAGCAGCCTGCTTCTTGCTCGACCAACAGATAGGGCAAGATCCTAGACTGAGTGAATATCCGGAGGTGGACTTGCAATCAATGTTGTCTCCCGCCCAATCAGAATCTGTGAAGCCAAGGAGATTCAATGAAGTGCCTGCTGCATAGTGAATCCCAAAGGTGATGGTGCCCTACACATATCGGAGGATTCGCTTGGCAGCATTCCACTGTAGCTCATGCGGCTCCTGCATGTATCTGGAAACTGCCCCTACTGCATATGAGAGATCTCGTCTGGAGTGGGTGAGGTACAATAAGCTCCCCACCAGCTGTCGATAGAGAGTGCTGTCAACTAATGGAGTGTCACCTCCATCCTCAAGGTGGACCCCAGACAGAAAAGGAGTCGGTGCTGGCTTGCAGTCAGTCATGCGAAATCTCTCGAGGAGATCCCGTGCATACTTAGCCTGAGAGAGTTTGATGCCTGTGGCATTTTGGCTGATCTCAAGACCAAGAAAGAGGTGTAATGGACCCATGTCCGTCATCAAGAACCTATCATGCAAGGCCCTCTTGACTGTAGCAATGGCTGAAGCCGAGCTGCCAGTGATTAGAAGATCATCTACATACAAAACTAAGATAAGAAGAGAATCATGTGTCCTAAGGATGTAAACATTCGGATCAGACTTACATCTTTCAAAGTTTTGTGATAAGAGAAAAGAATCCATCTTCGCGTACCAAGCTCTCAGGGCTTGCTTAAGGCTGTAGAGAGATTTCTTCAGTCTACAGACCAAAGATAAATCCTGAATAAAACCATGTGGCTGCTCCATGTAGATCTCCTCAGATAGATCTCCGTGAAGAAATGCATTCTTCACATCCATCTAATGTACTTCCCACCACTAGGCAGCCGCAATGGGAAGTGTAAGGCGTATGGAATCCATCTTTGCTAGTGGAGCAAAGGTCTCGTCATAATCAATGCCATGCACTTGTTGGAAGCCTTTGGCTACTAGCCTTGCTTTACGTCTGGTGATTTGCCCATTTGCATCGGACAATTTTCCTTCCTGAAGGAAGGGGGACCAGATCCCAAGTCTGGTTCTCGAGGAGGGAGTTATACTCCTCCTCCATGGCAGACTCCCAAGATGGATGCCCAACAGCCTCAGCATAAGACTGTGGATCAGAAGACTGAACTAAATGACAATGTCAGGAGGGTGATGGTTCAGTGGCAGTGAGGACAAGTGGAGGCTCAATAAACTCTGAGCTAATCCTGTGCAGATCAGAATTATCCCCCACAAGACCATTTCTAGCAGCTGGTTGGTCTTGTGCATATATCTCACGTAAGCTCCTTGTTCTCTGATTTATGAGAGGGGAATATGATTCACTGCTGGAAGCCTGATCTGGGCTTGGATGTGGATCATCATTTGCATGCACTAGATTTGTATCTGAAGACTCTGTCTTTGCATCTGCATGCTCTTCCTCGACATCTGCATGATCTGTATCTACATCTAAAAAAACTGAGTCATCATCTCGGACATAGGTAGATAAAAAGTGTCTGCATGCAGCGCTTGAGGTGCATGCGAGAGACTTTCCTCAAATTTGAAACTTCGCTCAATGATGAGCTTGTCCATAGAGGGAATCAGGAGTCGATATCCCTTCACACCATCAGGGTATCCAACAAAGATGCACTCAATGCTCTGTGGATCAAGAGATTTCCTCTTTTTAGAGGGAATCTGGGCCAATGCTCAAGAGCTGAAAACACGGAGGTGAGTGACCTCTGGTTTAGTGTCGCTCCAAGCCTCAAAGGGGGTCTGATCCTTGACAGACCTATGAGGAGATCTGTTCTGGATGTAGTTAGCACAATTAAGTGCTTCGGCCCAGAGCTTATGAGGTAGTGACTTAGCATGCAACATGCAGGAAGCCATCTCTTTGAGAGATCGGTTCTTTCTCTCAGCAACTCTGTTCTGCTGTAGAGTGTATGGAACTGTGTACTGCAGCTATATGCTGGACTGAAGCAAAGGTTCCGAAGTGTTGTGTTAACATATTCCCCCCCATTGTCTGTATGGAGGGCTTTGATCTTTCTCTCTGACTGTGTCTCAACTAGTGCTTTGAAATCTTCAAAGTGCTCAAAAACTTCAGATTTGTTCCTGAGAAGATACACCCAAGTATACCGTGAGAAATCATCAATAAATGTAAGCACATACCTTGCTTTGTTGATGGAAGGATGAGGAAAAGGCCCCATGAGATCACTATGGATCAGATCTAGAGGAGAGGATGCTCTGTGAGTCTTGTCGGTGTCAAACTTTTCTCTAGTATGTTTACCAAGAACACACCCTTCACAAACTCCTTTGGGGAAACTAATATTTGGCAAGCCTTCCACCATCTCATTCTTGCTTAGCTGCTGCATATACCTATAATTTAAGTGACAAAACCTCTCGTGCCAAAGCCTACTACTATCATCAACATGTGTAAGCAATAAAGAGGATTCGGATTCAATAAATTCAGAAAATGTATACAGTCTGGCTCCATTGTTTACCTCACCAGTTGCAATTTTGGCACTGCTATGTAGATCGTATATGTTCACTGCATCTGGAGTGAATTCCACTCTCTTTCCGGTGCCAGAACGAGTGATCTGATAAACTAAAGGCAGGTTTACCGAAAGTTTTGGAACATGTAGCACATCTTCAAAGCTTCCGTGTAAAAGTTCCACTCTACCTTTTCCGGTGACCTCAATAGGTGAGTCATCTCCCATGAGGATGGGAGGTCCTTTGCATGCATCCAAAGAGGAATAGACTTCCTTTGCAGCAGCCATATGATGTGATGCACCAGAATCTATAATCCATGCATCAAGAGAAGAATTAATTGCAACTAAAGCATGAAAATTGTTACCTTTCCCGTGTGGCGGATCCTCAGTTTTCTTCTTGGCGCCCTGAGGGATGTGGTCCCCAAGGTTGTGCTTCTGAAGAATTTTTGCCATTTCATCAATTTGTTTCTTCATGCAAGAGGATTCTGGATGGAATCCTCTTTGACAGTAGGTGCATCTGTTTCCTTTCTTCCCTTTCTCATTTCTCGAGCCGGAGGAGTCATTGAAGGGCTTGGTGTACCCTTCCTTCTTTGGATGGGAATGTGCTTTTCCTTTGTCTTTTTGCTGCTGATTTTTCTGATTTGAACCAGATCTGTGATTTTTAATGTGGCTGCCATCATGCACAACAAGTGCATGCGCTTTTGGAGGTTTGATTTTCCCCATGCAAATGAGTTTATCTTGCTCAAAAATAAGGGACTCCATAAATTCTTTGAGAGAAGGCATAGTGTAGGATTTACCTATTGCGTGCCTTACTAAATGAAATGTAGACACAAAGACGGAGTATTCTGGTCTGAGCTTTGACATAATAGAGAGAACTTGGCGACTCTCCTCCTTGGATTTGTCAATTCCACAACCCTTGAGTTGCAACAATAGATTATTATATTTGGTGAAGAAGTCTTGAATTCTGTCATAGTTCCGTGGATCCAATGATAGCAGCTCCACTTCAAGCAGATGTCCTTTCATCTCATCCTGTTTCCCGTAGAGATCTTCAACCTTTTTCCAAATCTCATTGGGAGTATTGCAGGAAAATAGATGAAACTACAACTCTAGAGAGATGCACATGCATATGGATCCGTGGGCCTCATCCATACAGTTGAGGTACTTGGATTTCTCTATGGCTGAAGTGGGTTCCACTTCTGTAGCCATGGTAATCTTGTACAACCCTTTATGACGAAGGTATCGAGCCATTTGGTCCTTCCATTCATGATAGTTGTACGGTGTTAGGATCAATGCTTTGGGAAACTCCATTTTTTTCTGTCAATATTCGATCTCCAAGCTGTAATACTTGCAAAATAAAGTACTAGTGCGCCTTTTATCTAGCAACCTGTGGGCTTTGATACCATGTAAATGTGTTAGAAAACCTGCACAGATGAATCTAGCTAGTAAAGGTTGAACACACAGCTTTTTAGAGCAAAAACACTAAAAGAAAATCAGAAGAAGAAAAGAATGATGCATTCGAAAATATGTTACAATGCTCATGATATAGCATCACTAGGTGAAGATCCCAAGGTAATGCACTATAGTGGTGATCAATGAGAAGACTCAACACCTACAACAAGTTCCGGAGATAACTAGTTAGTTGCGGAGTTAAAGAAAGAGCAAATCAAGGAGTAAATCATGCAAAAGGTATCTTGCATGCAATCCCATGCTATAACTAAGAGTCCGCATGTAAGTGTGTAGTAGTTCCAACATGCAAAAGGAATCTTGCATGCAGTCACATGCTCTAACTAAGAGTCTGCATGTAGGTGTGTAGTAGTTCCAACAATAGAGATTTATTTTGTGAATTTTACGGGAAAAAACTAGCTTCCAGATTACTACACCATAAAAGCACAAATGAGAGCCATGAACGAGCCATGTTGTCAAAGATAAATCATCAATGTGGTCTCCCCCTAACGTCAAAGATGCAGGGCATGGTTAATGATTTCACATTGGCAAGGGAGACTCAACTTGACTTCAACACATATCTTCATGATTATTCAAATGTGCATCCTGGAATAGAGTTGACTGTTACAGTATTAAATAATGGGTTCTGGCCAACCTACAAGTTACTCAACCTCAATCCACCAGCGGAAATTCTTAAATGCATTAGGGTGTATGAAGGCTTTTATTCTACAAAATATCAGCATCGTAAACTTACATGGATGTATTGTTTGGGAAATTGTAAAATTATAGGAAACTTTGATACTAAGCCAATAGAAATTGCAGTATCAACGAAACAGGCAGTCATGCTTTTATTTTTCAATGATTTCGAAAGATTGACCTGTGAAGAAATCAGTTCACAATTAAATTTGCCAGAGGAGGATGTTATTAGACTGCTTCATTCATTTGTATGTGGAAAGTACAAGATTATTTTGAAGAAGTCAGTGACTCAAACAATAACAAAAACTAATAATTTTGAATTCAATGCTAGCTTCACCTACAAATCTGCGAGGATTAAGATTTCACTTCCAAAAATGGATGAGAAGAAGTGAGTCAGCGAGGTTGTAGATGGTGATAGATGCCATGCCATCGATGCTGCAATATTTCAGACAATGAAGATTAGAAAAGCCTTGAGCAGTCAGGAATTATTGGTTGAATGCGTTGAGCAACTGCAAGCCACGTTCAAACCAAAAGTTAAATTAATGCAGAAGCAGATTGAAGATCTGATTTCAAGGGAGTTCATAGAACGGGACAAAGAAAATTCTAATATCATTCGATATATAGCATAAAAGAAATTGCTCAATATACATGGTATCATTTTCGGGTATTGTTTTAACCCTACATTTTCAGTCATTCATTTGCAGGATACGAAACTTTTCAAATGACTTTGAACATATTGTTTTGTAGAATTTGATTTTATCTAAATTATTATTCCTGCCGTGACTTTGAATAGATTGTTTTGTGGAATTATATTTTATGTAAATTATTGTTCCTACCATTGCAGAATTAGATTTCATGTAACCGTGATTTAACGAGTTTGGTATATGCTTTGACTTTAATATTTTTTTATTTGACCGTGTATTATTTTCTAGATTATTTTATATCTAATTTTTTATGGTGTTATTGGTTGCCTAGGCTCTCATCTTCTTGAGTCATCATTATAAGCTTATATTTGGCTGGAAACAGAAGTTAAATAATGGATTCTCCCGTCTCTTTTGCCAAAAATTGAACCAATTTTATTTGAAACAAATCGTTTTACTTTACCTTGATATGTGGAATTGGTTGAAAGGCCATAGTTTTTAATTATTTACTGCTAGACATGTCTCTTGTGCCAAAATTTGAACCAATTTTATTTGAAACAAATGGTTTTACTGGTTGAAAGGCTATAGATTCTAGGTGTGAAGATGTTGATAATACTTTTACACAAAGATTAGGCACCCTTAATCTGAAGTGATGTTGGTGAATCCAATAATTATTTTGATTATTTCAAAATTTTCATTTCCAAGCACTTTGGAGAAGATGTTTGTATATGCTCATTTGTGGAACATTGTCGCAACATGATGTTGGATCAGATGATACTTTTTATTGATGTGTTTGGTTCAATCATGGAACTTTCTGTTCTTGGCCAGGTTTCTTTAATGTGTCATTGCTTTATGGTTTATATGTAGAATTATCAATATTATTGATCGTTTTTAACTTTGACATGTATGATTTGTAATGTCGAATTGTAAAGGATGATATTTGCACATTGCTGTTGAAGTGTATATATGCAATAATGACATATGCATCTCATATATACTCGACTATAAATCCACAAAAATAATTTGATGTGTTAAATATTTTCATAAATAAATAATATTGCACAATCAAATTGAACCAAAAATTTGGGTTCCTTATATGGAGTGATGCACTCTATATTAATATATGAAAAAAGTTCTTCTTTTCCTCGCAATGTGAGACAATCCCTTTCTCTATTTTATGCGTATTGACTAACAAAACTAGCAATCGACACAATTAGGTTAAATTACATGATATTTTGTGTGTAAGGAAAGATTCCATTGGAAGAATATGCAGTTGTCACAATATTACCAACTTTAGGTAAAGTACATGATGAAGTCACGTTGAAAGAACTTGAGAAATGTTGGGATATCACAAGGTGAAATTTCCCTCATTTCCCTAGTAAAATATGGAGTGATTTGTTTCAAAGAGTTGTTCTATCATGGTATCAATATTAAAAATCTCCTTGCAAACTCTCATGCAATATGTTTCACTTATTCATGGATCTCTTGCATGGCTATAACAAAATATTCTCTTGTTGCACTCCATTTCCCTACTCTTCCAAAGTCTATGAGTTCCTGCACTCATCTTGGATGCATTCCATGCATAATCTAATAAGGACTTTGATCAATTCTTATATTTGGTGAATCATTATAGGAAAATTTGGCTTGGGAAAGTAGTTGATCCCACTACTATGGATGATCTCCAACCAAGATTCTCAAGATATTCCCCAAATTTATATTAACTACTTCAGTATGACTAGGGTGATAGGATGAACTAAATTTCAAATCAATTCCAAGATTCTCCATAAATTCCTCCATTAATGGTTAAATTTAGGTTTGGTGGCTGGTTTGTGCCGAGAAAGTAGCGCGCAACAGTGTTTTCACCTTCCTTTCATTTGGTTTCCTTACACTCTCTTAACCTCTTACTGCTTTTATTCTCCTCTAAATCCTTCCTAAACCTATATTCTCCTCCACTCCCGCTTTCAACTGTCTCTGTTTCTTCCATGAAAATCTTCTTTCCCTGCTTTCCTCCATCCTTTTGCAGAACTCTTCGAAGCCCCGTGCCTTCATTCAATCCTCGAGTTAACCTTCTCCCTGTCATAACAGTGGGAAACCTCTCTAATTAACCATCCGCCTTGATCTCCACCATCGATCGAATCATGATCCGATGGTCTCCGCAGTTTCTATCACATTAAACCTCGTGCATGTTCCCCTCCATCCGACCCCGTTGCGCAATCCGACGGTGATTTCTTGTCCTGTGCCCATGACTTGACCACTCGTTAACCTGTGGGGGTGGTAGTTTTTATCTGCCACACATCATATTTTGATTGGATTGCTAGCCCTTGTACGTATACCACCGAACCCCAGTGGGCGGTGAGGGGAATACCCCTTACCGCCCACCTATACGTCTCTCGCGCATTATCGTCTGCACATCTTCTGCATGCGATGACTGTTGGATCCGCTGCTCTTTGATCCGACGCATCACATTCACTCCACCACACGTCCTCCTGATAGCTTCTTCTGATGCAATCTACGCCATTCATCCTTGCGATCCGATAGCCCACACTTGTTTGGCCCACTTCTGCTCGATTTTTTCCTCTGGTAGATCCCTCCTATTGATTCACGTGATCCAATGGTTGAGCTTTATCCCTGGCATGCTCCTACTTCTGCCATGAAATTTTGACTGCTTTGACTGTCTTGAGCTCGCAAAGGACAACAACGATCAATTACTTGTACCTGACACATTCAATCTGCAACCACCGCATTCAAGGAGCAGCGTGGCCAATAAGGAAAGGACCACTCTTGAGCAATTGAAGGCATTTATCAAGCATGGAATTTCATCCTTTGTTCACTCCATCTGCTTAGAGAAAGGTTGATTTGTCAATTAAAGCAACAAATCATGTGAGAAGCGCATTTCAGAGAATTAATATGGTTGTTGGTCATTATGATCCTTCCTTGTATAACACAGTAGAGCAATTTTGTAATCAACCTCTATATATATCTAGAAGACATAATGTTGATGGTTGATGAATGTTATTTTGATGTAAAGTTCAAGTTCTGGAGACTGTAACTACTGGGATACCTGCAGCGTTTGGTCTTCATTTTCAGCTAATACAAGCTTCTTTTGTTGTTAATTGCTCACATTCCACTTCTTACTTGTTCTAGGTTGTGCTTGTTATGCATTTATTCATGTGCTGTTGATGTTTAGCATTAAAGGGGCTATCATCCCACCTCTGTGTTAGAATTTAGCATGAATTATTGAATATGTATGTAGGTTTTTGTTGTTTTAATGCTAGAGAGATGTCATCTTATCTGTGAATTAAGAAATAGATTTATAGACCCTTTAACTTGTTGCAGCTGGCCATGACAGGGTCCTGTACATTTTGCTGGTGTGATCAGTATTCTCCATCATCACATTTTCCTTAAACTGTTAGTAATTGGTGGTCTGAAGCCTTGTAGTCTGGGGGTGTTCACCCATGTCTGGGGTTAAGCATAGTAGAAGTGGTTATTTGGCTTGAATATGTCATATTTCTTTCATTCATCCACCATTTACCAACATTTTTGTTGAGTTTGTAATGTTCTAGAGCATCTCTAATATACAACCTAGGAGAGTTTCTTGGGGTGATAACATTAATTGGTGCTGCTGCCGGGGAGAGGAGAATTGAAGCTCAGCTTCCCTGGGAGAATGACAGAGTTCCAGATTTTGATGATAGACAAGTTTAGGGAAAATAATTTGGTTGTAATAATCTATCTGGTGACTCCACTGGACGAAGACCATCCTTTGGTGACTCCACATTGAAGTTCTAGTGCAGTTGGTGACGTAAGCTCGGAGAAATCCTTAGAATCCATCATCTGAACCATTGCCTGATCCTGAGAAGATTGTTAAGCAGAAGAAAGTTTCATAGAAAGGAGCATTAGGACTAGGTAAGCCCTAGAAATTCCATGTATCTCTCATAGTGAAAGTCACCTTCAGAGATTCATTTGAGCTCCTTAGTCGTTCATCTCCCTTTGGAATTCCAGTTCAAAGGAAAAATCTTTCCATGCTATCCATCATATTCCTCTGTTTCTATCATTATTTTCGTTGATTTACACCACTCAGTCCACCAATATCCTTTCATACACCTCAGTCATGGTAGGCTAGCAAGCCCTCACAAAGATAGAAAGAATAGTTGCTGCTAGGTTTGGACCCTTAGTCTTGCCTACCCCTCTGAATTCCATGCATGCAGGAGATTATCAAGAATATATGACTAAGTTTACTGGTGCACAAGGAATATCAACTGAAGAGCATTTAGAGGCCTTTTATAGCTATGCTCATACTCTGGATATCAATGAGGAGGATGCCTGGATGAGGGTTTTTGTCCAAAGCCTAGATGGGGAGGCTAGAAAATGGTTCAGAAATTTACCCCCTAGGTCTATTGCAAACATTGAGGCCCTAGATGATGTGTTCCTAAAACACTAGGGGAATAATAAAGATCTTCTCTTCTATCATACTGAATTTGGGAACTTGCAGAGAGAATATGGTGAGCTGTTGTCTGATTTCAACATCAGATTCAATCATATGTACAACCGAATGTTAGCTGAAGTCAAACCCACCCCTAATTCTGCTATGATTACTTATGCCAATGCCTTTGATTCTCGGTTCTGCCTGCTGTTAAGAGAAAGAAGATGTGCTTCTTTAGCTGGTATGCAAAATGTAGCCTTTGAGGTAGAAGCAAACATTATTGCTGTAGAAAGACTCGAAGGTGATGCTGAAAGGAGAAGACAGGGAGGTGAATCCTCATCATCCTCAGAGCCTGAGATAGATGAATTAGCTAGGGTGATTGAGTTTTTGGCCTCTGAAGTTTCCAAGCTAAAAGATGAGTAGTATTCTAAGGAAGTAGGAGCTCCTTGTTCCATTTCTCTTCCAACTCCAAATCCATATAAAGGAGCATAGGAGAAATTGTAGATTTTGCAGAGAAACAGAGATGCAAACGAAGATCAAAAGGTGAAGACCCTTTGTCAAAATATAGTCATGGAAGAAGAGAAGCCCGAAAGAGAGGAGGAGGTCCATGGTTTGGAAGGTGCTCCTTTCCTAAACAGAGCTGCCTATGAAGAGGCATTACCCAAAAGCACTGCTAGTCAGTTTGTTGTAGTTGTAGAACAATAAGCTTACCACCAGCAACAATAAACAGAAGGTACCTTCATCTTCCAAGAATCTATGCTCGATGCTAGCTCATCTTCACATGGCTATTCAGATCTGCCAATGTTCCAGCCTACTTTTATCCCCAGTCCAGTGATTAAAAAGGGAGAGGAAAGCTCTCCATCATCTTTTATTTCTCTGTCTGCTCAAAAGAGAATCCCTCATAGTTGCCCCTTGAACACTGGGGCAGAAAAAAATTTAATGCTCAAGGCTGAAACTGATCATCTCAGTCTTGATAGTTTGAAACTTGCTCAGATGGCCTGCACACAGATTGAAAAGGCAACTTATCAGATAATAGAAGAAGAGGATGCACAGCCTTGGAATTCCTACTCGGATGTGGATTGTTTTGAGAAACATACTAGAGAATATGAGGTCTTTGTGTCCTCCACACATGAACACATTGGTACACCATTCGTATTTATGGTGCAGGCCACAGGTGACAAAGATAAGTACACAACAACAATGGTTATTCAACAGGTGTACAAAGGCTCCAGTGAAGAACATCCAAGGAGGAAAATACATAGAAGGGAGATGAAATTTGATCCATATTTACCTTTAAGCTTAAATGTCCTAAACTTTTTGAGGTAGAGGATCAAATTAATCCAGTTTTGCTGATCTATGATGATCTGGTTGGCAGGCAGCAATTTTGGTGGCCCATCAGTTGGCCAATTTTTGAATGATTATGTTGTCTAAGGTCCTCTGGCCTTAATGATTGTAAGTAATTTATTGTAAAGTTTTAGTATAGGCTTAGCTTGAATCCATGCCCAATGGATACTAGGCACAGTTTTTAAAGTTGATTTTGCATGAAGGCATTCGTCTGCAGGTTCTTGAGACCTCATAGGGAGGATCTCATCCCCAGAAGGACCCAGTGTTAGCTTTGCTACAACTTCAGTTTTTAAAGGTTAAATTCAGGTTTGGTGGCTGGTTTGTGTCAAGAAAGTAGCGTGCAACAGTCTTTTCACCTTCCTCTCATTCGGTTTCCCTACACTCTCTTAACCTCTTGCTTCTTTTATTCTCCTCTAAATCCTTCCTAAACTTATATTCTCCTCCGCTCCTGCTTTCAGCTGTCTCTATTTCTTCCATGAAAGTCTTCTTTCCCTACTTTGCTCCATCCTTTTACAGAACTCTTCAAATCCCCGTTCCTTCATTCAATCCTCGAGTTAACCTTCTCCCTATCATAACAATGGGAAACCTCTGTAATTAACCATCTGCCTTGATCTCCACCATCGATCGCATCCTGATCTGACGGTCTCCAACATTTCTACCACACGATTAAACCTCGTGCATGTTCCCCTCCATCCAAACGTCCGTTGTGCGATCTGATGGTGATCGCTAGTCCCGCGCCCGTGACTTGACCACTCGTTAACCTGCTGTTACACTAAAAAATGTCACCTTGACTACTTACAGTTAGTATGGCTCAAATCAACAGTCATGCTACCCTCTTAGGCAAGCCTCATGCCTCTGTTATCCATCTCAAACTCAAAGAAGAGAGAAAGTCTTGTAAAAACTATGTTTATCTCTGGGGTCGCAGGTTCTCTCTAGCCTTACCTGCGGGGACGCTGACCTTGTTCACAAAATCTGCGTCCATGGACGCTCTGTATGTTAAGGGACAGGTGCGTCCCTCTGTAAAAGGCAAAATGCGCGAGTTTTATCTTGAAAAAGTTACTTATGGTTACTTCTAGAACATTCTAGAGGTCGGTTTGATGAAATGGATGCGCCTCCAGTTGGTTCATGTATCTCTATTAAGGGGGGACTTATCCCATCAATAAGGGAGCTATCCCACCCAAAGAGGGGGATGATCCCATTGATAGTGGACCTGAATAACCTCTTTACAGCACTATAAATAAAGACATTGAGCCAGAAGGAGAGGAGGTTGGAGCTATACATTTTCTTTGGGTAAATGCTGCAGGATTTAGGTCTTCCATTAGAGCCTTTGTGAGGAGAGATTGTCTTCACTTGATTCTACTTGGGAGAGGGTGAGCTTTGTCAAAGTAGAGGAAAACCCTTGATGGACCCTGGGAGGAACTTGCACAACACCAAGGCCAGGTTGTAAGAGTTTCTTTGTTTCGTTATTAATACAAACTGGTTTATTTTTCTCAATAGCTTGTGTTAATGAGTTATTTCATGTGTTCCTTGGTCTGCATGTTGAATATATGTTTTATTATATGAAATGCAAGTGCTTGGTAATTGTTTGATTGTTTGTGGTTGCAGGAATTGACTTGAAGGAGGAGCTCATCCGGATCGTCAAGAACGGACTTCAACAACAGCGTTTTGGAATAAGGTAAGCCTAAACACTTGTAGTTTTCATGTTGTAAAAGGTGTATTTAGAGAAAGATCACTCCATTTTGTCTTGTTTGTCATTAGAATGTCTTAGACTTCTAGGAAGGTCAGTCGTGTCCGCACCCTTGACAGATTCCGTGTGACAAATTGGCGACTCCGCTGGGGAATCCATTAATGAGAGAGTCTTTTCCTTTATATGAACTTTGCTTTGAGAAAATCATTTTTATTTTCTGGTTTTTGACTGTGAGAATTAGTATTTGGGTGGCTTAGCTTTAGATTTAGTTAGATTTGGTCTTTCTTCATTTTTCCAGAAGGACGCACCCTCTTAGTACTGCACAGTGCGTCTTTGGACGCGCTGTTGCCATTTGCACAGAGCGGGGCCGCACCTGTGACAACGGGTTGCCTGCGTCTTCCTGTAAAACTTAAGAAAATTCCATTTTTGCTTTAAATTGCTTTTAGATTTTGTTTTTCCTTAGTGTTTTCTGCCCAGATCCTTTAGTACCCTGTCAAGAATTTTCACCTGAACTTGTTTTGTGAGCTTTGAGTGTTTTAGTGGTTTTCAACGAAGTTTAGACCTAGGGTTTGATTTTTGGAAAGGCTTTGTAGTGACTTTGATAGTAGAAAGTTGTCCAGCCTTAGATCTCTCTGGTTAGTCAACCTTCTTAGAAGTCGAGCCTGTCGTAAAGTCTCCTTTTATGAGCAACTTGCCATTTGAGTTGTTTTGGGTCAAATTTCGATTTACTTGTTTATAAAGTATTGATTTCCATTTTACAAAAAGAACAAAAAGATTAGAATTTTGTTTTGACTAGTTTTTGGTTCTGCAATAAGCTAGTCCTTGATTTGATTGTGATCAAGTAAAACACCTTAGAAATAATCATTGTTAGTTTTGGCCTCGTTAAGATTGCTTAGAATAAATTTGCCTTTAGTTTGTTTATGAGTGCATTTTCATAGATTTTAAGAGTTGTTAAGATTGATTTTTGGTTATATTAGATTTATTTGCTTTATTAAAAGAAAAATACAAAAACATCTTCTTCAAAAGTCTTGTTTCAAGTAGCTTTTTGTTTTTGAAAGAAGAAAAGAGTTTTTTCGTGCATGTAAAGAGAGGTTATGTTTTTATGCTTGGAAAAGAAAAACGAATTGTTTCTTTGATTGTCTTCAATTAAGAAGTTGCTTTTATAAAGATTGCATTCTCTCAACTTTTTAGTTAAGCAATTCATCGAAAAAGTAAAGTAGTGGATAAATCATTCTAGGTGCATTTTGTAGTGGTTTCGAGTCGAGTCAACACACCACTGGTTTCACTTCCATCACCTTTTGACTTAAGAAACAACCTTAAAAGTAACGCTTAAATTAAAATCAATCTAGAAATCTTTATTTTTCTAGGGCTCTGAAGCACCAACATAGCTTAGGCTAGGGTCTTGGAGTAGGTGAGTACTTAACTCTCCAAGACTACAAAACCAAACAGATAGTCTATCTTGAGTAGAACAAATCCAATTGTTTCAGTTACATTCTGGGAAAGCTCCTCTTAAAGGAGAAGCACGAGCTCGTGTCCGAACCAGTGAGGGGATCATTCCTCCCTCGTTGGGAACGACGCCAGGCAGTACGTATTACAAACGGTAAACCTCGGATTAACCATTGTCGAGGAGCCAGGGGTCACTTATCGGTAAACCTTGGATTGTTGTCAAGGAGCCGGTAAGGGGATTGGAGCTTGCTACTCTGCCCTTGCGTGCTGTCGGAGTTTAGACTGTTCCCCCAGGTGTAATTGTTGTGATTGGTAACCTTAGTGGCCATAATATCTAGGATTCTACCCAAGGTGACGGTGGAGGGAAGGTCCCACTGTACCTGGAGCAGACGTCGGTTATACTCACTTGGATTTTCTGGGGGGTTCGCTTCACTTCGAGACGGTTAAAGTGGAGGAACTTGGTCCAGTCTATTCATTAAGCAGGTTGCCGGGGTAACTGTTCCACCCACCATTTCTGTACTGAATCCTGCGAGGTTGGGCCTAATCACCAACTAGCGTTTTTGGTCCGGAAGACTACTGTTTGTGTGTGGTTTGACGCTCTAGATTATTTAGGCGTGTGCTTCAAATTTGATTGGTTCTTTAGAAGACTTTAGGTGGTTTGATTTGAAATTTTTTACTTTGTTTTCGTGTGTTGTAGTTAAAATCTTTAATTGTGGCGGAATTACCGAGACAGTCCCGTAGACTTCGGGGCAAGTCTCCTGAGATTGTTACCGGAATATATTTGTTAAGAAAACTCCGTAAATCGCGGGGTGAATCTCCTGAAGACATTCCGGGTCATTTAGAAGGGTTAAAGGTCCTTGTAACTCCTCCTAGTGGCAGTAGAGTAGGATCACCTGAAGAAGGAGAATCTTCCTTGGTAGTCCATCCAGATTACCAAAGATTAGAAACAGGTTACAATCCCGAAGCTGTTACAGTTTCCGAGCTTGCTGGTAGTTTTTCATCTGCCAGTGAAACAGGCGAAGAACCTGAAATTTCAGAACCTGTTACTCCAACTCCTAGTGTTCCTGATTCACCAAGAATAGAAAGAATTATCACCGAAAATCTTCCTGTTGGATTAATTGCTATAGAAGAACTTGTTCCAGAGGAAGAAATAGGCGTTTCTGATTCTGAAGATCTAATTACCCTTGATCTAAGGGAGCGTGAATCCATCTTTTACAGTCCTCCTAGAAGTGAATCTTGGTACCTTGCATTAACCAATTTTTTAGACAACTCAGTAGGTTTTTCTACACCTCGTACTCCGGTTCCACCTAGAGGAATTCATTCTCCTGTAAATATGTCTGGTCAGTCATCTGTGTTTTCACAAAGTCCTGAATCATTTTTACATGGCGGTCCTTCTGTTCCTACTGGGTATCAATCACTTTCTGGTACCTTTGCGGGAGCATCTCCTCAACCCGTTGATCATGGGTTATTAGTTGGAAACAGTGGTAATGTACCATTGAGTATAGGTGACGTTTATATGATGTCAGGTTCAACTCCCATTAACCAACCTCAAGGTGGCCAATTACCGCCTGGGGGGCAACCTCAAGGGTATCAACCCCAAGGGTATCAACCCCAGCCTCAATATGTACCCCAAAGTCAACCTCAGTATCAGTATCAACCTCAAGGATGGCAACCTCAAGGATGGCAACCCCAAGGGTATCAACCCCAAGGGTATCAACCTCAAGGATACCAACCTCAAGGTCAAGGTCAACCCCAGTATTCGTATTTACCTCAAGGTTATCAACCTACGGGTCAATACCCTGGTCAAGGTTATCAACCACCTCAAGGGCAATCATATGGGACTACACCTTACAGTTATCAACCCTATCCTCAATACGGCTATGGATCTCAGTATCCTCAACCTGTTACGAGTCAATACCCTGGAATGTTAACATGGGATCCGTCACAGGGTCAACAGATGTCGCAACCAAGTATACAGTCGGTACCTCAAGCAGGACAACCTGCAGTTCCTGGTCCACCCCAGCAACCGCAACCTGTCCAGTCAAGTGTTCAGACCCCTGTAACTTCCGTAGTTACTCAGCCGCCAATTGCACCTGGTACTCCACCTCACACGGCTGCAGCAACTACCGCTTCATCTACCATGCTTACTTCTGGAGTATCGGCAGCTTCGGTTTCTACTGTCCCTGTAACCACTCCTCAGACATCTGTACCGTTGTCTGGACCTACGGTTCAAACCACAGTCCAGATGCCTGCAGGCCAACCTGGTACAAGTACGGTTGTTACTACTCAACCTCAATTTGTTCAACCTCCGTACCAGGGACAGTATCAACCTGGGCAAGCTGCCCAACAACCGGTTTACCAGTATCAACCGTATCCTGGGTACACTTATCAACAACCTCAGCAACCCCAGTACGGTCCGGTTAATCCTGGTTTTCCAGGAGGATATAATATCCCAAATGCGACTCCTGTTCCTAGTTATCCTGGATATCCTCCTCCTGGGGCTGGTATTGTGACTCAGAGTTTTAGAGATCCTAACCGGCAGTTACCATTTATTGCAACTTTAGATTTACCCGACTTGACGCGCCTAACGAACGATCCAATTCAATATCTTCAGTTCTGGCCGCCAATGCCAAATAAGTTGCCCAGCGATATACCCAAGTTCGAAGGTAAGTCTGGAGAGGATCCGTCTAATCACGTGATGACTTACCACCTCTGGTGTGCATCAAATTCCATCTCAGATGATTCCATCCGCTTACGTCTTTTCCAGCGTACACTCATTGGTCTCGCAGCCAAGTGGTACATTGAGTTACCACGGGCCTCTTTTTACAACTTTAGCCAGTTAGCTACCTCGTTCTTAACTCATTTTCAGTTACCAGTCAGATACGATAATGGTACAGAATTATTAACTTCGCTAAAACAATCGACATCCACGTACATTTCTGATCACATCCATGAGTGGAGACGTCGAAGAAGATTAGTGAAAGTTTTTATCCCGGACCAAATCTTAGCTGAATGGTTTGTCAAATCATTATTACCAAGAATTACTGAAGATGTAGCTAAGGCCGGAGTAGTTACTGAGGAGCAAGTCATTGCTCAGGCACAATACCTTGACTTAGTTTACACTCAGTCGGGTACGTTACATGAGAAAATTCCGGATCTTCCAAAGTCAAACCAAATCGCTGCTGCTCCTTCGGGATCTCATGCCGCTGATGGTATGATTGGTATCGTGACTACGAAGAGTAAGAAGAAGTCTTCCAAGGCCTCCAATACTCCAATTATCACTTTGCCTGATTCTCCGACAGGAGAGTCTTCTCCTCCTGAACTTACCGCCGACATTCACGCTGTAGAGTCATCTACGGCCAAATCAAAAAACGGTGGAAAGAAGAAAGGAAAGAAGAAGGCTAAAGCAGACAAGGCTCCAAAGGAGAAAACGGAAAAGTCGGAAACCAATGACGAAAAACGCAAACCTCGCTATCCTTGTCTTATTTGTGAAGAAGATCATTTTACGAGAGACTGCCCTCATCGGGCCGAGGTAGTGAAAATAGTCAAAGGTTCTCCCACTCCTGCTGTGTTAAAAAATCCATTTCCAGAGCAGGAGAATAAGATGATAGGTTCTTCTTCGAATGCCAGTGAAGAACCCATTTTGATGATGTCTCATGTCAGGATTGCGACTCGATCGCAAGATTATGGTAGTAAGGCTCCTGTTGATGGTAAGGAAGCAGAATCTTCTCACTCTAACCCATCAACCTCAGCTCCTGGTTCCGATCCACTACAGATCGAAAAACCTAACCCAGACTTAGTGATTAAGCCGCCCGCCAAGGGTGTACTTCGAAGGTCTGCTTTCAATCCACATGCGAGAGCAGCCCAGAATTACAACATTGTTGAAGACTTAGCTGTTTCACCTTCAGCAATGTCGGCACTCGAAGTGCTGCAATCATGTCCAGCGCAACGAAAATTGCTTTTGTCGGCTATCGGAGCTGTCGATGTTCAGGACCCGAACCTAATGATCTTTGATCTAGAAAATAGTACACCGCGTCTCCCCCATCAAATGGCTTTCCAAATCCCAGTGATAGTCAAAAACAGGCCTATTCATCGGACTGTGATTGATGAGGGAGCTTCTACGTGTATTATGTCGATTCAATGTTGGAGATCGCTTGGTTCTCCTTCGTTGAACCAATCCCCCACCATCCTTAAGGCCTTTGATGGCCGTGGGTTCCGTCCGTTTGGTATTCTACAAGAATTGCCTATAGGGGTCGAAGGTAAAACCGTTAGTCTGGATGTGGAAGTGGTTGATGCCCCTCTAGACTACAACCTTCTTTTGGGTCGAAGTTGGTCATATGCTATGACAGCGGTCGTTTCATCGGTCTTCAGAGTCATTAAGTTTCCACATAACGGTAAGATCGTGACTATTGATCAGCTGACATACTTTTCATCCGACCCAACCTCTTCAGAAACTATCCAGCATGTTGGTAAAACGACAATCCCTTATAGGGACATTGGTGTAGGTTTAGTTAAGGATTCCGGTTTACTGGGAACTTTTCCTCTCCCTCCACTCAATGCAGACCCTTCGTTTGCAACGATTCATATGATCACGTCAGAAAACATTATTTATGATGATCCTTGGTATGTTCCATCTGACTCTGAGCTAGACTCACTCGGTGATGTTATGCCGTTGAGTCCGTATGAGATTGCTTATGAAGCTCTTATGTCTTTTACCGACTTTCATTCAACCGACCAAATGAATGTGGTCAGTGAAGAGTCACTTTTCACCTCACCCTTAGAACGGATAACGTTTCCCGAAGAAGTGTCATCTGACGAACAACTTCGCGAAATCCTAAGTGTAGATGATCTACCATGGGAAGATCTCCATCACAGATCTTCGTTTTTACCTAAGGATGATGCATTTGAAAATGATTTTTCATCTATCTTTACCGCTGAATATGTCAAAGACGCTCAGGATCCAACGAAACATTCTGATTCAGAGCTGAATTTAGGGAATATTTCTCGTACTATTCCCATTGATATTTCAGTGAAGCCCGGAATCGAGGAGAACATTCATATAGGTGCCGCATGTACTGAAGAAGAAATCCAAACTTACAAGGCCCTATTCCAAGAATTCCGCGACGTGTTTGCCTGGTCTTACGAGGAAATGCCGGGAATTGATCCTGCCATTGTTGTTCATGAAATAAAGACCTACCCGGATGCTAAACCCATTCGGCAACGGTTGCGTCAGATTCACCCTCGAAAAGCGGCTGCGATTAAAGCAGAAGTCGAAAAGCTGTTGAAAGCAGGTTTCATTTATCCGATCCCGTTAACGGATTGGGTATCGAATATTGTTCCCGTCAATAAAAAACAAGGAACAATAAGAATCTGTATCGACTATAGGGATATAAATCGAGCTTGTCCAAAAGACAACTATCCTACGCCTTATATCGATCAAATAATTGATGATTGTGCCGGAAGTGAGATGTTTTCCTTCATGGATGGTTTCTCAGGCTATAATCAAATCAATATTCTACCTGCCGATCAACCAAAAACGGCATTCATTTGTCCATGGGGGACATTTGCTTATTGCAAATTACCTTTTGGACTTAAGAATGCCGGGGCCACTTTTCAACGGGCGATGTCTTATGCATTTCATGACATCAAGCACATTGTGCAACCCTATCTCGATGATTTGCCTGCTCATTCTTTACGTCGAGCTGATCACCTTGTCCACCTACGAGCAATCTTTATGAGGTGTAGGCATTATCGAATTCGGTTGAATCCCCACAAGTGTGTTTTCTGTATAGAAACAGGTCGATTGCTGGGATTTGTTGTTTCAAAAGCCGGCATTCGCGTCGATCCCTCGAAAGTCGAGGCTATCATCAAATTGCCTCCTCCTTCGAGTTTGCGCCAACTCCAAAGTTTGCAAGGGAAAGCGAACTTTTTACGCCGATTCATCCCAAACTACGCCGAGGTCACTAAAGGTTTTACACGGTTGTTGAAACAGAACGCACAATTCTTTTGGGACGAGATTGCCCAACAATCTTTTGATGCATTAAAACACGCGTTGACCCATGCACCGTTATTGCATCCTCCCAACTACAACCAGGACTACTTCTTATACCTCGCAGCTTCGCATTCCACCATTGGAATGGTGTTAGTTCAAGAAGATGAATTCAAAGCAGAGCATGTGATATATTATCTTAGTAGAACCTTAAATCCCACTGAGTTAAAATATTCGCATGTGGAGAAATTGGCCCTGGCAGCCGTTCAAGCTGTCCAGCGTTTTCGTCACTACATTCTTCTTCGCAAAACTACGGTTATTTCGGATTGCAACCCTATGATTTATATTTTGACAAAACAACTGCTAGGGGGCAAGTACTCTAAATGGATTGTTATCCTGCAAGAGTTCGACTTGGAGTTCGAGAAGTCCAAGTCTAAGAAATCTTTAGTTTTTGCGGAATTGATGTGTGATTTCCCGAGTGCTGACACAGAGACTGTGGCAGAAGAGTCCATTGCGGACGAATCTTTGTTTCTTATTAGCACTTTAGATCCGTGGTATGGGGATATAATCATCTATCTCCAAACCCAAACCTTTCGGCCTGAAGCTTCCAAGGAAGACCGTCGAAAAATTCGGTTTCGATCCCAGCAATACAGAATTATTGGAGATACACTTTATCGCCGGGGGCAGACTTAGTTTTTCGACGTTGTTTAACTCACGAAGAGGCTGAGAGAGTTTTGAATGATTGTCACTCTGGAGCATGTGGCGGTCATATGTCTGGGTATGCCACAGCTCAGAAGGTGTTGCGCGCTGGCTATTTCTGGCCGTCTATGTTTAAAGATTGTATCCTTGCCGTCAGAACATGCCACAACTGTCAAGTGTTTGATCGAAAGATGCGCGCTCCACCTGCTCCTCTCCACCCTATAATTGCCGCTGGTCCATTCGCCAAATGGGGCATTGACTTTATTACTTGTAACCCTCACTCGGCCGGGGGGCATGCGTATATCATCCTCGCGGTTGATTATTTTACAAAATGGGCCGAGGCGATGCCTACATTCGACGCAAGCGGCAAGACAGCTGCAGTTTTCGTATTCAATCATATCATAACTAGGTTTGGTGTCCCACAAGCAATCATTACTGACCATGGGAGCCATTTTCGAAACGTCATGATGACTGAGCTTACAAGCCAGCTTGGTTTGCGCCACGATAGCTCTACTCCTTATTATCCGCAAGCCAACGGTTTGGTTGAGTCAATCAACAAAGTTCTAGTCATCATGATTCGACGGATCATTGGTATCCATCGAACGAATTGGCATAACATGTTATTTTCGGCGCTATGGGCATATCGAACTTCAGTGAAAAATTCAACAGGTTTCACCCCTTTCCAGCTAGTTTATGGCTTAGAAGCCGTGTTACCTATTGAATGCGAAATCCCATCACTTCAAATGGCTGTCGAATTACTTCCAGCTACTTCCGAAGAGGAGAAACGGTTATTATACTTGGCTAAATTAGATGAGACTCGACGTGACGCTACTTTAGCTATCGAGACTCACGCGAAACGAATGAAAGCTCAGTACGATAAAAATGTAACCCCTCGAAGTTTTTCGGAAGGAGACCTAGTACTATTATATGATCAAGCTAACGATAAGCTAGGTGCCGGAAAATTCGTTCCCATGTGGCATGGGCCCTACATTGTAAAGCGAAAGCTAGCAAAAGGGGCTTATGAGTTAGTTGATTTTGATGGGGACTCTTTGGGTAAACCCAGAAATGGACTTTACCTAAAGAGGTATTATGCTTAAAATGATGGGTATGGAGAAATTTTTAGATAGGTTAGATTTTCTTTCTAGCTAGCAAGTGTGTTAGTTTAGTCAGTGTGCTTAGCTTAGCGAGTGTGGTTTTTCGTCATTATTCTGGCTTATCTTGGTTTTACTCTTGATATTGTAGATGTCGACGCCTCTCCAAACATACATTGGATTTGCTGATGGTGCTTGTCGTAATACACGGAATATCTCTTCCGCAGCTTGGGTTATCTATTCGCCCTCTGACGAGTTAGTTTCTATGCATGGGGTAAGCCTCGGTCAAACAACGAATAACATTGCAGAATACAGTGCAGTGGTTGAATTATTATCCGAATCTATTTCATTTGGAATTCGACGTTTGATAGTGAGGTTAGATTCTGAACTTGTTGTATTACAGCTTAATAGAGTTTATGCCATTAGAAATCCTGTGTTATTAAGGTTGTTTTTGAGAGTGCGTCTCTTGGAACGTGAATTTGATTACATTGAATATCAACATATTCCAAGGTCTTTGAATACATTAGCAGATGCAATTGCTTCTCGAATGTTGGACAGACATTTACGATAATCATGCAAGTAAATTTAAAAACATTTCATCACATATGTTAAACAAGATAAGCCGGTAATAGTGATATATATAGATAGAAGTGTGTCAAAAAATATATACATCGTCTTCGATCATAGGTTTAAAACACCTTATGATCGGCAAAATGATAGTACAAAAAGTCAAAAATGTCACATGTGACTACAAAAGTGACTAGTCAATCACTGGTGGTGCTCTCTGTACGACACCACTGCGCGGGCTACCTTACGCAAAAATCTCCTAAACGGTCCAGGGACCGCGACTACGAAGCGCTAAAGCCTGATAGGAATGTCGTCCATAGTAGTCTCAGGTATATCTGCCGTGAGACGCTCTAGATCATGCTCCAACTCAGCTAGTACTTCTGCTGTCGCATCCTGTTGGGCCGGTACCGGTGCAGCTGGATGTAGTCTATCATAAGGCCGGAGGTTGGCTGGACGCTGTGGACCAACATCTGCATTTTGAAAAAGTTTACTATTAGTTTTGAGACGATATATATAAAAAATACAAAAAATGCATAATTAGGAAACTTGTGAAAATAAAAAGTACCTCTGTCGTCCCATTGTTCTCCCTGTGGCAGAACCATGTTCGGATCACCTCTGAAATCCATTCCGGCATACGGAAAATCCTGTATCACAAAAAGCTGGCCCTCTAACCAGTCAAAATAACTATCTGAGAATCGAACTACTGTCGCGCCCTCGTCAGGATGCCGGGCCATCACCGCAACCCATCGTATCAGCTTTGGCTGCTGAGGACCCAAGATATCAACAGTGAGTTGCTGAGGGATCAGCATTGGAATTCTCTCCAAGGCAAAGCTCACGACTATAGGCCCATATCCAAAAGTCTTTAGTCGTCCGTTCTTTGCCTTGGTCAGTTGGCTCTTCATATGAGCCGACACAGCTTCACACCAGTTGAAAATGGTGCCTTGGTAACAGTCAATTGCCATCCGCATTTGGGATCCGGAAGCAATGTGTAAAGCGGCCGCGCCGCAAATTCTGGTAACCGTGAACGCTATGACTTTGAGTTCCGGTAGAGTGATGTGTTTTATCTCTATGCCTTTTGAATGGTGAGCCCCAGGTGTGCACCAATTCTCGCGGAGACTATCAAGGGATTGGCCACCCGGCCTAGTCCCCGCAAGACTGAGTTGCTCACCTCTGTTTGGCAAGCCAGTGAGAAAGTATACATCCGAGGGCTCTATCTCGAGCTGGTGCCCTCCTATGTAAAAGCATTGTTCTTGTACGTTCCATCGCTCAACCAGCCATTCCAAGAATCTTACCTGGCCCCTCATGCCCGGTATGGTCCAATATTTGTATAATCCGCATGCTCTTAGGGCATCCAGGGAAGGTTGATGATTTATTGCAGCTTCATCTTCCTCTACATGCTCTCTTTCTCTCCAGTCTAGCATGATTAATGCCCTGCATATCAAAAATAGCAATTAGAAATTGATTTGGGAATTTTTGGTGGTTTTTTGAGAGAGTTGGGGTTTTGAAATGCGCGTTTCTCGGAGGACGCACCCCGGCTTTGTAGCACAGGGCGCCCGGACGCAGCTGGCCTGAAGGCGGGCTGCGTCTTCCGACCGTTTTCCCGTATGAGAAAAAGTCGGGGGACGCAGGTCACCCGAAGGGCACCTGCGTCCGCCGAGAGGCGCATTCCAAAACCAAAACCCCCCCAAAAAATGAAACTAAAACCTAAAAATTAATTCTAAACGGATAGAAATGCAGAGTAGGATGTGTAAAATACCTGGATGAGACGGCGTTCGATTCCGACGGTCAGATTTTCCGCAGCGACCACGGGAAGTTTCTTGTCAAAAGCTCCTTTTTCAACCTCAACAGTGAAACGGTAAAAATGACATGGTAAAAGGTCTTTTTATAGGTTTTTTGGATGAATTAGTTCATTTTTTACCATGAAAAGTCGTTTTTCAATGTACTTTTGCCTATTTTAAACAGGTATGAGTAATGTGTCGCTTTTGTGCAGGACAAAGGGATTTCGAGGGAAATTGTAATTTTTCACAAACAAAAATATCAGAGTCATCTTTTAAGCCCTTTTCTGACTCCTAAAACATGAAAAGATCGCCGAGTGTTTCTTTTACACTCGTTAAAACGGAATTAAAAGACGGTCCCCTTTTAGCTCCTTTCTGACCGCAAAATCAGGAAAAGATTGCCGGGTTTTTGTCGTTTCAAACTCGATAAGGAAATAAAACGACGTGTCCTTGATCGCTTTTTACTTTTCAGGTCAACGACACTATTATGAAAGTACTCCTTGGTCGCAAGATCAAGCGGTTCCCCCAGGTATTATTTTATACTTTTTCGGGCTTGAGGGACACAAATATACGAAAAAGTTCAACGTGGAGTCTCCTTTTGTTTTTTCAGACTCTCTAAAAATGAAAAACGCCGAGTTTCTCCTATACTGGGCTCGTTAAACTTTTACAGTAAAGGACCTGTTCAATTACAAACAGGAACGAACCACTCCTTCCTAGGGTTCGAATTTAAACTAGGTTGGACTCGTCCGAAGGATGAGCTTATAATCAAGCATATGTTATCCTCCTCAAGCTTGTTAAAAATAAAGAGGTACTTGCCAGAAATGGTGGGGGAAAAGAGAGAAGAATGAACCTGTTTGTCACCTTTTGTCTCAGAAGAAACTTTATTACCACTCTTGAACACGACACTTTTTATTCACCTGGGTTGGGAAATCTTTTACCTCACAGTTGACCAAACCACTTTGAAAGTCTTTAACCGGGTTCCGGGGATTAACTTTGAGTTATTCGTCACCAAGCCATCTGTTGTGTCGTTATGTGTTCAAGAGGTCTGCAAGCAAAACTTTCATCTGCAAAATACTTGTCATCCATTTGACCATCCCTGAGTCAGTCCTTTCAGCAACATTTCTTCAACTTGAACAATGATTTCGTGTTGCGGGCTTGCCTGCAACGGGTCGCTTTCTATCGACATCGACACATTATCTAGAAAGATGACTTAGGAATCGACAGTACCTTGAAGTCTGCATGCATCAATGGCAGGTTTCTCGCCTTTGACGTCAGTTTACATCATTGACTTTCGATCAAAGGATTCCGTGAAGTGTTCGACATCAAAACATCTATTCACATTTCACGGGTTGTGCTTGGTACTTTGAGGACCATTGACATTACTGGTGGTTTCTCTCACGCTTGTTAACAGTTCACATCATTGACTGGTAATCAAGTGGTTTCTAACATGTTCGACATCGAATCATTTAATCACATGCTTAGAATCGTACCAATTCGGGAAGTAGAAGTGAAGACCCTGGATCTAGTTTCTACCATCCAGGCTGCGAGGAGTTTTGTATTCATTATCTATGTAGACTAATCATAAACAGATGGCTGCGTCCATACTGTGTCTACAAAAGTCTATAAAAATGATGTACTACAAGATCATTCCTGTATCAGAATAGTTAGTCCATTAGTTAAAGTTTTGAATCTGAGTATGGGAATGCCTACCTCAGTGATGATATAATCTTATCCATGTATTTTGTGTTTGCAGGTTCCAACCAGGCCATCCACAAGGCAATCCTTGAAATGATAAAGCGCTTCACCCTTCCTAGAATTATAAAACCCTACTCTATTCCAGGCTTCGCACTTTAGGGGGCAATCTGTTACACTAAAAAATGTCACCTTGACTACTTACAGTTAGTATGGCTCAAATCAACAGTCATGCTACCCTCTTAGGCAAGTCTCATGCCTCTGTTATCCATCTCAAACTCAAAGAAGAGAGAAAGTCTTGTAAAAACTATGTTTATCTCTGGGGTCGCAGGTTCTCTCTAGCCTTACCTGCGGGGACGCTGACCTTGTTCACAAAATCTGCGTCCATGGACGCTCTGTATGTTAAGGGACAGGTGCGTCCCTCTGTAAAAGGCAAAATGCGCGAGTTTTATCTTGAAAAAGTTACTTGTTCCATTTCTCTTCCAACTCCAAATCCATATAAAGGAGCATAGGAGAAATTGTAGATTTTGCAGAGAAACAGAGATGCAAACGAAGATCAAAAGGTGAACACCCTTTGTCAAAATATAGTCATGGAAGAAGAGAAGCCCGAAAGAGAGGAGGAGGTCCATGGTTTGGAAGGTGCTCCTTTCCTAAACAGAGCTGCCTATGAAGAGGCATTACCCAAAAGCACTGCTAGTCAGTTTGTTGTAGTTGTAGAACAATAAGCTTACCACCAGTAACAATAAACAGAAGGTACCTTCATCTTCCAAGAATCTATGCTCGATGCTAGCTCATCTTCACATGGCTATTCAGATCTGCCAATGTTCCAGCCTACTTTTATCCCCAGTCCAGTGATTAAAAAGGGAGAGGAAAGCTCTCCATCATCTTTTATTTCTCTGTCTGCTCAAAAGAGAATCCCTCATAGTTGCCCCTTGAACACTGGGGCAGAAAAAAATTTAATGCTCAAGGCTGAAACTGATCATCTCAGTCTTGATAGTCTGAAACTTGCTCAGATGGCCTGCACACAGATTGAAAAGGCAACTTATCAGATAATAGAAGAAGAGGATGCACAACCTTGGAATTCCTACTCGGATGTGGATTGTTTTGAGAAACATACTAGAGAATATGAGGTCTTTGTGTCCTCCACACATGAACACATTGGTACACCATTCGTAGTTATGGTGCAGGCCACAGGTGACAAAGATAAGTACACAACAACAATGGTTATTCAACAGGTGTACAAAGGCTCCAGTGAAGAACATCCAAGGAGGAAAATACATAGAAGGGAGATTAAATTTGATCCATATTTACCTTTAAGCTTAAATGTCCTAAACTTTTTGAGGTAGAGGATCAAATTAATCCAGTTTTGCTGATCTATGATGATCTGGTTGGCAGGCAGCAATTTTGGTGGCCCATCAGTTGGCCAATTTTTGAATGATTATGTTGTCTAAGGTCCTCTGGCCTTAATGATTGTAAGTAATTTATTGTAAAGTTTTAGTATAGGCTTAGCTTGAATCCATGCCCAATGGATACTAGGCACAGTTTTTAAAGTTGATTTTGCATGAAGGCATTCGTCTGCAGGTTCTTGAGACCTCATAGGGAGGATCTCATCCCCAGAAGGACCCAGTGTTAGCTTTGCTACAACTTCAGTTTTTAAAGGTTAAATTCAGGTTTGGTGGCTGGTTTGTGTCAAGAAAGTAGCGTGCAACAGTCTTTTCACCTTCCTCTCATTCGGTTTCCTTACACTCTCTTAACCTCTTGCTTCTTTTATTCTCCTCTAAATCCTTCCTAAACTTATATTCTCCTCCGCTCCTGCTTTCAGCTGTCTCTATTTCTTCCATGAAAGTCTTCTTTCCCTACTTTGCTCCATCCTTTTACAGAACTCTTCAAAGCCCCGTTCCTTCATTCAATCCTCGAGTTAACCTTCTCCCTATCATAACAATGGGAAACCTCTGTAATTAACCATCTGCCTTGATCTCCACCGTCGATCGCATCCTGATCTGACGGTCTCCAACATTTCTACCACATAATTAAACCTCGTGCATGTTCCCCTCCATCCAAACGTCCGTTGTGCGATCTGATGGTGATCGCTAGTCCCGCGCCCGTGACTTGACCACTCGTTAACCTGCTGTTACACTAAAAAATGTCACCTTGACTACTTACAGTTAGTATGGCTCAAATCAACAGTCATGCTACCCTCTTAGGCAAGTCTCATGCCTCTGTTATCCATCTCAAACTCAAAGAAGAGAGAAAGTCTTGTAAAAACTATGTTTATCTCTGGGGTCGCAGGTTCTCTCTAGCCTTACCTGCGGGGACGCTGACCTTGTTCACAAAATCTGCGTCCATGGACGCTCTGTATGTTAAGGGACAGGTGCGTCCCTCTGTAAAAGGCAAAATGCGCGAGTTTTATCTTGAAAAAGTTACTTATGGTTACTTCTAGAACATTCTAGAGGTCGGTTTGATGAAATGGATGCGCCTCCAGTTGGTTCATGTATCTCTATTAAGGGGGGACTTATCCCATCAATAAGGGAGCTATCCCACCCAAAGAGGGGGATGATCCCATTGATAGTGGACCTGAATAACCTCTTTACAGCACTATAAATAAAGACATTGAGCCAGAAGGAGAGGAGGTTGGAGCTATACATTTTCTTTGGGTAAATGCTGCAGGATTTAGGTCTTCCATTAGAGCCTTTGTGAGGAGAGATTGTCTTCACTTGATTCTACTTGGGAGAGGGTGAGCTTTGTCAAAGTAGAGGAAAACCCTTGATGGACCCTGGGAGGAACTTGCACAACACCAAGGCCAGGTTGTAAGAGTTTCTTTGTTTCGTTATTAATACAAACTGGTTTATTTTTCTCAATAGCTTGTGTTAATGAGTTATTTCATGTGTTCCTTGGTCTGCATGTTGAATATATGTTTTATTATATGAAATGCAAGTGCTTGGTAATTGTTTGATTGTTTGTGGTTGCAGGAATTGACTTGAAGGAGGAGCTCATCCGGATCGTCAAGAACGGACTTCAACAACAGCGTTTTGGAATAAGGTAAGCCTAAACACTTGTAGTTTTCATGTTGTAAAAGGTGTATTTAGAGAAAGATCACTCCATTTTGTCTTGTTTGTCATTAGAATGTCTTAGACTTCTAGGAAGGTCAGTCGTGTCCGCACCCTTGACAGATTCCGTGTGACACCTGCGGGGGCGGAAATTTTTATCTGCCACACGTCGTATTTTGATTGAATCGCTGGCCCTTGTACGTATACCACCGAACCCTGGTGGATGGTTCGGGGAATACCGCTTACCGGCTACCTGTACATCTCCCACACATTATCATCCGCGCATCTTTTGCGTGCGACAACCATTGGATCTGCTACTCTTCGATTCGATGGCTCAAATTCACTCTGTCCCACGTCCTACTGATAGTTTCTTCCAATGCAATATAAGCCATTCATCCTTGTGATCTGACGGCCAATAGCTCTTTGACCCATTTCTACCTGCCTTTTCCCTCCAATAGATTCCTCCCGGTGATTCACGTGATCCAACAGTTGAGCTTTATCCCTGGCCTGCTCTTGCTTCTGCCATGAAATTTTGACTCCTTTGACTATCTTGAGCTCGCAAAGGACAACAACGATCAATTACCTGTACTCGACACATTCAATCTGCAACCATCAAATTCAAGGTGTAGCATGGCCAAGAAGGAAAGGACCACTCTCGAGCAGTTGAAGGCATTTATCAGGCATGGAATTTCATCCATTGTTCACTCCATCTGCTCAGATAAATGTCGATTTGTCCATTAAAGAAGTAGATCATGTCAGAAGCCCATTTCAGAGAATTAATATGGTTGTTGGTCATTATGATCCTTCCTCGTATAACACCACAGAGCACTTTTGTAATCAACCTCTATATATATCTAGAAGACATAATGTTGATGGTTGATGAATGTTATTTTGATGTAAAGCTCAACTTCAGGAGACTGTAACTATTGTGATACCTGCAACGTTTGGTCTTCATTTTTAGCGAATACAAGCTTCTTTTGCTATTAATTGCTCACTTTCCACTTCTTCTTTGTTCGAGGTTGTGCTTGTTATGCATTTTTTTTATGTGTTGTTGATGCTTAGCATTAGAGGGGCTGTCATCCCACCTTTGTGTTAGAATTTAGCATGTATTATTGAATATGTATTCAAGTTTCTGTTGTTTTAATGCCAGAGAGCTGTCATCCTGTTTATGCATTAAGAAGTAGATTTACAGACCTTTTAACTGGTTGCAACTGGCCATCACAGGGTCCTGTGCATCTGTTGGTGTGATCAATATTCTCCATCATCACATTTTCCTTAAACTGTGAGTAATTGGTGGTCTAAAGCCTTGTAGTCTGGGGGTGTTCACCCATGTTTGGGGTTAAGCATAGTAGAAGTGGTTATCTGGCTTGAATATGCAACATTTATTTCATTCATCCACCATTTACCAAAATTTTTGTTGAGTTTGTAATGTTCCCGAGCATCTCTGATATACAACCTAGGAGAGTTTCTTGGGGTGATAACACTACACTAGGCATAACAACATATTCATAACTGACATAATAGCAACATAAATACCAAGGAAACAACAATCATAATACATATTCATAACCAACATAATAACAACAGAAATACCCTCATAATAACAACAGAAATACCCTCATATTAACGATGCAAAATCCAACCTAGTATGGGACTACCATGTTCCACCCAGCGGTAGACATGGTTGAGCTAATCAGCCAATCACCCTAATTCCATATTCCAAGCATGAATGTGGGATCTCATAAAACACATCAATCAAAACCATCGAGAGGTTCTAGAGGACAAACCACCTCAACCCATCAAACATATATTCCACCTCATGGTATCTAACCAAGCCTTCTAGGGCTCGAGAGCATTTGTTCCAACCCATCTTATAGGACTAGTATCTCAACCTACGGCTACTACTGGGCTCCACAACATTTGTCGAACCAAGTCTCTAGGACTAGTAATTCAACTCACCACTTTTTTGGGCTTCCAGGGTGTTTTTCCAACTAGGGCTTCTAGGAATAGTAAGGCAACCCACCAATGGCTTCCAGAGCGTTTGTCCAACCAAGGCTTCTAAGACTAGCAACTCAACCCAAGTTGTTATAGGGCTATGAGAGCATTTCTCCACCAAGGCTCTAGGACTAATAACTCCTAGAGCCTTATTACTCAATTTTATTTCTCTTTTGATGATAACTTTTTCACTAGAAAGTGCATTGGACTACCGTGGTCTATCCTAACTTTAAAGTACCTCCTTATGAGATATTTGTAAATTTTTTATTACGGGTAAAATTTCTTCCATTCTTTTTCACATGTAGATTTCATCAAGTATTTTCCTTGAATTTTTCTCTTTCAAAAGAAAAATGTAACTCTTCTTTTGTTAATACTACTACAATTTCTTCTCTTTATGCATTACATTCTATTATGAATGTTTTAACAAAATCATCTGTTTCCCAAATTGGTGTAGATGGCGGAATCCTTTAAGAGAGAGAATACCAAAGTAGCCTCACAATCATACAAATGATTTTTCATCAAGATAGGTATGAGTGGGTCCACAATATCTCGTGAGTCAAAAAAATCCTCTAAATATCTTTATGGTAGCAATAAAGACGATTTTGCAATAACTTGGATCTTTTAAGGGCCCACCTTAACTCCTTCCTTTGAAACAATATGACCCAAATAATCTATCGCTTATTTCCCAAACCCTATTTATGATATTTTTACATACAATTGATTTTTCTTAAGAATTTGTAGAACTTTGTCCAGATGCTTAATATTTCTTCCCTTAAAGAAAACGAACATAAAATTTCTATGAAAAGGTTGCAAAAAATTGTTCACAAGGGTTTGAAAACTGGTAGGATCATATAATCAAGCCAAATGGCATGACCAAGAACTCATTGCACAACATGTGTTCTAAAAACAATTTTTAGAATGTCTTCGTTTCTTAATTTGATTTGGTGGTATTTGAATTCAAGATCAAGCTTTCTATAATAAGCCACTCCGTAAAGCTCATTTAATAGCTCAACAATGATGAAAGCTATTGAAACCAATTCTGTTATAAACATTTTTGGGCACAGCAACCCCAATCATAAATGTTCATAAACCAAGGGCTCTTAAGCCCTAAAAGTGTTGTTCCAACCCCTAAAAGAACAAGGTCAGCTGATTACATAATCTCCCAGAAGTTCTCCATGGAAAACTACTCAGAACTGGTCAAAATCGGACCATCTCACCTGCTCCATGGTCAAAATGCACTGCATCCCCCCTTGCAAACGTCTATATATGATCCCTCGTCCCAGAGATCCAAAGGCTGGGATTTTGTATCTTGTAAGGAAGTGCTGCTAGTTTCTTGGTGTAACATCAGAGTGTTGGGTGATCTAAGCTTTTCATGAGGTGAAGAAGGGCTTTCTTGCTGAGAGGATGACGCTGGGTCAGAACAATTTGTTGTAATCCTCTTTGCTATTCTCGATTATTAATAAAGCTATTCAAGTTTTCCTCCACATTCTTATATGATTGATGATATATGAATTTGTGTGGTCAATATATATCTGGTCCTATATTGTTTATGATAGTAGATCTCTGTTCTTGGATAGTGTTATGCTACTTTGATTCTACAGGTGCTCTTTGAAGCTGGGTAGACGAGGAAGCGAGTGGCAAAGATCTATCAAAAGGGAGAGGAATCAAGCAAGGGACCAAGCACAAGACAGAGGTTGGTCTCCTTTTTTCCCCTTTTATCTACTTCTCATAAAGGAAAACGAAAGTGGTTTTGGTTTGTTTGTTTCTAAGGTAGCTACCAGCCTTAGTTGGACTAGTAGCTCTGCATAGACACTAGATTTCCCGATAAAAAAATGGTGATTCCACTGGGGAGTGAATAGATTGTTTGTTTGTCTATATTTGTTTGCTTTATAAACTTACAGACAGAGCCTAAAGTCAAGCCAGCTAGCCTTCGAACTGCATTTGCTATACAACTGCAAAGTGGATCAATGCTACTTCAGTCTATCTCCGGGTTTTGTTTATGAACTGAACAATCGATTTACAAACTCTCTAATTTCCCTTGTGGTGGCTCTAGTAACCTCCTTAGATCTACCCCTATGATTTATTTACTGATTACCATTTTCTCGACCTAAATCCCTGAACTGTGCTGCAGACTGTGATCAAGAACTGGATCAAAAGTCTCGTACTGTACCATTGCACCCTCTCTTCAAGGAAATCAGTATGCATCGCACTTCCCATGTGCTGTAGGTGGGATGCATACTGGAATCCCTGTGTAACGGGTGTGCTGATCAGAAAGGGCTTATTTTGCCTCCAGACTTTGGTTTTTTCACTCTTTTCAACTCTATTCAGGAGTTTTGTTGTTTGTAGTCAGAATACCTCTGTTGAAAACCCCCTTCCTTGCCATTATTCCCCGTCCATTTTGCAAAGAACTGTAAATGTTTTTATGTATTGTGATCCATTTTCAGTTCTCCTTTACAAAGAAGTAGTGTAACTGAACTGTCGTTTCTTGATTTGAAAGTATCGCAAGTGTCATTTTCAGTCATAGAAGAGAATCCAATTATTCTTTGATAGTCAATTACACTTTTACTCTTGTATTTGATTTGAATTAATAGTTTTCCAAGTGTCGAAAGCAAGTTTTCAATTCCAAATAACAAAGTGTCATCATTGTCTTCATGTTTTCTTGAAAAGAAACTTGTTAGTAATGTCGCTTTGAAAAATAATTCAGATTTGCGCTTAGCTTTCTTTTTATCATTCACACATTAAGAAGGATGAAAACAAATACATCCATGTGCATTTGCATTTATACTGTTTGTTGGTTTGATTTAGGATAGTGCATATAGTGTGTGCTCTCTGCTCTATGTTGAAAGAATATCGTCTCTCTTTCCTTAGTAGCTAGGATTTTCATTGCAAAAAGAAGATTAAACGATTGTTTATCATCTTAGATTTCATTTTAGGAATTCTTTATCTACATCACATGGTGAACTTGAAAGGCACATTTCTTAAGCAAGATCAACTGTAAAATAAACTTAATGAATCTAAAAATGCTTTGTAACCTAACACACAACATTTAGAAGTCTAGACTAGAGACGTATTCCAGTGTCGTAAAGCCTGGTAACTGTTGTTTTCATTGCTGGTTGGGTGATTCCTCCTCTTTGAGACGATAAGTGCCAATACGGACTTGTGCTCCCATGTACCATCGAGTATATATTGGGAGACCACAATAGGCTTTATCCTTCATCCATAGGAAGCCGTGTTTGTCGCCCTATCGATCGCAATGCACTGAAAAAAGCATTCAGGAAGATTGACTACCGTACCGTAAAAGGTATTCTGTAGTTTTGTGATTGGTTTGTTAATCCCTCTGTCTAGATTTCTAGAGTAGTCTCTTTCGTTCCTTTTCAGACTCCTTAAAGGAAAAGGTCCATCTGAGCACTTGTCACTTCAAGCTCATTAAAAATCGAAGGTGACTAGAGTCATCTTTTGTTTTTTCTCGACTCTTAAAAATTGAAAAAACAAGTTGTCTCAAAGCGTCTAAAATTTATTTTAATAGGAATAAACATCACCTTTCCTACATTGGTCTTAGGTTGAGAAAAATGGATTCCACCAACTAAGGATTTCCCCTTGGAGGAAATCCTAGTCCTTTCTCCTCTTGGGGAGATGTTGGTGCACCCCATATGGCCACATTGTCACTTCCAGGATTGACAATTGGCTTGCCCGTATGGATCTTCTCGACCTCTGTCATTCAAAACACCGTGATTCCTGAACAATCAAATCAACAAATAAATGATACCAAAGTTACCCCCTAACCTTCTACTTCGTCCAATTCTCTGTCTCCTCCTTCCTCTTCGCTTGATGAAGCTGGTAAAGCCAAATAAAAAGTAACTGAGAAGAAGAAAGAAAAGAAGAAGAAAGAGAAGAAGAAGAAGAAGCCAAAGGCGAAAAGGGGAAACCAGGCATCATCTAGCGAAAATCCACGCACTGCATCGTCCAGGCCTAAATCGCCATGTGTCATTTGCAAAGGAGACCACTATCATGAAGATTGTCCTTGCATCCCTTGGATCTGAAGGGACTGGTCTCCTCGTTTGCACAGTCTGGTGTCACCAACCTCTGATGATCATGTTGAGAATACACCGTCAACTAGTGAAAGTGAAGCCCCTGGACAAAAAGGAAAATGTAAAATTCCTTGTAAACTCTGTGAAGGTGATCACGCCGTCCACCGTTGTCCCTTCTTAAACGAGGCTAAAATAGTTTTTGAAGATCGTCCGGTTTCACCGTTACGACTTCCTTCTGGATATAAGTAACTCTTGCCGAGTCTATCACTAGTTGGAAATCCGCTGACACGCCATTATGGACGACCGAAGCGTCTATAATTGAAGATGAACCCTCTGAATCCACACCAGACGAAATTCAAAAGGTCGAGGTGGAAGTTGACCCGGTCTTGCCTTCAGAAGGTCCATCTTCAGATGATACAGTCACAAGAGAGAACAAGAACGACACCGTTCAAATTCCCTTTGTAAGCACAAACTCCCCTGAACCTGGGGGCAGTCTACCCATTCCTTTACCGCAAGAAGGAATTTTGTCAAAGTCGTATCTGGCCTTCTATTCGGTCCCACCTCCAAGCAACCTAGTTGTTTCCTTCGATTGGAATCTACTAGGCAGACCCCGTTTACCGGCTAGTGTACCATTTCGAATCATTGCTCAAATATATAGAATGGTTATGGCCGGTACCATCATAGATGAAGGGGCTTCTATGAGTATCCTTTCCTCAATTGCTTGGAAAGCGCTTGGTTCGCCATCGCTTTTGCCTGAGATGAGAAATCTAACAGGCTCTGACAAAAGACCCAGTCGACCGTTAGGGATCCTTCCCAATGTGCCGATAACATTGAGAAGGAAAATCGTTCATATGAACGTAATGGTCGCCCAAGGACCCCTGGATTATAATCTACTCCTTGGATGCGACTATATTTATTGCATGGGAGCCATTGTCTCCTCACTCTTTAGAGTAATGTGTTTTCTGCGTGAAGGAAGAGTGGTCAAGCTCGTAGAATAGCTTTCATTCCCCGGTTCACACATAGAAAATAGTCAAATACCATCGCTGAATGGTCTTTTCATGCAAGTAATGTCTCATCAATCCCCAGTCCTTCCACCTAATGAGTGCGAGTGATTCAGAGGACATGACTAAAACCCAGGGGGCATGCACCTTCGTCTGTTTCGACAGGAAAACCTTGGGTATAGGGTATGTTTCCGCGAAGGATATGTGAACGGTTTATGAGATTAGACTGGAATAAGATTCTTTCGTCAGAGTTATGTGAGTGGAGCCAGCTGCGCCACTCACCTTTGTTTATTTTGGTAGACATCGTCGAGGAAGTGTTTTGTCTGCAGTGCAGATAGAACAATCTTTGGTAACTTGGAAATTTTTTGCTATACCCGGGGGCATGCAAACCTTTTCGCATGCAAGTGAAAATCGACCATTTATTTTTTAAATTTGTAGGTCCTCTAACCCTTTAAACTCGTAGGATTAGTCGTTTCCTAACTTGCATAAAGGAAGGATGTTGGGAAAAGCTTTGAAAAAATGCCATTTTAAATGAGACATCCTTATTATACGACTAGATCGAGCAGTTTTAACATCGAATTCAAGCTCGTTAAAAAATAAGCATAAGCAATGAGAAAACGTTCCCCCGGAGTTTAAGCTCATTAAAAAATGATCCAATTTCCAGTAAATAACCATCGTGAATGCATTATCATCAGCCTTTGAATACTTGGTCGTGTTCTCATCATCACCTCCACTCTGTATTAGCCGATCATTCACCTCCATTTGATTGTTTACCCTTTTGAGGGACAGCTACGAAGAGTGATCCTGTTAGCCATCCCTGTGACACTGCCGTGATTGGAAAATTCCAAACCTTACCTGGAATTACCTGCTACCAGAATTTATCACTCATTCCTTGAAAACGAGTCTCCTTTAAGCTCTTTTCATCGGACTCGTAAAATATGAAAATATTGCCGAGCAATTGGCCTCCCGAGCTCGTTAAAGTGACCAGAAGTGTTATCCCTCCTTTATATTTTAATATTTTTGGACATGAGGGATTATTACACAAAAAGATCGAGCGCTTGTTTTGTTCGGCTTGTTAAAATTACCGAAAATTCATCCCTTTTGTATTATTTTATACTTTTTCAGACTCAAGGGATTATATGATGAAAAAGGATTATTGGAGTTTTCTTTACGTCCCTTTTTCAGACTCTCTAAAATTGAAAGGACCGAGTTATCTTTGTCGTTAAACTCATTAAAACTGAATAGAGAAAAACTTGTCCATACAGACAAGAACGCGTTTCACTATCGCTAGGCTCATTGAAACATAGCGATGGGTTTGCCCGAAGGGCAGCTTATAGAAAAAGCATATGTTATCCTCCTCAAGCTTGACAAAAATAAAGAGGTACTCGTCAGCAATGACTGGGGAAAAATTGGGAAGAAAACTTGAAGAAACTTTATTGGTAGCAAGTCACTCTCGAACATGACACTTTCACTCCGCATCTGAGTCGGGTTGGGTTGTTCCGTTCACTGGTCATATCACCATTTGTCCATCACACGCTACCAATCCATCATGTTAGTGTTGTCGGTATGTTCAAGAGAAGTCGCTCAAAGAATTCACCTATGTCTCATCCACTGCAATACATTTACGCTCCATTCTTTCATGACCGCCACCCTGAACCTTATATCATCAGATCATTTTCACCTCCATTAAAATCATTTTCTCCATTCCGTGTCATTGAAGTGGGATTCACTAAGGCCCTCCTATGACAGATCGCTTCCTGTCGACATCAGCTCATTATCCAGGAAGACAATCTAGGAACAACCCTTTCAGTACTTTGAAGCTTGCATGCACCTTAATGGCAAGTTTCTCACTTCCAGAAACAGGTTTACATCAATGACCTTTGACTGAACGATTTTGCATGGTGTTCGATGCCAAGTACCTTATTCACACAACGTGAATTGTACTGTAGTAGCTTGAGGGTCATCATCATTATCGTTGATTCCTCTTGCGCCTGTTAATAGCTTACATCATTGGCTGGTAATCAGGCGATGTCTTTCCATGTTCGACTCCAGAACATCTCTCACATGGATCGGCTTGTACTTTGAGTGAAGATCGAATGAGATTGAAGACCCCGAATCTAGTTTCATCCATCCAGGCTGTGATATATATTCAGGGAAATAAAGACATCAAATGTACATCATGGCTGCATAGATAATCATCCAATCCAAGGGATGATGGCTCTACCAAAATCATCAGTCTGCACACAAACAATTGTCTTTCTTATGTACATGAAAATGAATTTATAAAGTTGAGCATGGGAATGCCCGCCTTAGCTAGATCATGAAAATGTTATGAAGATAATGTGTTGTATTGTATCTTATTACAGGTCACCTTCCAGCTCGAAAAAACTTCGGATCCTCATGATAAAGCATTTCACTCGACATCAAAAGATTAACAACCTCATGCTTTAGGGGGCAACTGTTATAGACATTTTTGGGCACTGTAACCCGAATCATAAATGTCCATAAAGAAAGGGCTCTTAAGTCCCTAAAAGTTTTGTTCCAACCCCTCAAAGTATAAGGTCAGTTGATTACATCATCTCCCAGAAGTTCTCCATGAAAAACTACTCAGAACTGGTCAAAATTGGACCATCTCACCTACTCCATGGTCAAAGTGCGTTGTATCCCACCTAAATGCACATGGGAGGTGCGATGCGTACTGAAAATCCCTTCTATGGGGTACGATGGGCGAGAGTGGACAAATGGCAGAGTCAATTTACAAGGTTGAAGATCATGGAATCTTCTAGAAACTTCTCCTGTGACACTTGCCTCTCTGCATTCGCCCAGGGATGAGCAAGAGATCATCAATCTCCAAGTGGAATCAAGAACTATTAGAGAGGACACTAACCAAATCTTAAAAGCTGACTCACCCCCTTTGCAAACATCTATATATGGATCCCTCATCCCAGAGATCCAGAGGTTGGAATTTTGTATCTTGTAAGGAAGTGTTGCTGGTTTCTTGGTGTAACATCATAGTGTTGGGTGATCTAAGCTTTTCATGAGGTGAAGAAGGGATTTCTTGCTGAGAGGATGACGCTGGGTAAGAACAATTTGTTGTAATCTTCTTTGCTATTCTTGATTATTAATAAAGCTATTCAAGTTTTCCTCCACATTCTTGTATGATTGATGATATATGCATTTGTGTGGACAATATATATCTGGTCCTATATTGTTTATGATAGTAGATCTCTGTTCTTGGATAGTGTTATGCTGCTTTGATTATACAAGTGCTCTTTGAAGCTCGGTAGACAAGGAAGCGAGTGGCAAAGATCTATCAGAAGGGAGAGGAATCAAGCAAGGAACCAAGCGCAAGACAGAGGTTGGTCTCCTTTGTTCCCCTCTTATCTACTTCTCATAAAGGAAAACAAAAGTGGTTTTAGTTTGTTTGTTTCTAAGGTAGCTACCAACCTTAGTGGGACTAGCAGCTCTGCATAGACACTAGATTTCCCGATAACAAATTCCTCTTGAGTCATCCAAGCTTACTGAGGAAACTAAAACCATTGAGGTAGTTGTGATATTTTTTCCAAAGGTGCAAGACTCATTTGAGGAACTAGATACTAGAATCCTAATTTTTGTACATTGTTTCATCACAAATGTTCCATTAACTACATAATTCATACCAAATTGCAATATTTGGCTTGAGGATAAGCCAAATATTAATGTTGCAGGGATATTGGCACAAGGGGAATATTGAAGTTTTGAAAGTCTTAACAAGTCACAATAGATGCGTAAAGGAAAGGGATGTTGCACTAAGTGAAGGAAATACACTCCACAAAGACATATTGCATAGGACTCTACACAATTGAGTAGGATATACTCTGCAGGCATATGATGAAGCATGAATACCTGTAATGAATTGTAAATCAATTGTATTGATCTTGTAACCAACTTATAGGTAGGTTAGTGTGATCCCCACATAAAGCACACTTAGAAAATGATGTAATAGGAGAAAGATAGAAGAGGCATATAATTTTGCAAGAGATTATTTTTTCATTGTATGGTTATTTCAACATTGGAGAGCTCTATAAGTATTCTAATAGAGGTTAGACTTGTTAGCTATTTTTAATATATAGATCTCAATTTTGAGAGGAATTAATGAGAGATATATTTATTTTAAAATTTTATAAGTCCTTTTTGTCCTATTGAATGTATATTTAAGCTTATTACTAAATCTTTTAGGGATTTTTAAAAAATGTTGATATGAATGTTTAAGTGTAATTGTAATTGTGAATGTTTATTTTTAAATAATATTGATATGAATGTTTACTTTTGATTGAAAGGTTCTCATTATTGGCCTAGTTTTTCTATCCAATATGTGGGTGTGTTGGCTCACCAAATCTAATGTTATATAAATAAATAAAGAAGAGATATTTATTGACTAGTCCTCCATCTAATAGAGCGGAGACATTTATTTATGATTCCTCCATCATTGAGTAGTAAAAAGGTGTTGGGTACTGTAAAGTACCTCCTTGAAGTCGAGTATCTTCAAAAGGATTTAAAATTCATTCCTGTTTACCCTTTTATCATTTTTTAGTTGTAAAATACATTTTTTTTGTAAAATAAAGACATCATTGTTCACTAGCTAATTATTTCGAAAAATGTCAAAATGACGGGTATATAAAAAAACGTAAGTTTCAATATATATATATATATATATATAGAGAGAGAGAGAGAGAGAGAGAGAGAGAGAGAGAGATAGATAGATAGATAGATAGATATACCAGGGTAGTACAATTAGGACAACGAGCTAGACGAGCTATCCAAATGAATCCTTACAAAGTCATGAATAAATACAACAAATGCCTAAGACTTTGGTTGGCCATATAGCTACAATTATGAATAAAACTCAAATCTAAATCCCAATACCCAGAGCAAGATGGCATCACACATAAATGCATGAATAAATTTTAGTCACAACCAACCATTTCTTATTTGTGATGCCAAAAAAATGTATGTCAGTAGGTTCTCACAAGTCCCAATATGGATTCAACAACAATTTCTTCACCTTTCCTTTCTGCTTTAAATGAATCAGAGTAGTATTTTCTACATATCTGGAATTTTAATATCATTGACCTCTCTTCACACATGAGAAATCCATGAATGTATTTGAAAGTGGTCAGGGATTTCTTTGGGGATAGCTAATTTAGCTAACAAGTATTCTCTTGGAAATTGGAAAGCCACCTAGAAATGTAATTATGCCAACATTGATAGATGAAGCAGACACATTTTCATCATTTGTATGGGACTATGGTTTCTTCATGCACGAGAGGGCACCACAGTAAAGAGCATTGCTAGGAAGAGGCTACTTAGCTTTGTTTTTTATCTCTAGATTCATGACCATTACATATGTTTCCTTACCCAGATATAGGTATCTAGATTTCCGGCTTGGATATTCCACATGCCAACATTATCTAGAGGTACCAGAATTGTTGTCCAGACATTGGGGAAAACTTGTGTTGTGGAAATCATCACTGCTATCCCCGAGTGTGCACAAAAGGGAAATCCCCTGCAGATAGACTCCAAGATTTCTCTGTCAAACACTGAACTTACTTCTGTAAAATATTGTCCCCGATCTCCTTTTCCCTAGAGATGACGGCTCAGGCTTATGACATCCTGGGTTGTTCAAATGCATGCACAAGAGATGAACCTAGCAAACAAACTCCGAGATTTCTCCGTTAGTTTTTGGGCGTGAATCTATTAATTGATGATCCCAGCTCATGTCAAAATTCGTTCATGTCTCGGCCTCTAGGAAGACTCAGTGTAGACCCACTTGTACTCCATGAAATCTAAACCTCCTCTTAATTAGTTGGGTTGACACGTTAGATCAATCGCAGTCAGCTCAACTTATATTCAAACAACCATAGTTTTTTTCCTTTGCATGCTTCAATTGTTTTTGTAATGGAAGTTGAGGAGGTTATGAGGTGGTTAGGAGTTGGCTAGGTGGTAGATGATCTAGGGATCTTTTTGTTATAAATGTATTAAAGAATCAAATGTGAAAATTGCATCTTAACCATAGAAATTTAATGCACACATGAGAGAAAAAGAAGAAACACATAAAGCATGAGAAGAAGACAAGAAGCTTGATAATGGAGTTCATCCAACTTGGACTACATCTCTAGGCCCTGCTCGATCAATGGGGAGGCCTTCATTCATTAAATGGCATGAAAAGGAAGAATACAATCATCAGTTACAACAAAGGAGTCTTATACCTCCATTCTAGAAAATGGATGAGAAATGGAGAACTTAGATGGAGAAATGGATAGCACCATTGCATTCGTGGCGCCGACAAAGGATGAAACCATATAAAATTTGTCAAAATTTGGAAAAAATGACTTTCGCCCCTCCTGCAAGCTCTGCCTCGAACTACGTAAAAATTCCTCTCCTCCCTGCACTTTTTTGTGTTCATTGTGTTTTATAGCATTTCTTTGATACAAGGCTACTTAAATCAAGAGTCTAGTTGTCTATAATGGAAACCGTTTGAACAGAAGGATTAGCGGGTGTGATAAATCTAACCCTCCGACCTTCCTTTGCAACAAAACCCCAAAATAGTCTTTTTTTTTGTTTAAAGCAATAATACATAGAAACACTGAAAATTCCGATTGTAAATCCTTAATGTCGAATCTCAAGTTTTATTAAATTGGCCATATTCTCCCATCATGTCCACACATATCGCAATCAAAATGGCGTTTTGGGTCTTTCCTTTAACTGTGCCAATTGTGGATCGCCTATCATCGATATCGGTGTATTGCTATTGGCATATCACATATATCACGGCTCGGGGTTCTTTCCATATACCATGGGCTGCGCTGACCCGATCCACCGATCCGATCACCCCATCACATATCACATGTCATCTGGTCTCGATATTGCATGTCGCCTGCCCCCAATTGTGATTAGTCAAAGATCGCTCATCGGGGGTTTTGTTCTCTTGCATTAAGTTCGCCCTTTGGACCCCTCCGATTGTGATTTTCCTTTAGAAGCATTTACGCATATTTTTAGAGGAAATGCCTCCTTTTTCAAAGGAACAAACGCAAATTATTTTTGCGATAACTTCATCATACAAAGTCTGTTTTAGCCTATTCAAGTTGCAGTAGATTCAAAATGAAAATATCTACGCAATGGGACTATTTCTAAAAGCATCCTTGGACTTTCATTTTCCTCTATTTCCTACAAGTCAACCCAGAACTTTGACTGCTTCTATCTCCTTCATTCGGACTCGGATTGGAGTGTCATTTGCACCGTTGGAATCAATGCTTCGAGCACTTCGATCTGATGTCAAGATAGTTGCCTTTCTACCACTTTGAATTTTCAGATTTTCCCATGCCATTGTCTGAAGATCCACCTGGATAAATCCTCCCCATTAAGGAGCTTTTGGACCCCAAAAGCATTAGCACGTTGTCTCAATCCACACTTTCAATCACCTTCACGTGAAACTGGTACATTCTTGCAATCATGCACACCACACATGACTTAACAACCCCTCCTTGCCAAGAGTTCATAGCGCACACTCATTGGCCAAGGATTACATAAAAAGTAATTAATGCCTCAAATACTAATAAGGAAAGGCCAAAATATCATCGTTGCATCTTGAAGTGATGAGAACACACCATCATTTTTACATTTACTTGCAATGTATGATTTACAATGGTGGCCATAACAAGCTACTACCCCTAAAAAAACCAACTTAATAAAGTAGACCACCGTGAATGGTGTGGATTCATCTGTTGAACATGTTCACCTTTCGGCTCTTCTAGCGATGTTTCCAGAACATGGAGCATTGGACATGTGATTTGTTGGTGTCCCTCTTTGTTGCAATGATTATAACAATTCTTTCTCCTCCAAACCTTTTGGGCCGCCTTTCCCTGGTGTTCCTTCGATAAATGTTCATGGAGCTTTCAATATCGCTAGACTGTGAGGACAAAATTTCTTCGTCTATCATTGGCTGGTTACTAGTTGTATTGGAGCTTTCCCCCATTTCCTTTCTGGTGTATCCGAGTCCTGCATGGTGCAGCAACTCCTTGACTTTGATGGGGTTTATGATGCCTTGGCCTTTGATGTCGAGGCCCTTTCCTTGATATCCCATTTTCTTCATCAGTTTGGATCCAATCTCTGTAGTATGTTTTTCAAAAGCAACAAATCCATCATCATGGAAATCATATGAAATCAGAGAATCTATTTTTACCTCCAGATAGTTATGTTGCAGGTTTTCCAAGGTCTCATCCTTGGCTTGCAAATGGCGTAGTAATCTTTGGTTTTCTTCCCTTGCCTCTTGTAGAAGTCTCCTTAGCTCAGCATTCTCTACTTGGATGTGGTGGTTGATCTCCTCAAGTTCTTGGCCTCCTGTTGTAGGGACTTCCCTTTTCGTTATGTCGGTTGAAGTCCTTGATTCATTGCCAGAATCAGACCCTAAATCTATGGGTCCTCCTGCCGCAATCCCAAAGGATGCAAACTTCGTCTCGTCACCAGAATCAGACCCTAAGTCAATGGGCCTACCCCATGTGAATCCTATAGTTGTGACCTTCTCATCTTCCTCTGACTCAGACTGTTGGCTTTGCTGCATGGTGGCCATGACCTTCTTCTTCCCCCTTCTGTCATTCCTCTCAGGTCTCAGCTCAGGGTGCAGCTTCCAACAATTCTCTTCGTCATGCCCCTCTTTCTCACAATGTGTACAAGAGTGCTTTTCTCCCCTTCTCTTGGCTATCGCGGTTCTCTCTGAGTGGTCATCTTGTCCATGTGTTCCCCAATTTTCCAGGTGGATGGCCTTTACACTAGTCGAGTCAATGGTAGTAGGTTCAAACAATAATAAGAAATGTAGTTGTGTGGCTATGTAATGATCGAATATACTTGGTTACTACTTCAGGTGTGTTAAGTGCTATGCCTAAATTAAGTGCCTATTTTCTAAACTCCTTTGTAAAACTTTGCACATCCTGAACTTTGCCTTGCCTTAAATATTTCTTGTCCATTAAGGATTTTTTCTTTTAACCTAAGGGATAAATTGTTCCTTTAATGAAGAAATAAAACTAGGCCATGAGGAAGGAAGATTACCCACACTCTTACTGCTTCACAATTTGCTCTCCCACTAGACAAGAGCGGTGCCACTTAGTTGAAGAGAGGCCATCTGAATCTTTGCCTCGTCCTTTATGATCTGTTGAATCCTGTAGTAGATCTCGATTTTCATAATCTAGTTATTAAGCTTCTCTGCATTTCTTTCCCTGCTATACATGGGAAGATCAAATTTGACATCTAATTTAAATAAAGGTTTCTTAGATGCATCCCTTGAATTTATTCGATTTTGGTGATGAGAGGAAGAAGAACTTTCATTCATGGAAGGAGAAGGAGGGGGTTCTTCTCCACCATTTCCTTGCGCTGAACCTTGTGTGAAGTAGGAAAGTGTTCCCTCTCGGAAAAAGGCAACCCCTCTAGCCCTAGAGTGGGTCTAGTCACAAAAAGGACAAAACAAAAATTAATTCCCTTAAATAGTCATCGTTGGATGCCTACCTCAAACTGGTGGTTGATGAAGTTCCATTGCACTACTCCAACTTCCATTTCCTTTCCTTAATGAGCAATCAACCTGAAACACCACAAGAAAACAATAGAGCACGTAACCGAGAACAACAATGATCTATTTACTCATAAAGTCAAGAAATCATGAGCTATCAAATAAATTACATACAAGACATAGGAAATCATCATTGATTATATTAATAATAAATCAAGAGCAAAGCTTACAACCAAGTCTTGATGTCGCAAGCCTTCTTGGAGGGTCCAACCAGCATGTTTCTTCAAGAATTCACGCTCAAAGTTGGGTCTCCCAACATATACAATATCTCTCTCTCTCACTCACAAGCTTTAATACAAGGTTAAAGGCACTCCACAACCTCTTGCAAACTATTTAGCAATCCCACAGTTGTCACATTCACACCAAAGCTGTCTACCAAACTCAAAAGCAATAGTAGTACTATACGATCAAAAGAACTAGCAGATCATAGCAATGGTGAGTGATTTTATAGGAGAAGGAGTCTCCATGAAATGAGGGAGAGGGAGCTTATCCTCAAGGAAGGCAGCACAAAAGACAGAACTACCATCCCAGAGTGGGAAGGGCAACCCAAACTGACCCAACATGCAAGTCTAGAGACATCCAGAAGGCGAAATGTTGGAACAAATTCACCCAATCTAGATCGTCGCTAGTTGTGAACTAAGCCTTAGCGACGACATCACTAGGAAGAAATGTATGCAAACCGTCTGTCAGTTAAGATAGTTAATAGCCTCACACCGGGGCTTGAAATTTGACTGTCGCGGGAAATAGATGTACTCCCATGACGACGTCACGATAGGACCGTTTATGACAGAGGTCCATTGCATATATTAAGTGTATTCTCACGAAGAGGCAGAAAACTTAGGAAATGAGGGCGAATTGGCAACATTAGAGAGCATTAGCTCAATATGAGCATGTTTATTTGAGACATGACACAGTAGAGGGACTGGGATGAAGACAGTGACAAATTACTATGTAACAGATGCCCCCTAAAGCATGAAGCTTGAGAGAATGGGAGGGTTGAAATGCTTTACGAAACTGTCTGAACTATAAGACCACTTGGAAGAACCTGCAGGTGCAAGTACAACTAATATCTTTGATAGTGAAATACATGTAGTCTAGGCATGGGCACAACCATCCGAAAGACATACAAACTTGGTCTGTGGTATGGACGCAGCCACCCAACTAATAAGACCATGATAATGATAAAGGTATGGTCGCAACCATCCATGAAGACTCAGGTATGGTCACAGCCATCCATCACAGAGTCATCTATGTAATCACGAACCAATCCACGCAACCTGAACATGCGTAATCTTAGTTCGGGGTCTTGAAACCCAACCGATCATAGTACAAATTCTAGCATGCGAACAGATGTGTTGAAGTAGAGCGTTATAGAAAGTTGCTTGATTATCGGTCAATGAAGAAAATTGTTAACAAGCATGAGAGAAACCACCAATAATGCCAATGGCTCTCGAGGTACTGTCTAGTACAATCCACCAAGTGCGAAAAATGAGCTAAAGTTGAACACTCATGGAATCACCCAATTGATGACCAATGATGAAAGTCTATCGTCAGGCATGAAGAACTTTCCATTGAGGCATGAAAGCTCCAATGTACCGAAAGGGATCTCTAGATCAGTCGCCTAGATAATGAGCTGGCATTGACAAGAGACGCTTCGTCGCAGGAGGGCCATTACGTTTCCCCCATCAATGACATGAGATGAGGAACAAGTGGTAGATGGTAAACAAATATCAAAGGAGGAGGTAAGGGTGTGAACTACAAAAGAATTATACTCTTGAACATGTCGGCAACATGACTCCGGGAGGTGGTAGCATTTAGGTACCAAGGATCAGAAGCTCAAAGGAGACAATTTGGATCAGATGGAATGAGGTAAAATGGAAACCCAAAACCGTGGAAGGCCAAATGACAATGCATGGATATCCCAACCTGACAAGAAGAAAAAGTGTCGATGTTCAAGAGTGACTAGTTGCCACAGTTAACCAATGATGACTTCCAAATTTTTCCCCACCATTGTTGGCGAGTACCCTAATTATGTTTGAAAACAAGCTTGAAGGGGATAGCATATGGTTGCAATATAAGTTTGCCCTTCAGACGAATCCAACCTAGTTATATTTTAACAAGCCCTAGGGAGGACAAGCTCGAGTCTCGTCATGGTGACGAGTCCAATGTCATCAAGGTTTAATGAGTCTGACATAGGGAAAACTTAGAGTCTTTTTCATGTTTAGAGAGTTTGAAAAAGACACGGAAAAGAAAACTCCAAAGGGGTCCTTTTTCATAAAAATGTGTCCCTCGAGCCTGAAAAAGTATAAAATAATACTCGAGAGAACCGGTTGACCATTATGATCAAGGAGTACATTTCGTAATTTGTGGTCTTGATCCAAAAAGGTAGGAAAGCGATTGAAGACACGTCATTTCATAAGTAGTACCGAACCTAAAACGACAAAATTTCGGTGATCTTTTCAAATTTATATGGTCGGAAAAGAGCTCAAAGTGGACCACCTTTTATTCCATTTAACAAGTCAAAAGGGAAAACTCAGAATCTTTTCTTCTTTTAAGTTGAAAAAGAGATTTAAAGAAGACTTTTTACAAAATATGGACCAAGTGTACACAGGTCATGACATGTATCTGCCCCTGTAGTTCTGCACAAAACACCTCAACATAAGTCCCATTCGACATAAAAATAGTATAAGTGCGGATACAAGGGAAAAATCTCAAAACCCTAACCAAAGCCATAAAATAAATGGAAAAAACCCAAACCATATAGTGTAATATTTTAATTTTTTGAAAAAAACACTATAAAAGGGGGGCATGGGAAGTTTATTTTTGCCATTTACCATTGTGAGTTTTACCTTGGAATTTTGGTGTGAAAAACTGAGCAAGGTCCTGAGCTTGATTCCAGCACCAACGGTCAACAATTTCGCCCAAGGTCTTTACCAAGTTAGCAATCTCTCCCTTGCGCTCCATTTCAAATATTTTTTCATGCAATTTGGTGGTAGACAGGTGGTTTTTGGGCAGATTTTGAAACCCACATCTGCCTCTCGGTCATCACAAAAGATCCACTCGGGTTAGCGACAACTGAGATTGCTAACACTGGCTACCATCGGGATCGTCGCGGGATATATATGTACTCCCGTAATGGTCACTGAAAAAATGAACGGCTGACCTTAAGCCATCATTGATGTTTGAAAAACAGTCACGATGATGCGGTAAGGTTAATTTTTTTTTGTAATTTATATGTTTAAGCTTATGAAAATTTCCCTAATCAATTTTTCTTTTGACGCAAGGAAAAATGGCTTTTGTGTGGCAAGAGAGAACTCATGATGACAATGACGAACAAGCTTTTAACTATCCTGGGTGCCGAAGAGCTGTACTCAAGTGCAGGTTGCTAAAATTCTTCCTCACTCCACATCTTTGAGAACAACTTGACTTATTAGAGTTGTTAATCCGCTCCTAGAACCCAATGGATGGTAAGTTCATCATCCGCAAAAAGGATATTGATTTTTATGCCACAGACATATATTTTCTGACTGGATTGTCTCGCCACCGTGAGAGGCCAATCTAAGAGGGCCAACGAGTCGCCGACGAGACCTTAGACATGCTGATAGCACGGGTGTGCCCAGAGGCACGCAAATTAGCCACTAACAAGAAATTATAAATCCTGACAGTGGAATACTTGACTCTTTGCTCGATACTGTTCATGGTGACGAGGATGGCGGGCTCACAAGCCCAACATGAGGCAACAAAGACCCACCTTCAGTTAGCTCTCGAGTGCATTAACCTAAGCATGTATAACTGGGCTAAGGCCGTGGCTGTTAACATGAAGAGACAACTAACAAGGTGCCGACGCGAGGAGGTGCAATAGTTAAGGTATGGATCTATCTTGATCCCGCTCATGCTAGAACGGGTAGAGATTCTTTACCTACAGGACATGGACTTGTATGTGCCTGGGCCACGAGAGACCTGCATCACCCACTGGGCACATGTTATGCCGCGAGAGGGTGGCGGTCGACCGGTATCATGGGGGATGCTATTCCAAGAGTGGCTAAACCAGGAAAAGGTCATAATTGAGGATTGTTCGTATGCAAGCACAAACTTTCATGGAGACCCTTGCTGTTATTGTTACTTTGGGAAATAAGTTGTACAGGATACCAGAGGTAGCACTGCCTACCGCCATCACTTTGGTTACTACAAAACAATGCAGTAAGCTCACTTCCAAAACCGGGAAGTTTGTTTTCCTGATGATACGCCCTTAAGAAAAGAAGAAGACGGTGGCCACGACCTCCAGATAGGGCCCCTCCGCAAGACAACTACAGATGGACAAGGTCGTGGAGGAGTATGAGGACATCTTCACCTCCCCCGCAGAGGTTCCTCTGCACTGTTAGGTCAAGCACTCCATTGGTCTAACCCCAGGTTCGCCGCTGCCCAATGGACCAATATATCGGCGGTCTGTTTTGGAGAACGTTGAAATCAAGAGGCAGATTCAGGAGCTGCTACAAAAAGGTCACATCCGTCCGAGTTCATCACCCTGTGGGAGCCCAATCATGCTGGTACAAAAGAAGGATGGGACTTGGAGACTCTGTATTAACTATCAGGCGCTAAACAAGATCGATGTCCGTAATACGTACCCAATCCCACGGGTTGATGACCTCCTGGACCAACTAAAGGGGGCAAAATATTTCAGTAAGATCGATTTGAAGTCAGGATATCACCAGGTACCAATCGAACCCTCCGATGTGTGGAAGACTACCTTCAAAGCCAAGGAGGGCCTTTTCGAATGGTTGGTTATGCCTTTCGGATTGACGAATGCTCCTGCAACGTTCATGAGGCTAATGGACGACATCTTGCGGCCATTCACCAAATCATTTGTAGTGGTATACTTGGATGACATCTTGATCTTTAGCAAGACTTGGGAAGAGCACCTCCACCACATCTGACAGGTTCTCCAAACACTGCGACAACACAAGTTATGTGCCAATTTTGGAGAAATGCACTTTTGGCATGACCCAGGTTCAGTATCTGGGATACATTATTGATGAACGGGGGGTGCATGTGGATCCAGCCAAGATCCAAGTCATTCGGGATTGGCCATCTCCAACCACTCTGACAGAGCTTCACGGCTTTCTAGGCCTTGCCAACTTCTACCACAGGTTCATGTTGGGATTTTCTCATATCACTTGGCCCTTGAGTCAGGTCACCAAGGGAGGAGCGAAAGCAAAAAAATTTTGGTTTGAATCTCAACAGAAGGCATTCACAGAGTTGAAAGATCAACTCTGCAAAGCACATGTTCTTGCATTACCAGACTTGCAACAACCATTTGAGGTCGAGATAGATGCCTCTGACTACGCTATTGGGGCAGTCCTTACTCAACACGGGCATCCAGTGGCATATCACAGTGAGACACTTTCAGACACAGTACGGAAGTATCCCACTTATGAAAAATAGATGTATTCCATTGTGCAGGCTTGCCGACAATGGAAGCATTACATTTTGGGGAAGGAAACGGTCATCCACACAGACCACCGACCCGTGCAGTTCATATAGACCCAAGGGAAATTGAAAAAAGATCGCCATCAAAGTGGTCCACATACCTGCAACAGTTCCATTTGAATATCAAGTATAAGAAGGGCAACACCAATAATGTTGCAGATTGCCTCAGTCGACCACCGATCATGGCGTTAACCACCGTGCTCAACCCTTGTGGGCATGAGACTTCTGATTGGCCACTGCTCTACAAAAGCGACCCAAAATTCGGCCACACATACCAGACACTCTTGGAGGGTCAGCATGTTCCAGATTTTCACCTCCAGGATGACCTGTTATGCCACCTGGGTCACCTTTGTGTTCCTGCAAGTGAGCATGCCAAGATGATCTGGGAAGCACACTACAGTCGAGCCGTTGGGAATTTTGGGATAAAATAAACGGTGGCAGTACTGCAAAAATATTTCTATTGGCCGAATCTTCGACAGGATGTCGGGAAGTACATCAGATCATGCACTGCTTGCACCATTGCCAAACCGACCATCAAGAAGCAAGGCCTCTATACCCTGCTGCATACCCCTACTCGACCTTAGGAATCCATCTCCATGGATTACATGTCAAGCCTCCCTTCCACTAGGCATGGAAATGACTGTGTTTTTGTGGTCGTCGACAGGTTCTCGAAGATGGCCATTATGGCGGCCTGCAAGAAGAATATCACAGCAGAAGCCACTGCTAAACTCTTCTTTGAATGAGTATGGGTACACTTTGGGATCCCACAGTCTATCATTTCAGATCGGGACAACAGGTTCCTCAGTAAATTTTGGTCTAGCCTCTGGTTGATGCTCGACACCAAACTCACTAAGTCAACAGCCTTCCATCCTCAAACTGATGGCCACACAGAGGTCATCAATAGGATGATCATACACATTCTGTGCATGTACAACTCAAATCATCCACACACATGGGATGAGAGCCTCCCCTATGTTCAGCATATCTACAACCGGGCTCTCCACATCTCGACTGGTCACAGCCCTTTTCAGATGGGATTGGGATTCCGGCCACTATGTCCCATCGATGTCGCCATGCCATTTGCAGCTACTGACACAGATTTTTCTCATGTCCAGTCCAAAACAGAGAAGGCAAACAGCTTCATTCAGCACATCCAACATATTCGCCAGCAGGTCCATGACATCTTGGAGAAATCAAATGCCAAGTACAAGCAGCGACATGATCAACATCAGGTGCCACACAAGTTTCAAGTGGGCGACAAAGTCTAGTTGCATTTGCAAAAGGAACGCCTTACCGGAGCCTATCGGAAACTCAGACCACTCCAATGTGGCCCTTACACCATTACCAAGGCTGTGGGAGACAATGCATTTGAGCTCAGCATTCGCCCATTCCTTGGCCTACACGCGGTGTTCACTATCGACCGCCTTCGGCCATACTTTCCACCATTATTAGACACGTCCGACATTGCAGAACAACTCACACCCACAGAGTTAAATCCAACTTCCATGGAACAAGCTGCAACTGATCGAATCATGGACACACAGATCAAGCACACTCGCCAGTAGAATATCCAACTGTATCGAGTTGTCAAAGCAGGACAACTCCTTCACCAGGGCAAGTGGATCACCAGGGACCAAGTGCAGCAGAAGTTCCCACATCTCATGGAAGAACTCAACACAATGGGGACCATTGCTTCCTAAGGGGGGAGGAATGATCTAGGTGGATATTAGTGGCCACCCGCTAATTCCACTTGGATCCCCTCTAGTGCTTCTTACAGTTTATTTTTTAGTGTCCTTAATTATAGCACAGTTTACTATTTTTAGCAGTTTTTTGGGTCCTAAACTTCCGAAGCCATTTTGAGGCCATAAACGATGTTTTTTGGAAAATCTACCGCTAGCGATATTTCTAATAAAAATTGCCTTTTCTGTCATAGTCCTCGGAGAGATCTTTCCAACGGGATATCATGCACGTCAAACGGAGATAGTACGACCAATTCGCGACCCCAGGAAGTTGATGTACCAACTTACCCAAAAACGGGGCCCACAATTTGGCGTTTCATCTTCTAGGGTTAGGTTTTGGAATGTGAAGGGTTTTCCGTTATTTCTCAACAATAAATAGGCCTTCCAGCCTCATTTTAAGACAGTTCAGAGGCATGTAGCCACCACATCTCTTCTCAGAGATAAGCTACCATCACCCTAGCTGGTTTATTTCCATTTCTGTTTGTAAGCATATTTCAGTATTTTACAGTAATGAAATGAGGTATTATTTCCACTGCTTATCTGTCTTTATGGTTATCTCTGTATTTTATTGCGTTCCTGTTTAAATCCGGATCAGGGGATCTTTCGAGCAGTACCATATCTGGACATATGACCACCATAGGCACCAGAGTGGCAGTCATTTAGAACTCGTTCGGCTTCCTCGAACGTCAGACAACGGCAAAGAATAGAGTCAACGCTGAGACGGTACAAGGTGTCCCCAATAATGTGTTAAGGTTGAGAATGATGGCGATTACACCGCCGAGCATCCTTGGAAAAATATGGATGAAAGTAGGACGTCTGAAGGTAGACGATAATATCCCTGTACCAAGGATCGAGGGTGCTAATAAAAGATAGAGATTCATCCAAGATATGGTCCTCTAACCGAGAGGGCACGATATCATATGGTAAGGAGCAAATCATCTGAACGAAAACAAGGGACTTATTATACTTGGCTATGGTAAAATCCAAGTCAAACTCTTGAAGGTTGACAATACATTTTGAGTACTTGCCCCCTAGTAACTGATGTGACAAGATGTACATGATTGGGTTGCAGTCAGAGATCACCATCATGGTGCGCAATAATATATAGTGGCAGAAACGTTGGACAACACAAACGGCTGCCAGTGCCAACTTCTCGACATAGGAATATCGAGTTTCCGTATCAAGTAAATTGCGACTGAGATAATAAACAACATGCTCAGTACCATCATCATCATCTTGGACTAGAACCATGTCAATGGTGCTATCAGTGATAGCTAAATAAAGAGTGTAGCCATGGTGATAATAGGCGGACGTAACAACGGAGCAGAAACAAGGAGGGCCGTGAGCTACTTTAATGACTCTTGTGCAGGGGTATCCCAAAGAAAAGGGTTATCCCACTTTAATAACCATGTATAGCCTTTGGCCACTTCAGCATAATTCGAAATGAAACGACGTAGAAAATTTGCTTTTCCCTGCATACTCTGTAATTGCTGCAAAGAAGCAGGGGGGGGGAGATTCAAGATGGCTTCAACTTTAAGGGGATCCAGACGGATACCCTCTTGGGATATGAAAAACCCAAGAAGTCTTCTAGATTCCATGCAGAAGACACACTTATGCAGATTAAGACAGATATGATAGTGTCGACTGCGAAGAAAAATTTCGCGAAGGTGGTTTGGATGGTCTTGGCGTTTCGCTGAATGAGTCAAAAGGTCATCTAGGTAAGGCTGCACAATGTGTTAAATATCATGAAACGCGTAAAGCATTGCGCGATAGAAGGTAGCACTGTCATTTTTTAGACCGAAAGGGAGCTTTTTATAAGCGAAAGTGCCCCGCGGATAGATAAAAGTGGTCTTGTGTTGATCCGCACATGAGATATTAATCTGGTTATAACCAGAAAAGCTGTCCATGAATGAATAGATCTCACTCCCAACACACTCATCAATGAGCTAGTCAATGAAAGGTGTATGGTAGTTATCTTTGGGATGGGCACGATTAATGTCACGATAATCAACACATACCCTAATAGTGCCCTATTTCTTAGCCACAGGGACAATATTAGAAACCCAATCTATGAGCGGGATAGGGTAAATAAAGCAAACTTTAAGAAGATTTTCAACTTCTGCTTTAATAGTATCATCCTTTCGGGGGTGCACGGGGCGTAGACGCTCTCAAATAGGTTTGGCACCCAAGTATGTAGATATTTCGTGCACCACGATGCTAGGATCGATGCTGTGCATCTCTTCATAATACCAAGTGAAAACATCACAAAATTCACAAAAAAAACTAGTATAAAGCTGAATCTCCTCCAGAGCATAGGTTACTCCGATATGAATGTGCTCGACAATCCATGGTTTAACAGAGATGTCGATCGGATGAGTTTGCGTAATGTTCCCCATGTTTCCTTTAGAAAAAACTTGATGAATTTGGATGGGTGTCTGAAGGGGTTGGGAGCGGAGATAGGGAGCAAACTACTCAAGACAGGTAAGCATTTCCCAATGGGTAAGGAGAAACAAGGAATGATGGTGATCATCAGACCGAGGGGGTTCCTCAAAAGACATATTCTCAATAATGGCTTCATTAGAAGGAAAAATTTCTTGTAAAGGGTTTGAAGATGCCATCTCTGAGCTAAGGGAATTGAACGTATGAGTCGAGAGCCCTGCTTGAAGGAGCACATTCAGGAGGTGAAGTCAATGCAGAAAAAATTTTGACGTAGTTGAGCTCGGCACGACTCAATGGAATCACATCGCCCGAGGATTCTATCTAATCAACAGGAGGAAGAAACCAAGGATCAGAACGAACAGAAATCATATTAACAGGAACAATGTTGGGAGGTGGGAGTGAAAAGACACCCATAAGGGCAGGATCTTTAAAGAGTCCAGCACCCACACTCTCATATGGAATAGAGGTATGCTCTAAAAAAGGCACGTTTCCATCGGAGCATGAAGAGGTGAAGAAGGACAACTCGTCTACCATGACAATCTTCCATTGATGGGGAAAACGAAGGACATGAAATAGCGACGAAGCCACAACGCGCATGGCATATGCCTAACTTTGTCCTAAAAGGAGGTTGGAAGTTAAATAGGCATCAACAACTTCGACCATCTTCCCTTATAAGGTAATAGGAAGATGCAGGAGTATACCATAAGGATTAGATTCTCTCCCATTGAAGGCTTCCAAGGTAGTGGGAGACTAAGTCAGTTTGGAGAACTAATAGCCTTCCAACAAGCAACAGACATAATGCAAGTAGAAGCACCTTCATCAATGACTGTGCGGTGAATAGTTTAAGAATTGATGATGACTTGAATAAGGAAGGAAATTTGGTGAGGTAGTCTCAGTAGATGATTTTCTAGGTAAAAAATGATCAAATCTGAGTCGGCCGGGTCAATGCCACCGATGGCCGATAGCAACGACTTCCTCTGAGAGGGGCAGCTCTAGAGGATCTCTAATGCGGACATAGCTGACGGAGTCTGGGATAAGTCCTCAACGATGCTATAGTGCTGCGCAACACAAGCATTATGGTTGTAAGAAGACTTCCGAAGTACCCCTTTATGAGGAGGTCAAATGACTGCCTCAGCACTAGGTCACTTGATATGGAGCGGACCAGAGCTGGACAAAGGAGCACTAGAAGTGACCTTAGTTTCCTTCTCGGCAGGTGAATGATACTCTTTTGACCAAGTATTGATATGGATGGGAATTGTCATAGCCATAAATACCTAAGAACCAAGGAGAGGAGGATTGAGATGGATCAGCCACCATTTGAGTCTGCTGTGAGGGACAAGGCTCTTTGAGCACGGCAAGGGTCCCAGGGGCACCTTGTAACAAATGACTAACTTTAGACTGCCTTGGGCAATCTTTAGTATAGTGATCCTCATCGCAAATAAGGCAAGGACACTTAGGCTTGTGGTTGGCACCTCCCTCAGGTGAAGGTTTAGGGGAATCTTGCTTGGGTTGATCAGCTTTATTCTTTCCTTTTCCCTTCTTCTTTACTTTCAAAGTTTTTTCCACCATGATGGACTGAATGGCGTTAACCTCAGAAGTGTTACCAGAATTGGATATGGCCTGAGAAGCATTTTCATTCGGAGCATTCGACTTTCAAAGATGGGTCTCCCAACATATACAATATCTCTCTCTCTCACTCACAAGCTTTAATACAAGGTTAAAGGCACTCCACAACCTCTTGCAAACTATTTAGCAATCCCACACTTTTCACACTCACACCAAAGCTATCTACCAAACTCAAAAGAAACAAAATTATTGTACAACCAAAAGAACTAACAGATCATAACAATGGTGAGTGATTTTATACAAGAAGGAGTCTCCATAAAATGAGGGAGAGGGAGCTTATCCTCAAGGAAGGTAGCACAAAAGACGGAACTACCATCCCAGAGGGGGAAGGGCGACCCAAATTGACCCAACAACCAGGTCTAGAGACATCTAGAAGGCCAATTGTTAGAACAAATTTGCCCAATCTGGATCATCATTGGTCGTGAAATAAGCCTTAGCTATGACATCGCTAGGAAGTAATGTATGTAGACCATCTATCACCAAAGATAGTTAATAGCCTTGCGCCAGGGCTTGAAATCTAATTGTTGTGGGAAATAGGTGTACTCCCACGACGGGGTCATGATCGGACCATTTATGACAGAGGTTCGTCGCGTATATTAAGTGTATTCTTGTGACGAGGCAGAAAACTTAGGAAATGAGGGTCAATTGGCAACATTAGAGGGCATTTTCTTAATATGAGTATGTTTATTTGAAACATGACATAGTAGAGGGACTGGGATGAAGACAATGACAAATTACTGTGTAACACCTTATTCTTTTGGTTTTCCCTCTTATGCTTTCTCTAGCCTTGAAAGCAATTGATTGACATTCTCTTCCATTAAATAGAAGGTTTTGAGGAAATTGCGCTCCCCTTTAAGACGAGCCTCTTCATCTTCCATGTTTCTCTTTCGATGTGCACACCCCACTTTGAGATCGAAAGACTCTAGTTTCCCTTCGCCTCTCTAGAGCCCATTTCTTGTTATGATACAAACATGCAATTCACATCTAGAAAGACCTGCTCTAATACCACTTGATCTAGGGATCTTTTTCTTATACATGTATTAAAGAACCAAATGTGAAAATTGCAGCTTAACCATATAAATTTAATGCGCACATGAGAGAAGAAGAAGAAACACATAAAGCATGAAAAGAAGACAAGAAGCTTGATAATGGAGTTTTTCCAACTTGGACTACGTCTTCGGGCCTTGCTCCATCAATTGGGAGGCCTTCATTTAGTAAATGGCATGAAAAAGAATAATACAATCATCAGTTACAACAAAGGAGTCTTATACCTCCATTCTGGAAAATGGATGAGAAATGCAGAACTCAGATGGAGAAATGGATAGCACCATTGCGTTCATGGCATCAAGAAGGGTTGAAACCATAAAAAATTTGTCAATATCTAGACAAAATGACTTTTTCCCCTCCTGTAAGCTCTGCCTTGAACTGCATGCAAATTTCTCTCCTCCTTGCACTTTTATGCATTCATTGGGTTTTATAGCATTTCTTTGATACAAGGCTACTTAAATCAGGAGTCTGGTTGTCTATAATGGTAGCCATTTGAACGAAAGGATTGGTAGGCATGATAAATCCAACCGTCCGACCTTCCTTTGCAACAAAACCCCAAAATAACCCTTTTTTTGTTTAAAGCGATAATACACAGAAACACTGAAAATTTAGACCGTAAAGCCTTAAAGTCAGATCTCAAATTTCATTAAATCGGCCCTATTCTCCTATCGGGTCCATGCATATTGCAATCACAACAGCCTTTTCGGCCTTTCCTCTAACTGTGACGATCGTCGATCATCGATATCACCGATATCAGCATATCGCTATCGGTATATTGCATCGGCATATCGCATATATCACAGTCCAAGGTTCTTTCCATGTACCATGGGCTGTGCCAACCCGATCTGCCAATATGATCACTCCATCGCATATTGCATGTCGCCTGGCCCCAATATCACATGTCACCTACCCCCAATTGCAATTAGTCAGAGATCGATAATCGGGGGTTCCATCCAGCTGCCTTCTTTCCATCCTTTGGACCCGTTCAATTGCAATTTTTCTTTAGAAGCCTTTAAGCCTATTTTTAGAGGAAATGCCTCCATTTTCAAAGGAACAAAGGCAACTTCTTTTTGCGATAACTTCATCATCCGAAGTCCGTTTTAACCCATTCAAGTTGCAGTAGATTCAGAATGCATGATCTACACAACGAGACTATTTCCAGAACCATCCTTGCACTTTCATTTTTGTCTGTTTCCTGCAAGCCAACCCAGAACTTTGATTTCTTCTATCTCCTTCATTCGGACTTGGATTGGAGTGTCATTTGCACCGTTGGAATCAGTGCGACGAGCACTTCGATCTTATTTCAAGATAATTTCCTTTCTACCACTTTGAATTTTGAGCTTTTCCCATGCCACTGTGTATGACAATCCACCTGGATCAGTAGAGTTGAGTTAATAGAGGCTTAAAGCCTTGAATGCATTATTATTCAGTGAATAAGAGTGGGTGTTCACTCTAAGTCTCCAAACAAAGAAAATAGTATATGTGTCAATGTATCAATTAATACATTGACTTCAATTAGAATAAGTTTCAAAATTTAGTTTTATGTCTATTGCATTTTTTTTAAGAAAATGGTTTTCTAAGAAAAATTGATATATTTTGTTTTTATTTATTATAAATAAAATAAATAAAAATATTATCATGTGTTAATGGGGTACATTAAATGTAAGTGATTAAAGTAAACTATTTCCATTATAAACATTATCACAGTTAATCAGGCACATTATGTGTAGGTGTTTATTTTTCTTTAATGTGTCAATGCTTTATGGTTTATATGTAGAATTATCAATATTATTGATCGTTTTTATTTTTCATATGTATGATTTGTTATGTCGAATTGTAAAGGTTGATACTTGCACACTGGTATGTATAAGTTGTTGAAGTGTATATATGCAATAATGATGTATGCATCTCATATATGCTCGAGTATAAATCCACAAAAATAATTTGATGTGTTAAATATTTTCATAAAATAAATAATATTTCCCGATTCCTTATATGGAGTGAGGCTCTCTATATTAATATATATAAAAAATTCTTCTTTCCCTCACAATGTGAGACAATCCCTTTCTCTATTTTATGCATAGTGACTAACAAAACTAGAAATCGACACAACTAGGTTAAACTAAATGATATTCTGTGCGTAAGGAAAGACTTCTCTGTAATGTTGGCAGACATCGCTTGAAAGAAGTTGAAGGCTAGGAAAGGAGGGAAGTTACCACCTCAAAAAATATGATGATGTCAAGAGATAAAACTATATAATTCAATTAAGGATGGGATATTATTCAAAATGGAATCCTAAAATTGATAGATATTCGGAAAGAATATTTAAATGACAAGTTTCTTGTAACATAGTATATGAACATTTATACCACATTCTACAAAATGTGCACCCAAAGGCCTTCTTGTATGTACGCACAACAAGTCTATGATAAGTACAAGTTTTCGTTGGAGGAATATGTGGTTGTCACAATATTACCAGCTTTAGGTAAAGTACATGATGAAGTCATGTTGAAAGAACTTGAGAAATGTTGGGATATCACAAGGTGAAATTTCTTTCATTTCGCTAGTATAATATGGAGTGATTTGTTTCCGAGAGTTGTTCTATCATGGCATCAATATTAAAAATCTCCTTGCAATCTCTCATTTCAATCTCCTTTCAATATTAGCAAGAATACTCTCCTGCAATATTTGTTTCACTTATTCATGGATCTCTTGCATGGCTATAACAAAATAGTCTCTTGTTGCACTCATTTTCCCTACTCTTCCAAAGTCTATGAATTCCTGCACTCATCTTGGATGCATTCCATGCATAATCTAATAAGGACTTTGAACAATTCTTATATTTGGAGAATCATTATAAGAAAATTTGGCTTGGGAAAGTAGTTGATCCCACTACTTTGGATGATCTCCAACCAAGATTATCAAGATATTCCCAAAATTTATATTAACTACTTCAGTCTATCTAGGGTGACACGATGAACTAGATTTCAAATCAATTCCAAGATTCTCCATAAATTCCTCCATTAATGTCCGAAAATCTGGTATCTGTATTTGAAACAATGTCCTTATGTATTCCATATAAACCACAGTACTACACACTAGGCCTAATAACATATTCATAACTGACATAATAGAAACATAAATACCAAGGAAACAACAGCCATAATACATATGCATAATCAACATAATAACAATAGAAATATCACGGAAACAACAATTATTTAATCCACATATAAAACAATATAATACTCATGAGATAACAAGGAGAATTGACCTCATATTAACGATGCAAAATACAACACAATATGGGACTACCATGTTCCACCTGGCGGTAGACATGGTTGAGCTAATCAGCCAATCACCTCGATTCCATATTCCAAGCATGAAGGTGGGATCTCATAAAACACAACAATCGAAACCATCCAGGTCTTCCAGAGGGAAAACCACCTCAACCCATCAAACAGATATTGCACCACATGGTCAGACATCACAAAACCATTGTCAAATTGGTATCTAACCAAGCCTTCTAGGGCTCCAGAGCATTTGTTCCAACCCAGCTTATAGGACTAGTATCTCAACCTATGGCTACTACTAGGCTTCACAACATTTGTCCAACCAAGTATCTAGAACTAGTAATTCAACCCACCACTTTTTCAGGCTTCTAGAGTCTTTGTCCAACTAGGGCTTCCACAACTAGTAAGGCAACCCACCAATGGCTTCCAAAGCATTTTTCCAACCAAGGTTTTTAAGACTAGTAACTCAACCAAATTGTTATAGGGCTACGAGAGCATTTGTCTACCAAGGCTCTAGGACTAATAACTCTTAGATCCTTATTGCTCAATTTTATTTCTCTTTCGATGATAACTTTTTCGCTAGAAAGTGCATTGGACTAGCATGGTCTATCCTAACTTTAAAGTACCTCCTTATGAGATATTATTTACATTTTTATTACAGGTAGAATTTATTCTATTTTTTTTTCATATGTAGATTTCATCAAGTATTTTCCTTGAATTGTTCAATTTCAAAAGAAAAATGTACCTCTTCTTGTATTAATACCACTACAATTTTTTCCCCTGATGCATTACATTCTATTATGAATGTTTTACCAAAATCATGTGTTTCCAAAACTGGTGTAGACGATGAAATCCTTTAAGAGAGAGAATACCAAATTAGCCTCACAATCATACAAATGTTTTTTCATCAAGACAGGTATGAGTGGGTCCACAATGCAAGCACAATATTTTTTTAAAATTCAATAATATCTCATGAGTTAAACAAATCCTCTAAATCTCTTTATGTTTGCAATAAAGACCATTTTGCAATAACTTGGATCTTTTAAGGGTCCATCTTAACTCCTTCCTTTGAAATAATATGACCCAAATACTCTACTACTTATTTCCCAAACTCTATTTATGATATTTTACATAAAATTCATTGTTCTTAAGAATTTGTAGAACTTTGCCCACATGCTTAATATTTCTTCCCTTCAAGAAAACCAACATAAAATTTCTAAGAAAAGGTTGCAAACAATTGTTCACAAGGCTTTGAAAACTAGAAGGATGATATAGTCAAGCCAAATGACATGATCAAGAACTTATTGCACATCATGTGTTCTAAAAACAATTTTTATACTGTCTTCATTTCTCAATTTGATTTGGCGGTATCCGAATTCAAGATCAAGCTTTTTATAATGAGCCACTCCATAAAGCTCATTTAATAGCTCAACAATGATGAAAGATATTGAAACCAATGCCTCTTGAGTCATTAAATCTTACAGAGGAAACTACGACCATTCAGGTAGTTGTGAGATTTTTCTTTGACCTCCAAAGGTGCAAGACTCATTTGAGGAACTAGATAATAGAACCCCAATTTTTGTACATTGTTTCATCAAAAATGTTCCATTAACTACATCATTCATACCAAATTGCAATATTTGGCTTGAGGATAAGCCAAATATTAATGTTGCGGGGATATTGGTACAAGGGGAATGTTGAAGTTTTGAAAGTCTTAACAAGTCATAATAGATGCGTAAAGGAAAGGGATGTTGCACTAAGCGAAGTGAATACACTCCACAAAGACATATTGCATAGGACTCTACACAATTGAGTAGGATATACTCTGCAGGCATATGACGAAGCATGAATACCTGTAATGAATTGTAAACCAATTGTATTGATCTTGTAACCAACTTATAGTTAGTGTAGTATGATCCCCACATAAAGCATACTTATAAAATGAAGTAGTAAGAGAGAGATAGAAGAGGCATATCATTTTGCAAGAGATTATTTTTTCACTGCAGGGTTCTTCCAACATTGGATAGCTCTCTAAGTATTCTAATAGAGGTTAGACTTGTTAGCTATTTTTAATATATAGATATCAATTTTGAGAGGAATCAATGAGAGATATGATTATTTTCAAATTTTATATGTCCTTTTTTTCCTATTGAATGTATTTTTAAGCTTATTACTATAATCTTTTAGGGTTTTTTAAAGAATTTTCATATGAATGTTTAAATGCAATTGCAACTGTGAATGTTTATTTTTAAATAATATTGATATGAATGCTTAATTGTAATTGTGAATGTTTACTTTTGATTGAAAGGTTCTCGTTGTTGGCCTAGTTTTTCTATCCAATATGTGGGTGGGTTGGCCCACCAAATGTAATGCTATATAAATAAATAAAGAGATATTTATTAACGAGCCCTCCATCTAATAAAGAGGATATATTCATTGATGATTCCTCCGTCATTGAGTAGAAAAAAGAGTTGGGTATTGTAAAGTACCTCCTTGAAGTCGAGTATCTTCACGAGGATTTAAAATTGATGCCCGTTTACCCTTTCATAATTTTTTAGTCATAAAATACAGTTTTTCTAGAGGTTAGACTTGTTAGCTATTTTTAGTATATTCATCTCAATTTTGAGAGGAATTAATGAGAGATATATTTATTTTCAAATTTTATAAGTCCTTTTTGTCCTATTGAATGTATTTTTAAGCTTATTACTATAGTCTTTTGGGGATTTTTAAAGAATGTGGATATTAATGTTTAAATGTAATTGTAATTGTGAATGTTTACTTTTGATTATAAGGTTCTCATTGTTGGCCTATTTTTTCTATCCAATGTGTGGGTGGGTTGGCCCACCAAATCTAATGTTATATAAATAAATAAAGAAGAGATATTTATTGACCAGTCCTACATCTAATAAAGAGGAGATATTTATATATGATTCCTCCATCATTGAGTAGGAAAAAAGAGTTGGGTATTGTAAAGTACCTCCTTGAAGTCAAGTATCTTCACGAGGATTTAAAATTGATGCCTGTTTACTGTTTTATCATTTTTAGTCGTAAAATATAATTTTTTTGTAAAATAAACACATCATTGTTGACTAGCTAGTTATTTTGAAAAATGTCAAAATGATAGGTATATAAAAAAAAAGATAATTTTATATATATATATATATATATATATATATATATATATATATATATATATATATATATATCAGAGTAGTACAATTAGGACAACGAGCTAGATGAGCTATCCAAATGAATCCTTACAAAGTGATGAATAAATACAACAAATGCATAAGACTTTGGTGGGCCATATAGCTACAATTATGCATAAACTCAAATCTAAACCCCAATACCCAGAGCAAGATAGCATCACACATAAATGCATGAATAAATTTTAGTCTGAACCAACCATTGCTTATTTTCGATGCCAAAAAAATGTACGTCAATATGTCCTCACAAGTCCCAAGATGGATTCAAAAACAATTTCTTCACCTTTCATTTCTGCTTTAAATAAATCATAGTAGCATTTGCAACATATCTCGAATTTTAATATCACTGACCTATCTTCACACACGAGAAATCCTCGAATGTGTTTGCAAGTGATCAGGGATTTCTTTGGGGAAAGCTAATTTAGCTGAAAAGTATTCTCCAAGAAAGTAGAAAGCCACTTAGAAATGTAATTATGCCAACATTGGTAGATGAAGCCGACGTTTTTTCATCATTTGTATGGGATTGTGGTTTCTTCATGCATGAGATGGCACCACAATAAAGAGCTTTTCTAGGAAGAGGCAACTTAGTTTTGTTGTTTATCTCTGGATTCACAACCATTACATATGTTTCCTAACCCATATATAGGTATCTAGATTTTCGGCTTGGATATTCCACATGCCAACATTATCTAGAGATACTAGAATTGTTGTCCAGACATTGGGGAAAACTTGTGTTGTGGAAATCACCCCTGCTATCCCTGAGTGTGCACAAAGGGAAATCCCCGGGGGACAGACTCCAAGATTTCTCTATCAAACACTTAACTTAGCTTTGTAAACTATTGTCCCTGATCTCCTTTGTCCTACAGATGTTGGTTCAAGGTTACGACATCCTGGTTTGTTCAAATTCACGCACAAGAGATGAACCTAACAAACAAACTCCGAGATTTCTTTGTTAGTTGTTTGGTGTGACTCTATCAACTGATGATCCCAGCTCATGTCCAAATTCGTTCACGTCTCAGCCTCTAGGAAGAGTCAGCGTAGACCCACCTGTACTCCATGAAATCTCAACCTCCTCTTAATTAGTTGGGCTCACATGTCAAATCAATCGCAGTCAACTCGACTTATATCTAAAACAACCATAGTTGTTTTCCTTTTCATACTTCAATTGTTTTTGTAATGGAATGTGAGGAGGTTATGAGGTGATTAGGAGTTGGCTAGGTGGTAGAGTTTAGTTAATAGAGGCTTAAAGCGTTGAATGCATTAACGTTCAGTGAATAAGAGTGGGTGTTCACTCTAAGTCTCCAAACAAAGAAAATGGTATAGGTGTCAATGTATCAATTAATACATTGACTTCAATTAGAATAAGTTTCAAAATTTAGTTTTATGTTTATTTCTATTTTTTAAGAAAATGGTTTTCTAAGAAAAATTGATATATTTTGTTTTTATTTATTATAAATAAAATAAATAAAAATATCATCATGTGTTAATGGGTACACTAAACGTAAGTGATTAAAGTAAACTATTTCCATTATAAACATTATCACAGTTAATCAGGCACATTATGTGTAGGTGTTTATTTTTCTTTAATGTGTCAATGCTTTGTCGTTTATATGCAAAGTTATCAATATTATTGATCGTTTTTATTTATCATAAGTATGATGTGTTATGTCGAATTCTAAAGGTTGATACTTGGACACTGGTATGTATAAGTTGTTGAAATTTATATATGCAATAATGATGTAGTTATCTCATGTATACTCGAGTATAAATCGACAAAAATAATTTGACGTGTTAAATATTTTCATAAATAAATAATACTTCCAAATCATATTGAACCAAAAATTTGGGTTCCTTATATGGAGTGAGGCTCTCTATATTAATATATCAAAAAATTTCTTCTTTTCCTCAGAATGTGAGACAATCGCTTTCTCTATTTTATGCGTAGCGTCTAACAAAACTAGTAATCGACACAATTAGGTTAAATTACATGATATTTTGTGTGTAAGGAAAGACTTCTCTGTAACGTTGGTAGACTTCGCTTGAAAGAAGTTGAAGGCTAGGAATGGAGGGAAGTTACCACTTGAAAAAATATGATGATGTGAAGAGATACAACTATAGAAATTAATGAAGGATGGGATATTATTCAAAATCGCATCCTAAATTTGATAGATATTCTGAAAGAATATTTAAAAGACAAATTTCTTGTAACAAAGTATATGAAAATTTATAGAAATATCTACAAAATGTGCACCCAAAGACCTTCTTATATGTATGCACAAAAACTCTATGACAGGTACAAGATTTCATTGGAAGAATATGTGGTTGTCACAATATTACTAGCTTTAGGTAAAGTACATGATCAAGTCATGTTGAAAGAACTTGAGAAATGTTGGGATATCACAAGGTGAAATTTCCCTCATTTCGCTAGTAATATATGGAGTGATTTGTTTTCGAGAGGTTTTCTATCATGGTATTAGTATTAAAAATCTCCTTGCAATCTCTCATTTCAATCTGCTTTCAATATTAGCAAGAATACTCTCCTACAATCTTTGTTTCACTTATTCATGGATCTCTTGCATGGCTATAACAAAATATTCTCCTGTTGCACTCATTTTCGCTACTCTTCAAAAGTTTATGAGCTCCTACACACATCTTGGATGCATTTGATGCATAATCTAATAAGGACTTTGATCAATTCTTATATTCAGAGAATCATTATAAGAAAATTCAGCCTGGGAAAGTAGTTGATCCCATTACTTTGGATTATCTCCAACCAAGATTCTCAAGATATTCCCAAAATTTATATTAACTACTTCAGTCTACCTAGGGTGATAGGATGAACTAAATTTGAAATCAATTCCAAGATTCTCCATAAATTCCTCCATTAATGTCCCAAAAATCTGGTATCTGTATCTAAAACAATGTCCTTATGTATTATGTACAAACCACAATACTACACATTAGGCATAATAACATATTGATAACCAGCATCATAGAAATAGATATACCAAGGAAACAATAATCATAATACATATTCATAACCAACATAATAACAACATAAATACCAAGGAAACAACAATCATTTAATCCACATATAAACTAGTATAATACTGATGAGATAACAAGGAGAAATAACCTCACATTAATGCTACAAAATCCAACCCGTTATGGGACTACCACGTTCCACCCAATGGTAGACATGGTTGAGCCACTCAGCTAGTCACCCCAATTCCATATTCCAAGCATGAATGTGGGATTTGATAAAACACATCAATGAAAACCATCCAAGTCTTCCAGAGGGCAAACCACCTCAGCCCATCAAACAGATATTCCACCTCATGTTCTGACATCACAAAAACATTTTCAAATTGGTATGTAATAAAGCCTTCTAGGGCTCCAGAGCATTTGTTCCAACCCAGCTTACAGGACTAGTATCTCAAGTTACAGCTACTACTAGGCTCCACAACATTTGTCCAACCAAGTCTCTAGGACTAGTAATTCAACCCACTAGTTTTCCTGGCTTCCAGAGTATTTGTCCAACTAGGGCTTCCAGGACTAGTAAAGCAACCCACCAATGGCTTCTAGAGCGTTTTTCCAAGCAAGGCTTCTAAGACTAGTAACTCAACCCAAGTTGTTATAGATCTATGAGAGAGTTTGTCCACCAAGGCTCTAGGACTAACAACTCCTATAGCCTTATTGCTCAATTTTATTTCTCTTTTGATGATAATTTTTTCTCTAGAAGGTGCACTGGACTACCGTGCTCTATCCTAACTTTAAAGTACCTCCTTATGAGATATTATCTACTTTTTTGTTATGGGTAAAATTTCTTCCATTTTCTTTCATATGTAGATTTCATCAAGTATTTTCCTTGAATTGTTCGCTTTCAAAAGAAAAACGTACCTCATCTTGTGTTAATACTACTACAGTTTCTTCTCCTAATGCATTACATTCTATTATGAATGTTTTACCAAAACCATGTGTTTCCCAAAATGGTGTAGACGGTGGAATCCTTTAAGAGAGAGAATACCAAAGTAGCCTCACAATCATACAAATGATTTTTCATCAAGACAAGTATGAGTGGGTCCACAATGCAAGCATAATATTTTTTTTAAATTCAATAATATCTCGTGAGTCAAAAAAATCCTCTAAATCTCTTTATGTTAGCAATAAATACCATTTTGCAATAACTTGGATCTTTTAAGGGTCCACCTTAACTCCTTCCTTTGAAACAATATGACCCAAATACTCTACTACTTATTTCCCAAACCCTATTTATGATATTTTTACATAAAATTGATTGTTCTTAAGAATTTGTAGAACTTTGTCCACATGCTTAATATTTCTTCCCTTTAAGAAAACCAGCATAAAATTTCTAAGAAAGGGTTGCAAAAAATTGTTCACAAGGCTTTGAAAAGTAGAAGGATGATATAGTCAAGCTAAATGGCATGACCAAGAACTCATTGCACATCATGTGTTCTAAAAACAATTTTTAGAATGTCTTCATTTCTTAATTTGATTTGGTGGTATCCGAATTCAAGATCAAGCTTTGTATAATAAGCCACTCCGTAAAGCTCATTTAATAGCTCAACAATGGTGAAAAATATTGAAACCAATGCCTCTTGAGTCATTCAAGCTTACTGAGGACACTACGACCATTGAGGTAGTTGTGAGATTTTTCTTTGACGTCCAAAGGTGCAAGACTCATTTGAGGAACTAGATACTAGAACCCCAATTTGTGTATATTGTTTCATCACAAATGTTCCATTAACTATATCATTCATACCAAATTGCAATATTTGGCTTGAGGATAAGCCAAATATTAACGTTGCAGGGATATTGGCACAAGGGGAATGTTGAAGTTTTGAAAGTATTATCAAGTCATAATAGATGCGTAAAGGAAGGGATGTTGCACTAAGCGAAGGGAATACACTCGACAAAGACATATTCCATAGGACTCTACACAATTGAGTACGATATGCTCTGCAGGCATACAACGAAGCATGAATACTTGTAATGAATTGTAAATCAATTTTATTGATCTTGTAACCAACTTATAGTTAGTTTAGTGTGCTCCCCACGTAAAGCACACTTATAAAATGATGTAATAAGAGAGAGATAGAAGAGGAATATCATTTTGCAAGAGATTATTTTTTCATTGTAGAGTTCTTTCAACATTGGAGAGCTCTCTAGGTATTCTAATAGAGGTTAGATTTGTTAGCTATTTCTAATATATAGATCTCAATTTTGAGAGTAATTAATGAGAGATATATTTATTTTCAAGTTTTATAAGTCCTTTTTGTCCTATTGAATGTATTTTTAAGCTTATTACTATAATCTTTTAGGGATTTTTAAAGAATGTTGATATGAATCTTTAAATTTGATTGTAATTGTGAATGTTTATTTTAAAATAATATTGATATGAATGTTTAATTTTAGTTGTGAATGTTTACTTTTGATTGAAAGGTTCTCATTGTTGGCCTTGTTTTTCTATCCAATATGTGGGTGAGTTGACCCACCAAATCTAATGTTATATAAATAAATAAAGAAGAGATATTTATTGACGAGTCTTCCATATAATAAAGAGGAGATATTTATTGATGATTCCTCCATCATTGAGTAGGAAAAGAGAGTTGGGTACTGTAAAGTACCTCCTTGAAGTCGTTTATCTTCACGAGGATTTAAAATTGATGCCCATTTACCCTTTTATCGTTTTTTAGTCGTAATATATAGTTTTTTTCTAAAATAAACACATCATTGTTGACTTGCTAATTATTTCCAAAAGATGTCAAAATGACGGGTATATAAAGAAAATATAAGTTTCAATATATATAAATGAATCCTTACAAAGTCATTAATAAATACAACAAATGCCTAAGACATTGGTTGGCCATATAGCTACAATTATGCATAAAACTCAAATCTAAATCCCAATACCTAGAGAAAGATGGCATCACACATAAATGCATGAATAAATTTTAGTCACAACCATCCATTGCTTATTTGCGATGCCAAAAAAGTATACATCAATAGGTCCTCACAAGTCCCAAGATGGATTCAACAACAATTTCTTCACCTTTCCTTTCAACTTTAAATGAATCATAGTAGTATTTGCTACATACCAGGAACTTTAATATCATTGACCTATCTTCACACATGAGAAATCCTCGAATGTGTTTGCAAGTGGTCAAGCATTTCTTTGGGGAAAGCTAATTTAGTTGAAAATTATTCTCTAGGAAATTAGAAAGTCACCTAGAAATGTAATTATGCCAACATTGATACATGAAGCCGATGCTTTTTCATTATTTGTATGGGACTGTGGCTTCTTCATGCACTAGTGGGCACCACAGTAAAGGGAATTGCTAAGAAGAGGCAACTTAGTTTTGTTGTTTATCTCTGGATTCGCAACCATTACGTATGTTTCCTAACCCAGATATACGTATCTAAATTTTCTGCTAGGATATTCCACATGCCAACATTATCTAGAGATACTAGAATTGTTGACCAAACATTAGGGAAAACTTGTGTTGTGGAAATCACCCCTGCTATCCCCAAGTGTGCACAAAGGGAAATCCCTAGGAGACAGACTGCAGGATTTCTCTATCAAACACTTAACTTAGATCTATGAAATATTGGCCCCGATCTCCTTTGTCCTGGAGATGTTGGCTCAGGATTACGACATCCTGGTTTGTTCAAATGCAGGCACAAGATATGAACCTAGCAAACAAACTCTAAGATTTCTTCGTTATTGTTGGGCATGATTCTATCAACTGGTGATCCCAGCTCATGTCAAAATTCATTCATGTATCAGCCTCTAGGAAGACTCAGCGTAGACCCACCTGTACTCCATGAAATCTCAACCTCCTCTTAATTAGTTGGGCTCACACATCAGATCAATCGCAATCAGCTCGACTTATATCTAAAACAACCATAGTTTTTTTCCTTTGCATGCTTCAATTGTTTTTGTAATGGAAGGTGAGGAGGTTATGAGGTGGTTAGGAGTTGGCTAGGTGGTAGAGTTGAGTTAATAGAGGCTTAAAGCCTTGAATGCATTATTGTTCAGCGAATAAGAGTGGGTGTTCACTCTAAGTCTCCAAACAAAGAAAACGGTATAGGTGTCAATGTATCAATTAATACATTGACTTGAATTAGAATAAGTTTCAAAATTTAGTTTTATGTCTATTTCTATTTTTTTAAGAAAATGGTTTTCTAAGAAAAATTGATATCTTTTGTTTTTATTTATTATAAATAAAATAAATAAAAATATTATCATGTGTTAATGGGGTACATGAAATGTAAGTGATTAAAGTAAACTATTTCCATTATAAACATTATCACAGTTAATCGGGCACATTATGTGTAGGTGTTTATTTTTCTTTAATGTGTCAATGCTTTATGGTTTATATGCAGAATTATCAATATTATTGATTTTTTTTTTTTTTCATACGTATGACTTGTTATGTCAAAATCTAAAGGTTGATAATTGCACACTGGTATGTATAAGTTGTTGAAGTGTATATATGCAATAATGATGTATGCATCTCATATATACTCAAGTATAAATCCACAAAAATTATTTGATGTGTTAAATATTTTCATAAATAAATAATATTTCCCAATCATATTGAACCAAAAATTTGGGTTCCTTATATGGAGTGAGGCTCTCTATATTAATATATCAAAAATTTTCTTCTTCTCCTCACAATGTGAGACAATCCCTTTCTCTACTTTATGCGTAGCGACTAACAAAACTAGAAATCGACACAATTAGGTTAAATTACATGATATTTTTTGTGTAAGGAAAGACTTCTCTGTAGCATTGGCAAACGTTGCTTGAAAGAAGTTGAAGGCTAGGAAAGGAGGGAAGTTACCACTTCAAAAGATATGATGATGTCAAGAGATATAACTATAGAATTCAAGGAAGGATGGGATATTATTCAAAATGGCATACTAAATTTGATAGATATTCTAAAAGAATATTTAAAAGACAAGTTTCTTGTAACATAGTATAGGAACATTTATACAACTGTCTACAAAATGTGCACCTAAAGGCCTTCTGATATGTATGCATAACAAATCTATGAGAAGTGCAAGATTTCGTTGGAAGAATATGTGGTTGTCACAATATTACCAAATTTAGGTAAAGTACATGATGAAGTCATGTTGAAATAACTTGAGAAATGTTGGGATATCACAAGGTGAAATTTCCCTCATTTCGCTACTAAAATATGGAGTAATTTGTTTCCAAGATTTGTTCTATCATGGTATCAATAATAAAATCTCCTTGCAATCTCTCATTTCAATTTGCTTTCAATATTAGCAAGAATACTTTCCTACAATCTTTGTTTCACTTATTCATGGATCTCTTGCATGGCTATAACAAAATATTCTATTGTTGCACTCCTTTTCCGTACTCTTCCAAAGTTTATGATTTCCTGCACTCATCTTCAATACATTCCTTACATAATCTGATAATGACTTCGATCAATTCTTATATTTGGAGAATCATTATAAGAAAATTTGGCCTGAGAAAGTAGTTGATCCCACTACTTTTGATGATATCCAACCAAGATTCTCAAGATATTCCCCAAATTTATATTAACTACTTGAGTCTACCTAGGGTGATAGGATGAACTAAATTTCAAATAAATTCCAATATTCTCCATAAATTCCTCCATTAATGTCCCAAAAATCTGGTATCTATATCTAAAACAATGTCCTTATGTATTCTGTATAAACCACTGTACGACACACTAGGCATAATATCATATTCATAACCAGCATAATAGCAACATAAATACCAAGGAAACAATAGTCATAATACATATGCATAACCAACATAAGAACAACAACAATGCCAAGGAAACAACATTCATAATCCATATTCATAACCAACATAATAACAACAAAAATACCAAGGAAACAACTGTCATGTTATCCACGTATAAACTAGTATAATACTCATGAGACAACAAGGAGAAATAACCTCATATTAATGATGAAAAATCCAACCCGGTATGGGGCTACCATGTTCCTCTGATGGTAGACATGGTTGAGCAAATCAGCTAATCAACCTGATTCCATATTCCAAGCATGAATGTGGGATCTCATAAAGAATGTCAATTAAAACCATCCAGCATTCCAGAGGCCAAACCACCTCAACCCATCAAATAGAGATTCCACCTCACGGTTAGACATCACAAAAGCATTTTCAAATTTGTATCTAACCAAGCCTTCTAGGGCTCCAGAGCGTTTGTTCCAACCCGGCTTATAGGACTAGTATCTCAACCTACGGCTGCCATTGGGCTCCACAACATTTATTCAACCAAGTCTCTAGGACTAGTAATTCAACCCACCACTTTTTTGGGCTTCCAAAGTATTTGTCCAACTAGGGCTTCCACGACTAGTAAGTCAACCTAGTAATGGCTTGTAGAGCGTTTATCCAACCAAGGCTTATATGAATAGTAACTCAATCAAAGTTGTTATACGGCTACGAGAGCATTTTGAAAACCAAGGCTCTAGGACTAATAACTCCTAGAAACTTATTGCTCAATTTTATTTCACTTTTGATGATAACTTTTTCTCTAGAAAGTGCATTGGACTACCGTGGTCTATCCTAACTTTAAAGTACCTCCTTATGAGATATTATCTACATTTTTTATTACATGTAAAATTTCTTCCATTGTTTTTTCATATGTAGATTTCATCAAGTATTTTCCTTTAATTTTTCACTTTCAAAAGAAAAACGTACCTCTTCTTGTGTTAATACTATTACAATTTGTTCTCCTAATGCATAACATTCTATTATGAATGTTTTACCAAAATCACGTGTTTCCCAAATTGGCGTAGAAGGTGGAATCCTTTAAGAGAGAGAATACCAAAGTAGCCTCACAATCATACAAATGATTTTTCATCAAGACAGGTATGAGTGGGTCCACAATGCAAGCATAATATTTTTTTAAAATTCAATAATATCTCGTGCATCAAAAAAATACTCTAAATCTCTTTATGTTAGCAATAAAGTCCATTTTGTAATAAATTGGATCTTTAACGGTCCACCATAACTTCTTCCTTTGAAACGATATGACCCAAATAATCTACTACTTATTTCCTAAACCCCATTTATGATATTTTTACATAAAATTGATTGTTCATAAGAATTTGTAGAAATTTGTCCACGTGCTTAATATTTCTTCCCTTTAAGAAAACCAACATAGAATTTCTAAGAAAGGGTTGCAAAAAATTGTTCACAAGGCTTTGAAAAGTAGAAGGATCATATAGTCAAGCCAAATGGCATGACCAAGAACTCATTGCACATCATGTGTTCTAAAAACAATTTTTAGAATATCCTCATTTCTTAATTTGATTTGGTGGTATCCGAATTCAAGATCAAGCTTTGTATAATAATCCACTCCTTAAAACTCATTTAATAGCTCACCAATGATGAAAGATATTGAAACCAATACCTCTTGAGTCATTCAAGCTTACTGAGGAAACTACTACCATTGAGGTAGTTGTGAGATTTTTCTTTGACCTCCAAATGTGCAAGACTCATTTGAGGAATTAGATACTAGAATCCCAATCTTTTATATTGTTTCATCACAATTGTTCCATTAACTACATCATTCATTGCAAATTGCGATATTTGGCTTGAGGAAAAGCCAAATATTAATGTTATGGGGATATTGGCACAAGGGGAATATTGAAGTTTTCAAAGTCTTAACGAGTCATAATAGATGCATATGTTGCACTAAGTGAAGGAAATACACTCGACAAAGACATATTGCATAGGACTCTACACAATTGACTAGGATATACTCTCCAGGCATATGATGTAGCATCAATACTTGTAATGAATTCTAAATCAATAGTATTGATCTTGTAACCAACTTATAGGTAGGTTAGTGTGATCCTTACATAAATGACACTTATGGAATGATGTAATAAGAGAGAGATAAAAAAGGCATATCATTTTGCAAGAGATTATTTTAACATTGTAGAGATCTTTCAATGTTGCAGAGCTCTATAAGCATTCTAATAGAGGTTAGACTTGTTAGCTATTTTTTATATATATATATATATATATATATATATATATATATATATATATATATATATATATATGTCAATTTTGAGAGGAATTAATGAGAGATATATTTACTTTAAAATTTTATAAGTCCTTTTCGTCCTATTGAATATATGTTTAAGCTTATTACTATAATCATTTAAGGATTTTTAAAGAATGTTGATATGAATGTTTAAATGTGATTGTAATTGTGAATGTTTATTTTTAAATAGTATTGATATGAATGTTTAATTGTAATTGTGAATGTTTACTTTCGATTGAATGGTTCTCGTTGTTTGCCTAGTTTTTTTATCCAATATGTGGGTGGGTTGGCCCACCAAATCTAATGTTATATAAATAAATAAAGAAGAGATATTTATTGGCTAGTCCTTCATCTAATAAAGAGGAGATATTTATTGATGATTCCTCCATCATTGAGTAGGAAAAAAGAGTTGGGTACTGTAAAGTACCTCCTTGAAGTCAAGTATCTTCAAGAGGATTTAAAATTGACGGCTATTTACCCTTTTATCATTTTTTAGTCTTAAAATACATTTTTTTTTTAAATAAACACATCATTGTTGACTAGCTAATTATTTCAGAAAATGTCAAAATGACAGGAATATAAAAAAAATATAAGTTTATGTATATATGTATATATGTACATATATACATAGACATATACATATACATATATATATATATATATATATATATATGTATATGTATATGTCTATGTGTATATGTACATATACACATAGACATATACATATACATATATATATATATATATATATATATGTATATGTATATGTCTATGTGTATATGTACATATACATATACATATTAGGCTACTACAATTAGGACAACAAGCTAGAGGAGCTATCCAAAGAAATCCTTACAAAGTCATTAATAAATACAACAAATGACTAGAACTTTTGTTGGCCATATAGCAACAATTATGCATAAAAGTCAAATATAAATCCCAATACCTAGAGCAAGATGGCATTGCACATAAATGCATGAATAAATTTTAGTCACAACCAACCATTTCCTATTCACGATGCCAAAAAATGTACGTCAATATGTCCTCACAAGTACCACGATGGATTCAACAACAATTTCTTCACCTTTCCTTTCTTCTTTAAATGAATCATAGTAGTATTTGCTACATATCTGGAATTTTAATATCACTGACCTATCTTCACACATGAGAAATCCTCAAATTTATATGCAAGTGGTCAAGGATTTCTTTGGGGCAAGCTAATTTAGCTGTAAAGTATTCTCCGAGAAATCAGAAAGCAACCTAGAAATGTAATTGTGCCAACATTGATAGATGAAGTCGATGCTTTTTCATCATTTTTATGCGACTGTGGCTTCTGCATGCACGAGAGGGCACCACAGTAACGAGCATTGCTAGGAAGATGCAAACTAGTTTTGTTGTTTATCTCTAGATTCACAACCAATACATATGTTTCCTAACCCAGATATAGGTCTTGGATATTCCACATGGCAACATTATCCAGAGATACTAGAATTGTTGTCCATACATTGGGGAAAACTTGTGTTGTGGAACAAGAAACTCCATCCCCTTTGTTGTAAGTTCCTCTGCTATCTTTGATCCAATCTCCATATTCCACCCCGAAAACAGAAAAGGCATAGCCATCCATGTGATAACTTCTCACAGCTGTATCATTATTCTGTAGAATGATTTCCATGAATCCTCTATAGTTTCCATTAATTATCGACATATCAAGATTTGGTGTCCTATTCAATTGTTTCTCTGGGAAACCACATTTGAAGACTCGAGATAAATTAAAACGATCAACAAGCTTGAGTGGAGTTGCAAGAGCTTGGTAAGAGATCCCATTCAAAGTGCAACACCATATCCCATTGATTAATTATGGTGGCTTGTTTTTCAACACAAAGATTCGAGTGACATTAATCTGTCCATATTTGAATGACCCTTGTGGATTAGGCCTAGCGTCCCTAACAGATACATTCCACCTGATAGATCTCGCTTAGCTCATAGAGAAGTACTTGTCATAATAATGATCTAGACCACATGGAAGAGGTCCTTTTTCCTTACCTTTAGAATTGGAATAATGCAATATCGCCACACGCATGAAATTGGAGCAAATAGTTATATTAAAAAAGTGAGCACTTGCCACCAAGTAAGAATCAGTGCTTGCATTCTGGTCCATCGTCACCGGGAATGAGTAAGACTGACCAACATGAATATCCAAGTTCATGTAATTTTGTTTTGATGTATAGGACCCTTCTATCTCCGCAAGCAACAAATTATGATTCTGGATTCTAAATTTCAAAGAAGTTGAAATTCCAGCATTGGGTACCCTTAAGCGATAGCTTTTCTCAGGCTGAACATTGAATGTCTCATACTCAATACTAGTGGGGATTGAATTATTGGGAGTAATCTATCGAGGCAGAGGAAATGCCCAGACGACCAAAAGTGGCTGGCATCCAGGAAAAAATATTTCAAAAAAACTTGGAGAGGCAGTGTTTGAATAGTGTTTTTGATGGTGGAAATGGATTCAACACCATCAAAAACATCTAAGACACCTAAAATTTTGAAGTTTAACAACTATAACTTGGATTTACAAAAATAATTGTCGGATTTTCTCTAAATATGACTGGAATTTCCATAGCTTTCCGGGCAATTCCTCCAGCTAGTTACTACAACGAATTATTGTAATGGCATGGCCCCAGCTAGTTACTACAACGAATTATTGTAATGGTAGGGCCGTTTCCCATTAAAAGCACTCCATTAGGCATTCCAAGGTCCTTGCTAGCATCAAGGGATGCTCGCAAATCTTTGTGACTCCTTGTATACCAGTCACCAAAAAATATTGTGAAATCTCCATCAGGAGTTCCAAATGGCACTGGGCGATTGTTCACAATAACTCCTCCAAACCCTCATGCTTCTCTATGAAAGTGAAGGTAAGGGAAGTAAAAGAAGCTACCAATTTGATATTTGGCCTAAAAATTATAGGTTCAGTTCCATCCTACCAGAATAGGACAACTGGTTCCAAATACAACAACTTCCCAAGAATTTCTACGATTTTGCAAACCATTCTAGGTGATCAGAGGTGGCTCATCCAAATTTTTCAAAACATTCACTACCGCATTTCAATTGGTTGTCAAGTTGACCAAGGGTCCAAGATACTACCCATTAATCCCAATCACCTATTGCTTCACACCCAGAGGGGTAGCTTCAATGTAAGAAACATTCGATTCATAAAAAACAAATGGTTCTCCATAGTAGGCCTCTCTGAAGAAAACACAAACAAACACAAGGAACAACAATCTTTTGTAATCCCCCATGGCAGTTATTTTCTTCTTCGAACAAGCTTTCTTCTACAGAAATGTAAGCTTCGACATATGATAAAAACCCTTCAGAACCCCAAACTTACATTTTATGAAATGGGTGTGAACAAAACAACACGACTTTTTTGGAAAGCTCTTCCCGGTATTGAATGCGTTACTGGTCACCTGTAGCAGTCGTTGAGGTTCTTTGGAATCGGTCAACAACGACTGGTGGTTGTCATCACGAGAAGATAGATACACAACTTCCCACCCCCCACAACACTACAGAGAGGCGAGCCAGAGATTCCACATGTCAAAATCAGATAACTACGAGTAGGACGAAAACTATTTTCGCTGATTCACTGCAATGAACAGTGTCTGGACATCAAAAGCCCGCATAGAGAACACCTTCAACCTAATTAAAATAGAGTTAAGGGCTAGTTTCATTACTTGAACTATTCAAGAAACATGTGATAGAAAGTTATAAGAAAGACGTTGAGTGTATTCTAACAAATTATTAAAAGTTTTGGTTTAAATTCATTATAGGTTTTTCTTCAAATTTTGTGGTTGAGTTGGATATTGAATTTATTTTTGCATTTAAAAATATATTTTAAATAATAAAACAATACAATTGTTTAAAACTAGCAATTGCACTGAGAGGTGCAAAGGAACGTTGAAAGCTCAAGAAGATAAGAACAAAGAATATGGGAAAATTGAATTGTCAATCGTGAAAAAATCCATATCATGATGAGAATGCTCACGATTATCTTTGCTTCTATGGTCGCAAAGCTCATCTATATTGTTGTTTCATTCAGAGACAATAATTTACACGTTATTGGTGCCACTTTCTATTGTACTTTTGGGCACATTACTCTTGATTTTTTGATGAATCTCTCTTTTCCAAAGTAGGAGAAAGATGGAATATTATTCATAAGGGCATCCTAAAATTGACAAATATTTTCAAAACATATTTAAAGGATGAGTTTCTTGTGACAGCGTACATAAAAATTTAAACAAATATCTATAAAATGTGCAACCAAAGGCCTCCTTATTTGTAAGCACAACAACTCTATGCCAAGTACAGGATTTCATTGGAAGATTACGCTACTCACACAATATTGCAAATTTGTATTATTTCCCCATCCCCTATCATTGTTGATGCAACTATTTCATGCATGTTGATTTTCCCAAGCGAGAGAAAGAGCAAGTTCAAACGAGGTTCATCCAATGAAGAGATATGTTCAAGCGAGGCTCCAACTAGCATGGGCACATACTTTTTTGAATTTTAGATATCTTCATTATGCCACACCAAATTGTGTGTGTAAGAAATCAATTCCATCTTTCAACATATTGATTTCATTTAGAATGGATAGATAGAGAATAATAATTGTTCAAAATTGTAGAAAGTGAAGGCATGTCACTGTTCTTGCAAATATTAGACTAAAAGGGGAATTATGTTTAGGAAATTCAAAATTTGTAGCAATCATATCAATATGGACAATTCTCATGTATGAACAATGAACAAATGTTTGCAATTTTCCTTACTATAGTTTTCTATGTTTTCAAGCAACAAAAAATTGAACCATCTTGTTATTATCGCAACATTTTGTCATATTTTCTTTTGATGTGGATAAATATCAAATTTAGTATTGAATTTTCTAATCACAAAATTTTTAAATTCTCCCATAGAGGCCCCTACCTCTATAGTGGCTAGATTGAGACCCCTCTTAATTAGCAAATAAGGTTATTGTAAGGTGGGTCATTTATGCACCTTAAACACCTATAGGATCTATGCATTATTTTCAATTTCATGGCAAGTGGAAAATTACATTCATTCATGGTGAAAATTACATTCTTTATATGCCATGAATACCACTCAATAGACCATCCAAAGATAATTGTGCCATGAGTCAGCGAGGTTTGAGAGTTTCCTCTGACTTTGGAGTGGTCCTTCATGTAACACCATATTGAAGAAGCCACCTTGCCTTCTCTCTCCACTTGCATTAATAATAGTTAGCAACAGTTCAAGAAAATTAGAAGCATATAAGGACATGGATTATATATTGGACTATAAGAGATTGGTTACCTTGCTTGGTAAGTTTTGGTATCGTTCACCAAACATCTTGTCAAGCTCACTAAACATGCAAATTTGGAACAACAATCAATTTGGGAGGGTATGTTATTTTCTTTTTGCTGAAAATATTAAATAAATTACAAAACCAAAATTGAAGGAATAGAAAATCTAAAAACTCATTGTGATACAGAAACACTATAAAATACTTCATATATTACTTCATTCCCATCTTGGGTACATGAAAGAATCGAAGATGTTGATAATACATTTAAAAAAAATCATAATGGCATACTCATATCAATACTTATTATCAATGAAGAATCTGATGTTTTGGAGTAATAATGACATTAACTGCAATTTAACAGTTGGAAACAAAAGGATAAAACCAAAAGAAAAATCTACATCCAAACAGTTAGGGATGTTGTTTAGATTCTAAAATTGTAAGACCATGGTTGTTGGACGTAACTGCCTCAACTAGCTATATAGTATACGTGTTGGATTTATTTGTTTGGGGGAAGCTTCTTTTGTTTGTCATGTTGTTTTAAATATATGAATAAAATAATGATTATATTTTATATCCTTAAAGAAATTATATAAAATTATTGACACCTAATCCTAAGGGATTGGGAATTTCATATAAATATTGTAAATAGGAAAATAAGGAAGCATTGGAAGATGAAGAGACATTAGAAGACGAATCCCAATGTTATCCCTCTCATTGTATATATTATTGATTTCTCTTAATGAAATGCATATTCATGGAGTTACCCAATTCCTGGCCTAACATGGTATCAGAACCAACTCCTCATTTTTGGATTCCCTTTATATCCATGTAACTCCTATTTTCTCTATTATATTTTTTCCCTCTGTTCTTTGTCATATTCCCTGCAAGATTCTATGCATTCAAGTCACTTGGAGATGCGTTGAACATCCACCGTGAGTGTTGGTTTTTGGTTCTATTATGCATTGAAGACCACCTATAACACAATATTTTCTCTCTCTCAGTGAGTTGAGTCACTCCCTTTTATTTCTTAGCTAAGACCACTATAGGAACGAACTTCCTTTGGAATAAAGGAATCAAATATTTCATCTCTGTTGAAAATCGTGGTATGTATGTGTTGGAGATTACATTTTGTGTTTGAGCAAGTTCTTTTTGCAGGCTAAAAACCATGAATGTAATGTTGACCGTTGAAGACAGTATGCCTTGTTTTAAAGTTTGTGAATTCCCATATTTAAGCTATTTTCTGCGCATTGGTTGTTTATATTGTGTAAATATTGTTGCGTTAATGGTATGTTGGAGGATGGTATTTGGCTCATATATAAGAAGAATGTGCGTTGAAATTATTTGATCATTGTGTGTTGCATGACTGTGCATACATATATTTGTTTTGTGCATTGGTTTTTGTGTTGAAGCCATTATATGCGTTGGTTAATAGTGTTGAATGACATATTAAATTCCTTGCGACATTCTGTTGAATGTTTGATAAGTGCGTTGAGTTTTTTTGAAAGGTTGTGATATATAATATATGATGGGTATATATAAATCATATATTAAGGTGCGTTGATTTGGATAAAATACATATAGGTTATATATATTTGATGTATTTTAATTCATATATATTTTATGAATGGATGATTGCCTAAGTTGTATGGTTTATATATAAAAGTAATGTCGATTTTATTGTAGAGACATTTCATATTTTTATGACTATTAAGGGTGCAATTCAGAATTATATGATGCATTCACTCATCTCCACAGTGGGAGTAGTTCTCACTAGCAAAGAGAAGTCCCGTGAGTGGTCTAGAAAGAGAAAGCACACATTGATTTTCGTGAGTTCTGGAAAGGAGTTTGTGAAGGAGGAGGAAATCCTCCTAAGAAGCCCATGTCTGACAAGGAGCTTTCCATATGGGAGAACAAGAAAAACAAGGCCTATGCGTTGATTGTAACATTAGTCAATGAAGAGGTGAGTCATCATATTATGCCATTTACAAATGTTTTTGGTGCTTTAAAGAAGCTAGAAGTACAATTAATGATGAAACTGTTTAATTTAGAATTGAAGGATGATGATCCTCTTTCCTTAGCCTCTGAAATAACAGCCATTATGCATGACATAGAAGCCACTAGTGTCAAAATGAATTTTCCTCTCACATGTTTTGTCAAGGCATTGTATCCCACTTATTCCCATTATCTTCAGTCATTACAAGCTAGTGGAAACCTTTCAAAGATTTCTTTTAACTCTCTTGGTGTCAAAATGGATGTTCCTCTCATAGATTTTTTCAAGGTCTTGAGTCATTACAAGCTAGTGGAAAACCTTCAAATATTTCTTTCAACTCTCTTGGTGTCAAAATGGATGTTCCTCTCACAAATTTTGTCAAGGCATGGTATCCCACTTATTTCCATTAATTCATTACAAGCTAGTGGAAAAATTTCAAATATTTATTTTGACTTTCAAATTCTTTTGGGAAGAAGAATACAGCTACTCAGGCTCCTGGAGAATTTTTTTTCCTTGCACAAAAATATAAGAATTGAGCACAAGATTCTTCTAGAGGAAGAGGTGGCCGAAGAGGACAAGGAAGGAAGAATAATAAAGGAAGAGGGCATACATTTCCAAGGGGAATGGCTTGATATTCATTGCATACAATGTAATAGATATGGACATGGTGCTTCTACATGTAACCTCTCATGGGACATGATTAGACATGAAATACATGAAGAGAAAGGAAAATCATCAGATAAAGGGAAAGGTAAAGCACTTGAGTCCACTCATTATGTTATGGCACATTAAAACATTGGAGTAATTGAAGACTTATTTAATGCTTCACTTGCTTCATGGAAAGATGTTTGGTTGCAGGATTCAACAATAGCTTGCCACATGACCTTTAGAAGAGATTTCTTTGAAGAATTCGATGACAATGTTGATGGAGTAGTCTACTTTGTAGATAAGTCAAAAATCAATCCATCAGGGCTTAGCACCATCAGACCCAAACTGTTTGGTCTTGCAGACTTTCTTCTACATGATCTTCTCGACCTCTCGGAGTTGAGCAGAAACTTGTTTTCCTTGTTTCACATCCACTAGCAAGAACACTCCATTTACATTTTTTGATGAAAAGGTTGAGCTCAGAAAAGCATCAGACAACTCACCAGTGATGAATGGGATAAAAGAAGAAATGCCTCTAAATCTACAAGGAACCTTTTCTCGTGTAGAGAACTTTTCATACCGTTTCACTATGATGAAGGTACACTTTGATAAAGTCTTTTATGTCATGCTAGATTTGGACATTTGAACTATGAAAACCTTCATTTGTTGAAGAAAAATGGTGTTACTAGTTTTCCAACTATTCTGAGGAAACTTAAGCAATCTTATGCTTGTATCTTAGGAAAGCACAACAAACAATGTTTTCATGATTCTCATTTCAGAGCACATAGAAAGATTGAACTCATTCATTTTGATTTGTGTGGCATAATTAATTTTCCTTCTTGAAATGGTAATAAATACATGATGACATTTATTGATGACTACACCAGAATGTGTTGGGTATATCTATTGAAGAACAAATCTGGAGCTTCTGAAACATTCAAGAATTTCCATGCATGGATTAAAAATGATATACAATCTCATATTGGATCTATTCGTACTGATAATGGAAAATAATATACTTCAAATGGATTTGAAAAATATCTTCGCCAACATGGGCTCAAACATCAAACAAAAGTTCCTTATAATCCTCAATAAAATGGTGTAGCTGAAAGAATGAACATGACAATCTTAAATATGGTACGTTCAATGATGTTTTTTAATAATGTTAAGATGATATTTTGGGATGATGTATTTTTATGTGTTGTGTATATAAAGAATAGGTGTCTGTCTCATGCTCTCAAAAAAAGGACTCCCTATGAAATGTGGTATGGCCACATTTCTTTGGTGAGGCATCTTAGGGTTTTTGGTTCCACCTATCATGCTTGCATAACTAAGGAAAAATGAAACAAACTCAGTGCAAGGAGATGAAAATGTATCTTCTTAGGGTACTCAGACACCTCCAAAGCATATTGTCTCTATGATGAAGTAAATAATAAGTTTATAATATGTAGATATGTGATCTTTCTTGAATATTCCAAGATTGACAATGTTGTCAAGAGACAACTTGATCGCTTAGATAGATGGTGCATGTAAAGCATTTTCAAGAATGTTATATTGAAGGGGGGACCTCTATACTGGATCAATCTGTGAAGTCTCATTTTGAAGCACTCTCTCCCCCTCATGAAGCTCTAGCCACTAATCAAGAAGACACTTTGAGTGATGTGATTGAGATATTTGGTAGGTTAAATCTCGATTCATACCCATATCAGTCAATTGAGCAACCTACATTGTCAAGCCATGAGGGTAACTCCAAAAATCAAATTGTGTTTTTCATTAAGAGAAAATATGGATATATAGAAGGAGAAGGATAGTATTGGGTTTCATATGCATATGTCATCCACCATTCCTTCTTCACCTGCAAGCAGATTCACCCTAGATAAAAAGTCAGCAACAACATTCTTTACCAGGCTTGTCAACAATGGTTAGATCAAATTGTTGTAATGGTTAGATCAAATTGTTATAATTCAAGCATTCACATCTGGTTTGTTCATTAAATATTTGATTGCAACATGTTCAATATGCACAAATGTTTGATAGCCTCTAATGTAATGCCTAAATTTGTTTAATGAATGCACAACAGCCAGGAGTTCCTTTTTGGTTACTCTATAATTTAGCTCAACCTTTGATAAGTTCTTACTGATAAAATAGATGGCATAGGGAAGTTTCTCCTCTACTTGAGCTAAGGCTGCTCCTATGGCTTTGTGTGAGGCATCAACATGAATATGAAAAGGGAGGGCCCAGTTTGGGCCTAGGATAATTGGTGTAGTGATTAACTTACCCTTTAGAATGTCTGAGGCCTCTTGACAACTTTTTGACCATATAAACTCAGAATCTTTGGCCAAAAACCCAAATAAAGGAGAGACCAACTTGGTGAAGTCCTTTATGAACCTTTTTTAGTATCTAACCAACCCCAAGAAACTCTTGAAATCTCTTTGCTTTTATGGAGGTGGGACCCTTTGGATGATTGCTATTTTGTTTGGGTCCACCTGCAGTCCTTGTTGAGATATTGAATGACCTAGTACGGTCCCTTCATTAATTAAGAATTCACATTTTTATGGACTGAGAGACCAGTTCATTTCAATTCATTTGTGCAATACTTTGCCTAGATTAGTTAGGGATTCTTGAAAATCATAGCCATAAGGTCTAAAATCATCCATATAAATTTCAACCGCCATGTACTAATTCGGCGAAAAGACTCAAGACTGCTCTCTGGAAAGTAGCAAGAGCATTGCATAGGCCAAAAGGAACGACCCTGTAGGAAAAAGTACCCCAAGGATAGGTGAATGTTCTCTTATCCTTGTCGTCTGGGCAGATTTGGATTTGGTTGTACCCACTGAATCCATCTAAGAAAGAAAAAAACCTTTCCCCTGCTAGGTTGTCTAGCACTTGGTTGATGAAGGGTACGGGAAAATGATCCTTCTTTTTGGTTTTGTTCAACTCCATGTAATTGACACAAATCCTCCAATTACCATTTTTCTTGGGAACTAACACTAAAGGAGAGACCCACTCACTATCGGAGATAGGGTAAATGAATCCTATATCTAGCAGTTTTTGTAGTTCTTCTTTGACTATATCTTTAGGAGCTGGATTCATCCTCCTTTATGGTTGCTAGATTGTCTTGCAACCTTATTTGATGTATATGTGGTGAGAAAACACTAACGGGGGTACTCCCTTCATTTCCTTGTAACTCCAAGTGAAGGCTTCTAGGTTTTCTCTCAGCATGTTGCATAGATTTTCCTCTTTGAGAGCAGAAAGAGATGGATTAATTTTCAAGGTTTTCTCAAGGTCGAATTCTATGGTTTTGACATGGAGTGGGTTGGAATCAGCCAAGAATAAGTCAATTGGATGATTTTTTTGGGTTTCCCTTACTTCTTCTTTTAATGGTAGAAAATTAGGAGTTGGACTTTAGAGCAACTGTTCAATTAAGTCATCCTCATCTTGTTGTCCTCCTCCTATGGTTGCATCTAAATCATAAAGTTGGGAGAAATAAACCTCATCTTCTTCCTCCTCCTTGTTACAGATCCATTTGGGCATATCAAATGCCAACATTTAGATCAACATTTTAGGCCTCATCAAACCCTAAATTCAGTTGCTTCATGCCCTAAACAAGTCACCCCTTTGAATGCCTCCTTCCCAGATAGTTTCATGACTTGAAGACATTCAAAAATAGCCTCTAGAAGGACTAGTGCATGTAATCCCTTATGAAGGTGCGTTGTAGAGCAGTTAAGTGCACTACCAGGGTGCTCTCCAGAGCACTTAGGCTTCCTTTCACCTACACCGAGTGAGAATGAGCAAAATTCATGTAGGGTTTGGGGGATATGCTTATCTTTTGGAGTCATCTAGAAGTTTCCCTCACTTATCAACTCTTATGAGCTCAAAAATGGATGAGGAATGAGTTAAGGTGCATCCTATCCTCTCATCCCTTCCTCCATGGAGCTAATTCTAAGTATGGAAGACCATTCAATGCCACCATTAATCACAAAACCTCCTTCATCCTCCTATAAATTGACCATTCATCTAAGTGATCAGGGGCTAGATTATGTTGAATTGTAAGGAGATAATGCTGCTATGAGATTTGGATTTGAAGCAAGTGTTGTGATGCTACAAGTTTGTCATGCTTTTGATGTGATTTGGATGGGATCCAAGCTGGAGGAATGAATTTGGATCAGACACTGATGGTTGTAATTCCTTCTTATATCTAATAAAGTGTTTAAACATTTTCCCATATGTTGTGTTCCTTCATAATGCTTATACGTATGAATTTATTCTTATCCCTTTCATTTATATTCAATGGATCGTATGCTTTGATCGGTTTTTGCCTTCTGGTGTTTTTATAGGGTACTTCTCAAGTGGATTAAGTATGGGAAGGAGTGATGGAATCGATACAAAGGAGACGAGAGGAAAGAAGAACTACAGGTAGGCATTCTATCTTCTCATCTTCTTTATTTTTTATAGGAAAATTCTAAAACACTTTAAATTGTTGTTCTAGGCACAACTACTTGTCTAGTGAATTAGTGTTTATTTGTATATGCTAAATTCTCGAAAACAAATTAGTGACTCCAATGGGGATGAATCCTCTTTCCTAGTAGCTTATCCACCTCCTAAGACATCATTGTAAACCTAATTTGTGTTCATATAATGTAATTCAACTGTTTACATAGAAAAATTGGTCAAAACTATGTCAGGTTGCCTTTTAAAATAACATACTATCACTAGCACAGGCTTGTGAGGGACACAGTACACTGCAGAGCATCCCTGGCTTAGGGACAATGCTCTGAAGCACATTTTCTCCCACTCTGGGCTGCACTGATCCTCCTAGGACCAGTTTCCCACCTTTGGAAAGAGTTTTTGCCAAGTTTTCTCTGTTTGATTATTTGTTGATTTATTAATGAATGCTATGTCATAGAAAATGAGTTGTTATCTCCTAGTCTAGGCCGACTTTGATTGGATTTGTTAATGTTTCTTCATGTTTTCTTTGTCATTATTGATCAATAGTCAAAGATAGGATATAATTGATTATTGTTCATTCGAAAGAAAATGTCGTAAAGTCTTCTCTTCATTTGAATTTGACCTGTCGTAAAAGTCTTCGTTCATATGAAATATTGATTGATTGTATGTGCATATTTCCTTTTGTTCATATTCACATTAAGGAAATCAAAAAGAAATACATGCATGATGCATTGAAAATTTTGTGTTTTCTCATAGGAATAGTGTAAGGAAATTGCATTTAGATTATGCTCTTTGCTCTTTGATCAAAAGAAATTTGATTGCTCTATCCCTATATAGTTGGGATTTTCATCGTTAAATTGAATGAAAAGAATGCTTATCATGATAGTTTCATTCCTAGGGATTTGATAATACATCACGTGGTGAACTTGAAAGGAAAATTCCTAAGAAAGATCAACTTAAAATTAACATCAATTTACCTAATGGAACATTTTCATTAACGAGAACATTTAGTGGTTCTAGGCTAGAGACGTGTTCCAACATCGTAAAAACAAACAGTTGTCACTAACTTGTCTGCAGTACATCCCGAGTGTGATACCTCATTCCATGTACATGAGTATATTGTAGCTCATCCACGTACATGCGCGTATATATGTCGGTGTTATAGTATGTAAAGTATATGGGAATGCTCTCACTACGTAGTTTTGCATCAGATAGCACTTATATGGACTAGGCCTTCACATCCTTCGGGTATAAATGGGAGGCAATTCTAGGTTGTTATCCAACCTTAAGTAACCGAGTTGGTCACCTTGTAAACTGTGATACATTGTACACAACATTTGGGTAGATTTCTTGCCCATACTTCTTGGCTCGCCAGGAGGTATTATGTAGTTCATAGTTGCTTGGTAAACCTTTTGCCTAGTATAGCCCTTTTTGTTTATTTCTTTCTTGATAATAAAATTAATTAGCAATCGTGGAGGAAAATTAACCCTTACCCCATCGTTCGCAGAGAACAACGAGTAAACTCCCTTCGCCTCCTGAAGCGACACCTATTTAGATAAAGCGGTCTCACTTAACTGAGTCTAGGACATCAAGAACTCCTAGTTCTTCATCTGAATTACTTGAATCGTCTATTTCGGTAAGCACCGAGACTCCAATTACTCCAACTATTTCTGGTACATCTGTTCCCGAAGAAGAAGTTTCACAATTGCCTGAGGATGTTAGTACTGATCCTAGTGAAACAATAACTAAAGTTGTTCAACAACAAGTTGATCCTAAACTTGAAGTTGCTCAACAAGAAAGTACTTTTGAATTTGAATCAGTTCAACCAGAAGTTAATCTAGAACCTATCCCAGTTCAAACAGAAGTTACATTTGAACCTGAAGTTGTTCAAGAACCTCTTATTAAAACTGTTGTTCATTTACCTGAACATCTGGACTTCAAAATTGAACATTCAGAAGTTGTTACTTTACCAGAAGACGATCAATCGGTTACCCCTCAGATATCAGTAACTACTAAAACTTCAACTTTATTAACACTAGAAATCTTTTACGGACCTGACGGTGAAGTTCTTCCACTAGGTCTAATTGCTATAGAGGAAGAATTGGAAGAAGATTCTACAGTAGGAACCCCTTTCCATTTTGGAGCTAGGCTTTATATTTATCCTCATACTCCTCATTTTACTGCTCCATTTGATCCTGCTTATTTTCCTGTACCCACCGAATCTTTAGGACAAATTTTCATTAAGTTAACTATGGATGAATAATCGTCAACATCTCAGAATGTCTCATCTGATTCAGTTGCAGTAGAATCTTCTGTTGCAACCTCCTCAATGTTTTCTACCACACCTGAGTCATACTTGTATGGTGAACCGTCTATATCATTTGGTTACCAATCTTTATCTGGAACCCACTCAAGGATTGCTTCTACACCTTAGTCATCACCCATGTCCTCGACCAAAATTTTACCTGGCTCTTCTCTAACGGGAACTCAATAGTTCGATCCTACATATCAATATCAAGCTAGGCAATCTAGTCGACAAAGGCCTATGTATCCATTAAATACTGGATTTCCACCATATGGAGAGCAATATGCTTATTCACTGTATCCTCCTTATTCCATAGGACCATCATACGTTAATATCCCGCAGTATTCAAGCCAATCTAGAATTAGATTTTTTCAATGGTAACCAATAATGCCAGTTCAATCTAGGCTTGTGTATCCAACACAACCAATGCAAACTGCGTCAGCTATTCCAACTACACCTGTTGTTACTATTTTACCAGAGTCAGAAGTTCAAACTATTGTATCTCAACCAGTACAAATTGATCTTTCTACCTTGTAACCCTAGGTTTCAGGTCAAGAAGTTCAAATCCATGAAGTTGCTATACAACAACCACTTATTTTTGAGGTTCAGTAGCAACCTCAGGCTAGTATACCGTTATCTAGACTAACCTAAGCTTACAGTGATATAGTTTATTCACAACCTAGCCAACCTTGTATCAACAACAACAATAGTTGATTCAACAACCGTGGCAGCCTCAATTTCAACAACCCTAATTCCAGCAAATCCAACCCCAATTTGGACTTGCTCAACAAGCTCAACCTAGGTTTGGTCAATATCAAGCTTACCAAGGTCCGGGTCAACAAGGCTTTGCAGGTTATGGACAACAACACATTCAACCTGGTTATTGACAACCACCTTATGCTGGTTTTTTTCAACAACAACCATACCAAGGTTACCAAATGTAGATGCCCTATGTCGATATGGAAAGACCTATTGCTTAGGTAATTCCATCATATCCTGGGTATGCTCAGCCTGACTTGAATAATGCAGATGCCCTATGTCGATATGCAAAGACCTATTGCTTAGGTAATTCCATCATATCCTGGGTATGCTCAACCTGACTTGAATCGAAAGTTGCCATTTGTAGCAACTTTAGAATTACTAGATTTAAATCGGCTCACTAATGATCCAATTTTATATGCACCGTGGTGGCCGATAATTCTGCATAAGTTACCATCTGACAATTTGAAATTTAACGGAAATCCTAGAGAATCCCCATCAAATCATGTCATGACCTTTCATTTGTGGTGTTCATCAAACTCCTTAAATGATTATTCAATTAGACTCCATCTTTTCCAAAGAACACTTACTAATCCGGCTACTAAATTGTACATTGAGTTACCAAGAGCTTCTTTCGATAATTTCACCACTTTAGCCACTACTTTTTTGACCCACTTCAGTTACCCATTAGATATGAGACTAAACTAAACTCCTAACCAACTTCAAATAGACTACTACTACCCATATATCAGATCATATTCATGAGTGGTAGTGTCATCGTCGAATGGTTAAGACATGATGCAGGAGCATTCAACCGAAGAGAAAATCATTGTAATTAAGTAGACATAGGGGGTAATGTGTTTTAGGGAAATTAGTTTCCTAAGTCTCAAGTTAATGTAATATTTAGGCTTTTAAGTGATTTAATTAGATAATATGATATGTTTGTAAATGCTCTCAAATAAATGAGAACATGAGTGGGCAATAATGACAAAAGAGTCTAAAGTCAATTAGGACTCTTTAAGTAGTTACATGATTTGAGGAACTAAGGAAAGCTCTTAGGAATTAAATGGAGATTAGAAGTGGATGTAGAGGATAGAGGATTTAGGAGTCAGTTCAATAGATTTATGAATGGAACCATAATTAGTTAAACAGAGCTTTCTTGTATAAATGTAAGCCTACCGGCATAATAGAGGGAGAAACCACTGATAGTTGAATATCAGGCATGTGCGAGACACAGAGTATTGAATGTAATTATTTTATCTATATATATATAGATATATACAGAGGTTTACTCCTGACTATGTCAGTGTGTGTGAAACGAGTATTTTTTGAATAAATTACTTATGAATTCGTAGGTTTTGTAACAGGGTTGCAGACAAAATTCTGAAGGACACATAGAGGAGCAGAATGATTCAAAGGAATCATAAAGGGATCTTAGAATCTAGGGGAGGATCAAAGTGAAGCTCTGGAGAATTTTTGAAGAGAGAATCCGCAGATGAGTTCAGCTCAGAGGACGTTGAGCAGCGGAAGCGAAAGGCAGAGTTTTGAAGAAATACGCTGAGGAGAGGAATGATTCAAAGAAATCATAATGGATCATTGCATCCATTTGAAGGATCCAAGAAGACAATTATCAAAGGAGCATGTGAAGTTAATCTAGGAGGAAGAGTGCACAGTGAAATAGCAGAAGGATGGGAACCTTTGAAAAAGAGCAAAACCACAGAAGAATTGAAGAAACAATGTAAAAAAGGGTAAAAAGGGGTGAACGGAGAAGTGAAGTATGGTTGCACAATAGCCATTGGATCTTTAAGATTAACAGCCAGGATTAAGTGGCATCGGCAGAAACCTCTTGTAGAAATTGGAACGAGCCTTCGAATCAGAGCAATCGCAATCATGCGATTAATTGTGGAACATCGGATTGAGATTCAGATCGATGGTCCAGATCGAATCGCTAATCGCATATCAGAGCAGTAAAGGGATAGTGCGATAATGTCGATATGGTGGAACATGATATGCCGATAGCCGGTAATCGGTGGTCAGAGATTGAAGGTGTCCTAGAATTGAATGATCAGTGGAGTCCTGTGGGGAGGTCTGAAGGATCGGACTCGACGGGGTTATAGTCAAGAGTGTAATGGTTTTGAGTTGTGGCCTATGTGTTCTGGTGGGATTTTCCTATTGATTCCTATGTACTTCCATATTTTATCGTCTCGGAGGTTTATAAAGGAAAAGTGGAAGATTAATGCTCCCGATAGTTAAGTGGCCCTGATGTTAAGGCTTAACCACATATTTATAAGCTTTTGATAGACTTGTATATTAGAGGCAGAAAGGGTGATGAGGCAAGTATCTGTTATGTTCCATAGAGGAGAGATAGCCAATTGTGATAAAGATGCATCAATATCTGTGTAGAGGCCGTACCGAGGAGGAAAAAAGTGTGTTTGCATATGTATTTCCTTTGTAAATGGTTTTATAAGGAAAATAGCGCTGATAAAAGGTTTTGTGGGTTAAATATATGTGTAGCCAATGTTTAAAGAGGGAAGGTTACATATATAAGTGGTTAAAGGGATAATGAAGGTTGTGAGGATGTTTAAAGACCCGATAGGAGGTTTAAGAGGGGTGATTGAGTTCTGATATAAAGGAACTGATAAAAGAGGGCCTTAGCCATTTGTGGTTGATGATTTGACTCCTTTGAGAGATAAATACTTGGGAAAGATGTGAGGATGCATTTTACATGCATACCATGGTTATAAGCAGGGGTAACCCTGCTATCATTAGTGGTATCAGAGCAAAATTGTAGAGTTTGCACATAGAAGAAGGTAATGTGCATAAGTTAATTGATGAATGATAGAGGCCACAGCAAGAGATTGTAAGGGAAATTTTGGAGTTTTTTGGAATTGTAGAAATTCCAACAGATGCTTTGAGTAGACAGGAATAGAGGATTCCTTTAAAAAAAGTGAGAGCAAGATTGCTTAGTACAATTTCTAAAGGAAAGAGGACTTGGAGACCAAAGAGAGGACAATCCATTCAAAGTGAATAAGAATGGGAGAACAAGATCATACATAGATCTTGGAAGTAAGATAGTGTGTTTCATTTCAAATTGAAATCAAATATTGTGGTTGTAGATGAAGCATATCAGCAAAGTACAACAGGAGAATCTATGAGAGGAGAACCAGATGTTTTCTCGAAGGAAAAGTAAGGAAAACACTCTGACGAAAAGTGGCAGTGAACCTGAAAATCCAAAAAGATATTGGAAAGAGAGGACAATTGAAGTGTTCTCAAGAGAGAATGAGAGATTGCAGAAGCCTATAAGGAGCAAAGGTGTTTCTTAAGAGGAGGTTCTAGATAGAGGACCCGTGCTTACCAAAAGACTGAGTGAGGAGAGCTTAGTGAGGTAAGATTGCAGTGAGGAGGACTAGCTAGTGCAAAGGTTTGTTGCAGATGAGTGAGGAGCTCATGAAGGAAAATGAGAAGAAGATGACTACAGATAGTCATAGAAGAGTTTCATAGAGAACCCACAATAGAAGATATGAGAAGAGGAATGCCAAAGAATATGGCAAGAGACTATGTCAAGAGGAGATTAACAAGGATTTTGATGAGATAAGAAAAGAACTTGATGTGTTAACAATGCGACTAGAAGAAAGCCAAAGACTAGGTTGGGTATTAACGAAGAAGCCAGTATAATGGCATGAGATCCATAGAAGGCTACAGCAAAAGCAGGTAAAGTGGTTGAGGGAAAAACTCAAGGAAGTTGAGTTGGAAATGGAAGAGTACATTTGTGAACCAGAATAGGGAGAAATTCTGGGGGAAAGTGATGACTACACAAAAGATAAAGAATGGAGATCAAGTGAAGATCTCATGGACTATTGGGATAGTTCAAAATAACATGAGGAGATGATGACTGAAGATGAAGAGCTAATGTTTAAGGCCATCAAGTCTTGTGTTTTTGAACCTAATAGTTTTGGTGTGCTTGCAGGATGCATAGGAGAGGATAGATAGTCTTGTGAAGCTGTCGAAAGCATGGAGGAGTATCTTACAGAAGATGAGTACTCTAAAGTGATGTGGAATAGAGCTCTTGAACTGAAGTATGAAGAGCAATGTGTTTTAGGGGATAAAAGGTGCTCTAGAGAAGCAGAGTATGATGAAGAATACCTCTCAAATGAGGAAATTATTGAGTCATTAAAGCAGAAAGAACTCATTGACGAATCAATAATTGGAGCTCTTTCAAGACAAGAACCATTCCTTGTGAAGGAAAGAGGTGAATTTGAGCCTGAGGAGCTGAATCAAGTAGAAGATTTCGAGTAGCAACGAAATGTGATTACTGAAGAGTCGAGTAAGACCGCGAGGTATTATGATTTTAAAATTAATTATTTATGGATGATTGTAGGTAAATCATAGGATAATGACCATACTTTAGAGTTTGTCAGAGAGAAGGATCAGAAACTAAAATCTGTTTAGACCAAGACTAAGATGACAAGATCTCAGAATCAAGAGGAGACAGAAGAATCACTTGGGAGTAGGTAGCAGAATGATAGAGCTGTCAGAGAGGAGGAATATGGCAGTATTATTTCAATGAAGACTGAAGAAATTTGGTCCCAAATAAATGATCCAATGAATGTCATTGGGGAAGGAAAGATATTGTTTAAATATGAAATGGAGGTTCTTAAAGAACAAGAGGGCAAGGATGAAAGGGAGGCAGTAAGAATCAAACAATTTCAAAGAAGAGTTAACTAGCAGCAGGCTAATGAAGAAGAAGTTCACTACTATGAACAAAAGCAGAGAGATAACATTGATGAAGATGGTATGGAGAAAATACTAGCTGAGAGTCTCATGAATTCTATTGAGAATTCAAAACAACACACTAATGTGCTGATAGAGGTGAAAGAAACAGAGCAGCAAATTGAATTGTTGCCAAAGGAAAATAAGGCACAGAAGCCTTATGTTTCTGATTTTAACAATTGTTTTGTGAGTGCAGGTTTAGTTGCAGATGCTGGAGGAAATTTGGCACAAGTGAGTAGAAAAATAAAAATGAGTGAATAAGATTCCGTGGAAGTATTTAATCCATGGAACAGAAATGTTCAATTGCTGGAGAGAATGGTGGAAATTCAAAATTCAATGCAAAAATTAGTTGTTGTAGAGGAGATATCCTTAAAGATATTCAGGAAGTTTGGGTGGAGGCAATGTCTACAATGATAGCCACAGTAGAGGCAATGTCTACAATGATAGCTAGAGCAAGAGAAATGTCTAAAATGATAGCAAGAGCAAAGATAGAAGAAAATAAATAGCAATTTGAAGAGTCAGTAGATAGCAACAACAACCTGAAGTAGAGAGAAAGAGGCATCAGTGAATGGAATAATATGGACCAGACCAAAGATATACAATAGATGGATATTGAAGAGTTATGGTAGTTAATGATGAAGCAATCCATATGGAGGAAATTGGTAGAAGTAGGAAGGATGATCAATCAAAGTATGAACCTGATTGACAAGGAGAAGAAGATGGAGCAGAAGACAGCAAAAGTACAACAACGACAAAGGAACAAGACATTTGGGCAATCACAAAACAATTTATGGGACCCAGGAAGAGAAAGACCAGAAAACACATGATTAGGAGATTATGAATATTTTCTACTTTGGGAGTCTGATGCAGGAGCATTCAACCCAAGAGAAAATCATTGTAATTAAGTAGACATAGGGGTGCAGTGTGTTTTAGAGAAATTAGTTTCCTAGGTCTCAATTTAATGTAATATTTATGATTTTAAGTGATTTAATTAGAAAATGTGAGATGTTTGTAAATGCTCTCAAATAAATGAGAATATGAGTGGGCAATAATGACAAAAGAGTCTAAAGTCAATTAGGAATCTTTAAGCACTTCCATGATTCAAGGAACTAAGGAGAGCTCTTAGTAATTAAATGGAGATTAGAAGTAGACGTAGAGGATAGAGGATTTAGGATTCAATTCAATAGATTTAGGAATGGAACCAAAATTAGTTAAACAGAGCTTTCTGGTATAAATGTAAGTCTACAGGAAGAATAGAGGGAGAGGCCACTCATCATTAAAGATCAGGCCTGTGCGAGACATAGAGTCTCGAATGTAATGATTTGTTATTTGTATATATATATATATATATATATATATATATATATATATATATATAGAGAGAGAGAGAGAGAGAGAGAGAGAGAGAGAGAGAGAGAGAGAGAGAGAGAGAGAGAGAGGTTTATTCCTAACTGTGTCAATGTGTATGAAACGAGTATTTTCTGAATGAATTACTTGTGAATTCATAGGTTCTGTAATAGGGTTGCAGGCAAAATTCTGAAGGACGTGCATAGGAGCATAATGATTTGGAGGAATCATAAAGGGATCTTAGAATCCACTCGAAAATCAGAGTGAAAATCTGGAGACGTTGTGAAGCGAGAATTCGCTGAGGAGTTCAACTCAGAGGAAGTTAAGTAGCAGAAGTAGAAGGCGAAGTTCTGAAAAAGTACGTAGAGGGGAGGAACGATTATGAGGAATCGTAATGGATCGAATGAGCATGTAAAGTTAAGCCAGGAGGAAGAGTGCACAACAAAATAGCAGAAGGACGGGAACCTTTGTTGAAGAGGAAAACCAAGAATTGAAGAAACAGTGTAAAAACCAAGTAAAAAGGGGTGAACAGAGAAGTGAAGTATGGTTGCACAACAGTCGTTGGATCTTTAAGATTAATGGCTAGGATTAAGCCGCATCAGCGAATCCTTTTGGAGACATCAGAACGAGCCTTCGAATCGGAGCGATCGTGATCATGTGACTAGGTGTGGACCGTCAGATCGAGATTTAGATCGACGGTCCAAATCTAATCGCTAATCGCATATCGGAGCAGTCAAGGGACAATGCGATAATACTGATATGGTTGAACACGATACACCAATAGGTAATTATCGGCGATCCAAGATCAGATGTGTTGGAGAATGGAATGATCAATGGAGTGTGTTGGGGAGGTCTGAAGGAGTGGACCCAATGGAGTTATAGTCACGAGTGTAATGGTTTTGAGTTCCGTCCTATGTGTTCCAGTGGGTTTTTCCCATTGATTCCTATGTACTTCGATATTTTATCACCTCGGGGGTTTATAAAGGAAAAGCAGAAGATTAATGCTCCCGATAGTTAAGTGGCCCCGATGTTAAGTCTTAGCCATGTATTTATAACCTTTAAATAGACTTGTATATCAGAGGCGGAAAGGGTGATGAGGCATGTATGTGTTATGTGCTGCAGAGCAGTGATACCTGATTGGGATAATCATGGCATTGATATCTATGGAGAGGCCGTACCAAGGAGGAAAAAAGTGTGTTTGCATATGCATTTCCTTTGTAAATGGTTTTATAAGGAAAATAGTGCCGATAAAAGGTTTTGTGGGTTAAATATATGTGTATCCAATGTTTAAAGAGGGAAGGTTACATATATAAGTCGTTAAAGGGATAATTAAGGTTATGGGGAGTTTAAAGACCCAATAGGAGGTTTAAGAGGGGTGATTGATTTCCGATATAAAGGAACTGATAAATGAGCACCTTAACCATTTTTGGTTGATGATTTAACTCCTTTGACAGTTAAATACCTAGGACAGATGTGTGGAAACATTTTACATGAATACTATGGGTATAAGTGGGGGTAACCCTGCCATCATTAGTGGTATCAGAGTAGAATTGTGGAGTTTGCACATAGAAGAAGGTAATGTGCATAATTTAATTGATGAATGATAGAGGCTATAGCAGGAGATTATAGGGCAACTTTTGGAGTTATTAGGAGATTGTAGAAGCTCTAGCAGAGGATTGGAGTAGACAAGAATATAGGATTCCTTAAAGAAAAGTGAGAGAAAGATTGCTTAGTACAAGTTCTAAAGGAAAGAGGAATTGGAGACCATACAGAAGACAATCCATTCAAAGTGAAGAAGAATGGGAGAACATGATCATACATAGATCTTGGAGGTAAGATAGTGTGTTTTGTTTCAAATTTAAATCAAATATTGTGGTTGCAGATGAATCATTTCAACAAAGGACAGCAAGAGAAGCTATGAGAGGAGAACCAGATGTGTTCTTGAAGGTAGAGTAAGGAAAACACTCTAAAGAAAAGTGGTAGTGAACTTGAAAATCCAACAAGAGATTGGACAAAGAGGACAGCTAAAGTGTTCTCAAGAGAGAGTGAGAGATTGCAGAAGCCTAGAAGGAGCAAACGTGTTGCTCAAGAGGAGGTTCCAAATAGATGACCCGTGCTTACGAAAAGACTAAGTGAGGAGAGCTTAGTCAGGTAGCGAGGAGGACTAGTTGTTACAGAGGCTTGTTGCAAATGAGTGAGGAGCTCATGAAGGAAGAGGAGAAGAAGATGAATACTGATAGTCAAAGCAAAGATTGAGAGAGAAGCCACAACAGAAGATATGAGAAGAAGAATTTCAAAGCAGATGGCAAGAGACTGATTCAAGAGGAGATTGACAAGGAGTTGGCTGAGATAAGAAAATAACTTGATGTGTTAACAATGTGGCTAGAAGAAAGCCAAAGACTAGGTTGGGTATTAAGGAAGAAGCAAGTAGAATGGCATGAGATGTAGAGAAGGCTACAACAAAAGAAAGTAAAGTGGCTGAGGGAAAAACTAAAGGAAGTTGAGTTGGAAATGGAAGAGTACATTTGTTAACTAGAACAGGGAGAAATTCTGTGAGAAAGTGAAGACTACACTGAAAATAAAGAATGGAGATCAAGTTAAGATCTCATGGACTATTGGGATAGTTCAAAACAACATGAGGAGATGTTAACTGAAGATGAAGAGCTGATGTATAAGGCCATCAAGCCTTGTGTTTTTGAACCTAACAGTTTTGGAGAGGATAGATAGTCTTGTGAAGCTGTCGAAATCATGGAGGAGTATCTTACAGAAGATGAATACTCTGAAGTGATGCTGAATATAGATCTTAAACTAAAGTATGAAGAGCAGTGTGTTTTAGGGAATGAAAGGTACTCTAGAGTTGAAAAGTGTGATGAAGAAGACCTCTCAAATGAGGAAATTATTGAGTTGTTACAACACAAAGAAGTCATTGACAAATTAATAATTGGAGCTCTTACATGACAAGAACCATTCCTTGTGAAGGAAGGAGATGAAGTTGAGCTTGAGGAACTAAATCGCGTATGAGATTTTGACTAGCAAGGAAATGTGATGACTAAAGAATCGAGTAAGACCACTAGGTCTTATGATTTTAAATTAATAATTTGTCGACGATTGTAGGTACATCACTCGAGAATGACCAAACTTTAGATTTTGTCAGAGAGAAAGAGAAGAATCTGAAATCTGTCCAGATCAAGACTGAGATGACAAGATCTCAGAATCAAGAGGAGACAGAAGAATCACTTGGGAGTAGGCAACATAATGATAGAGTTGTCATAGAGGAGGAAGATGGTAGTCTTATTTCAATGAAGACTGAAGAAATGTTGTCCAAAAGAAATGATCCAATGAATGTCATTGGGGAAAAACAGAGATTGTTTAAAGATGATATGGAGGTTCTTAAAGAACAAGAGGATAAGGATGAAAGGGAGGCAATAAGAATCAAACAATTTCAAAGAAGATTTAACCAACAGTAGGCTAAGGAAGAAGAAGTTCACTAATGTGAACAAAAGCAGAGAGGTAACGTTGAAGAAGATGGTATGGAGAAGAGACTAGCTAACAGTCTCATGAATTCTGTTGAGAATTCAAAACAACATATTGATGTGCTGACAGAGGTGAATGAAATAGAGCAACAAACTGAATTGTTGCCAAAGGAAAATAAGGCACATAAGCCTTATGTTTCTAATTTTAACAATTGTTTTGTAAGTGCAAGTTTAGTGCTGGAGGAAATTTGGCACAGGTGAGTAGAAAAATAAAAATGAAAGAAGAAGATTCTGTGGAAGTATTTAATCCATGGAACAAAAATGTTCAATTTCTGGAGAGAATGGTGGAAATTCATAATTCAATGGATAAATTATATGTTGTAGACGGAGATAACCTTAAAGATATTTAAGAAGTTTTGGTTGAGGCAGTGTCTACAATGATAGCTAGAGCAGAGGCAATGTCTACAATGATAGCCATAGCAAGAGCAATGTCTACAATGGTAACAAGAGCAAAGATAGAAGAAAATGAACAACAATATGAAGAGTTAGTAGACAACAACTACAACTTGAAGCAAAGAGAAAGAGGTAACAATGAATGGCAGAATATGGACCAGCCCAAAGATATACTAGATATGGAGATTGAAGAGTTAAGGCAGTTAATGACGAAGCAATCCATATGGAGGAAATTGGTAGCAATAGGAAGGACGATCAATCAGAGTACGAACCTCATTGACATGGAGAAGAAGATGGAGCAGAAGACAACATAAGTACAGCAACAACAAAGAACAAGACATTTGGGAAATTACAAAACAAAGTATGGAACTCAGGAAGACAAAGACCTGAAGACACATGAGCAGGAGATCATGAATATTTTCTACTTTAGGAGTCTTCTGCAAAAGAATTCAACCCAAGAGAAAATCATTGTAATTAAGTAGACATAAGGGGGTAATGTGTTTTAAGGAAATTAGTTTCCTTAAGTCTCAAGTTAATGTAATATTTAGGCTTTTAAGTGATTTAGTTAGATAATGTGAGATGTTTATAAATTCTTTCAAATAAATGAGAACATGAGTGGGCAATAATGACAAAAGAATCTAATGTCAATTAGGACTCTTTAAGAAGTTCCATGATTTGAGGAACTGAGGACAACTCTTAGTAATTAAATGTAGATTAGAAGTGGACATAGAGGATATAGGATTTAGGAGATAGTTCGATAGATTTAGGAATGGAATGAGAATTAGTTAAACAGAGCTTTCTGGTATAAATGTAAGCCTACAGGAAGAATAGAGGGAGAGGTCACTGATAGTTGAAGAACAGTCCTGTGCGAGACACAGAGTCACAAATGTATATATATATATATATATATATATATATATATATATATATATATATATATATATATATATATATATATATATATATATATATACAGAGGTTTATTCCTAACTGTGTCAGTGTGTGTGAAACGAGTATTTTCTGAATGAATTACCTGGAATTTGTAGGTTCTGTAATAGGGTTGCAAGTAGAATTCTAAAGGACAGGTATAGGAGTAGAATTATTCAGAGGAATCATAAAGGGATCTTATAATCCAGTGGAAGATCAGAGTGAAGCTCTGGAGAAGTATTGAAGTGAGCATTCGCAGAGGATTTCAGCTCAGAGGAAGTTGAGCAGTGGAAGCAGAAGGTGGAGTTTTGAAGAAATATGCAGAGGAGAGGAATGATTCGGAGGAATCATAATGGATCATTGAATCTATTCGAAGGATCCAAGAAGACAGTGATCAAAGGAGCATGTGAAGTTAAGCCAGGAGGAAGAGTGTGCAATGAAATAGAAGAAGGATGGGAAGCTTTGAAGAAGAGAAAAACCACAAAGGAATTGAAGAAACAGTTAAAAACCAAGTAAAAAGGGTCAAATAGAGAAGTGAAGTATGGTTGCACAATAGCCGTTGGATCTTTAAGATTAATAGACATTGGAATGGGCCCTTGAATCGGAGTGATGGTGATCACAAAATTAAGTGTGGACAATTAGATCGAGATTTAGATCGACGGTCCAGATCTAATTGCTAATCGCATATCGGAGCAATTGTCAAGGGACAGTGTGATAGTGCCGATATGGTGGAACGCGATATGCCAATAGCTGATAATTAGCGATCAGAGATCGGAGGTATCAGAGAATGGAATGATCGGCAGAGTGCTGCAGGGAGGTTTGAAGGAGTGGAACCAACGGAGTTATAGGAACGAGTGTAATGGTTTTGAGTTCCGCCTGTGTGGGGTTATCCTATTGATTCTTGTGTACTTCCATATTTTATTGTCTTGAGGGTTTATAGAGGAAAAGTGGAAGGTTAATGCTCCTGATAGTTAAGTGTCCCCGATGTTAAGGCTTAACTACATATTTATATGCTTCCAATATACTTTTATATCAGAGGCAGAAAGAGTGATGTGGCATGTATGTGTTATGTGTCGTAGAGGAGTAATACCCAATTGCGATAAAGGCGGCATTGATATCTGTGTAGAGACCGTACCGAGGAGGAAAAAGTTGTGTTTTCATATGTATTTCATTTGTAAATGGTTTTATAAGGAAAACAGTGCCGATAAAAAGTTTTGTGGGTTAAATATATGTGTATCCAATGTTTAAAGAGGGAAGGTTACATATATAAGTGGTTAAAGGGATAATCAAGGTTATGAGGAGGTTTAAGACCTGATAGGAGGTTTAAGAGGGGTGATTGAGTTCTGATATAAAAGAATTGTTAAAGGAGGGCCTTAACCAATTGTGGTTGATTATTTGACTCCTTTGAGAGTTAAACACCTAGGACAAATGTGTGGATGCATTTTACATGCATACGGTGGGTATAAGCGGGGGTAACCCTACCATCAATAGTGGTATCAAAGAAAAATTATGGTGTTTGCACACAGAAGAAGATAATGTGCATAAGTTAATTGATGAATGATAGAGGCTGCAGTAGGAGATTGTAGGGGAAATTTTGGAGTTCTTGGGAGATTTTAGTATTTCCAGCAAAGGCTTGGACTAGACACGAATAGAGGATTCCTTGAAGAAAAGTGAGAGCAATATTTCTTAGTAAAATTTCTGAAGGAAAGAGGACTTGGAGACCGAACAAAGGACAATCCATTCAAAGTGAAGAAGAATGGGAGAACAAGATCATACATAGACCTTGGAGGTAAGATAATGTGTTTCATTTCAAATTGAAATCAAAGATTGCGGTTGCAGATGAAGCATCTTAGAAAAGGACAACAAGAGAAGCTATGAGAGGAGAACCATATGTGTTCTTGAAGGCAGAGTAAGGAAAACACTCTAAAAAAAAGTGGTAGTGAACCTGAAAATCCAACAAGAGATTGGATATAGAGGATAGATGAAGTGTTCTCAAGAGAGAGTGAGAGATTGCAAAAGCCTAGAAGGAGCAAAGGTGTTGCTCAAGAGGAGGTTCCAGATAGAGGACCTGTGTTTACCAAAATACTGAGTGAGGAGAGCTTAGTGAGGTAAGATTGCAGTGAGGAGGACTAGCTATTGCAAAGGCTTGTTTCAGATGAGTGACGAGATCATGAAGGAAGAGGAGAAGAAGATGACTAATAATAGTCATAGGAGAGGTTTAGAGAGAAGCCACAATAGAATATATGAGAAGAAGAATTCGAAAGCAGATGGAAAGAGATTGAGTCAAGAGGATATTAACAAGGAGTTAACTAAGATAAGAAAAGAACTTGATGTGTTAACAATGCGAATAGAAGAAAGCCAGAGACTAGGTTGGGTATTAAGGAAGAAGCCAGTAGAATGGCATGAGGTGCAGAGAAGGCTACAACAAAATCAAGTAAAGTGGCTAAGGGAAAAACTCAAGGAAGTTGAGTTGGAAATGGAAGAGTACATTTGTGAACTAGAACAGGGAGAAATTCTAGGAGAAAGTGAAGACTACACTGAAGATAATGAATGGAGATCAAGTGAAGATCTCATGGACTATTGGGATAGTTCAAAACATCATGAGGACATGCTAACTGAAGATGAGTAGCTGATGTATAAGACCATCAAGCCTTGTGTTTTTGAACCTAATATTTTTGGTGTGCTTGTCAGATGCATAGGACAGGATAGACAGTCTTGTGAAGCTGTCGAAAGCATGGAGGAGTATCTTACAGAAGATGAATACTCTAAAGTGAAGCTGAATAGAGCTCTTAAGATGAAATATGAAGAGCAATGTGTTTTAGGGGATAAAAGGTACTCTAGAGCCACAAAATATGATGAAGAATACCTCTCAAATGAGGAAAGTATTCAACTATTACAGCAGGAATGACTCATTTATTAATTAATAATTGGAGCTCTTAATAGACAAGAACCATTCCTTGTGAAAGAAGGATATGAAGTTGAGCCTGAGGAGCTGAATCACGTAGAAGATTCTGAGCAACAAGGAAATGTTATCACTGAAGAGTTGAGTAAGACCGCCAGGTCTTATGAATTTAAAATTAATAATTTATGGATGATTGCAAGTACATCATAGGAGAATGATCAAAATTTAGAGTTTGTTAGAGAGAAGGAGCAGAATCTAAAATCTGTTCAGATGAAGACTAAGATGACAAGATCTGAAAATCAGGAGGAGACAGAAGAATCACCTAGGAATAAGCAGTAGAATGATAGAGCTGACATAGAGGAGGAAGATGGTAGTATTTTTTCAACGAAGACTGAATAAATATTGTCCCATGGAAATGAGCCAATGAATGTCATTGGGGAAGGACATAGATTGTTTAAAGATGATATGGAGGTTCTTAAATAGAAAGAGGGTAAGGATGAAAAGGAGGTAGTAAGAATCAAACAATTTCAAATAAGAGTTAACCAGCAACAAGCTAAGGAAGAAGAAGTTCACTACTGTGAACAAAAGCAGAGAGATATCATTGAAGAAGATGGTATGGAGAAGAGACTAGCTGACAATCCCATGAATTCTGTTGAAAATTCAAAACAACTGTCATACCAGGAAGTAACTCCTCAAAATCAATTCACATTTATGCATTCAGGTTGATCTTTATTATATACATGAGAGAGACTGTTCACTTCATCTCCCAGTGACTATTCATATTTCTTATCATTTATTTACATCAGCTACACTTATCCACCCAATCTTGATGATTAGGTGTCAACATTCCCTCCCTTGATCTGAAGGGATGTTGGTGAGTCCAAGCATCATTCTTAATCTTTCAAGCTTTTCTCTTCCAAGCGCTTTGGTGAAGATGTCTACAATTTTCCTAGTAGTGGAACAATGGAAGAGATGGTTTTTTTTGGCCTCAACATGATGTCAAATCAGATGATATTTAGTATTGGTGTGCTTCGTTCGATCATGGAACTTTGGGTTATTGGCCAACTTTATTTCCAAGGTATTGTCAATCATGAGGAGTCGATTGTTCTTGTTTTAGCTGCAAATCTTCAAGAATTTTCCTGAGCCACACAATTTCTTTTGTTGCCTCAGCTGCTACCACATATTCTGCTTCTATTATGGAATCTATTGGAACTGATTGTTTGTGTGATCTCTAGGAGACAACGCCTGATGCAAGACTCATAGCATAACTTGAATTAGATACCCCAGTTTATTTTTCTCCATCGAAGTCTGAATCAGAGTATCCAATCAAGCTGAAGTCGTCCACCTGTGTATACTTTATTCCAAAGTCTTGAGTTCCCTTCAAGTACCTTAGAACTCTTTTTGCAGCAGACCAATGTCCCTCAGAAGGCTTTTGCATAAACCTAGAGAGGATTCCAATAACAAATGAAATGTCTTGTCTAGTAGTAGTTAGGTAGTTCAGACTTCCTACAAGTTGTTTATACTTTGTTGCATCCTCAAATTTTTTTCCTTCAATGGATGTGAGCTTTAAGTTTTGTTCCATTATAGTAAGAGGATTGCATTCTTGTCATGCCAAACCTATTCAAAAGATCTCCAATGTACTTCTTTTGAGAAAGGAATATGGACTTTGGATGTTGAGTTACTTCAATACCAATATAGTAATGAACATAGCCCAAATCAGTCATTCCAAAAACTTTCCTCAATTTATTCTTTATGGATGCAATGTAGCTTTCATTGTTCCCTGTCATCAAAATATCTTCTAGATATGCCACAAGGTATGCAACTATTTTGCCAACTTTATTGACAAATAAAGTTGCATCATCGAGGTCATAATGTTTGAAATTGAGTTTCAGAAGATGCTCAATTAGTTTTTCATACCAGTCTTGCGGTGCTCGTTTGAGGCCACACAAGGATTTCACAAGTTTTCATACTTTATGTTCATGTCCTTTCACAGAAAATCCTTCAGGCTGGTACATAAAAACATTCTCTTTTAGATCTCCATTCAAGAAAGTAGTTTTTGCATCCATTTGATGGAATATCCAACCGTTCTGAGCTGTTAGGGCAAAGAGTGTCCGGATGGTAGCCCATTTTGCTGTGGGGGCAAAAGTCTCCTCAACCCCTTCCTTCTGTGCAAAATATTTTGCCACAAGCTTGGATTTTTTCTTGTCAAGTGAGCCATCAGCTTTATACTTGTTCCTGTAGACCCACTTGTAGCTAATTGGTTTGGTTCCTAACAGAGGATCAACCAACTTCCAAGTGAAATTCTTTATCAGGGCATCATATTCCTTTTTCATCGCTTCTTTCCATTCATCATGAGAAGCAGATTATTTGAAGCAAGTTGGTTCAAAAGTTGTAGACAAATTCATTTCAAAATAATAAGAAACATCCATATCAATAGGTGAATCAGAGTCATCTACATCACCTCCATTTTGCCAGTTTGAATTTCTAGTTCCTGTCTTTCCAACCTCATTTGGATGAACAGTTTCAAGTGTCTTTATCAAAAACTTTGGAGGACATTTCTCAGATGGTCCAGGCTGGTATATTGATTGAGTTAGGACTGAATCAAGATTGAGTCTCCCAATTCTATCAATCACATCACTTAAAGCATCATCTGTTGTTGGAGTTTCGTGCAAGGCAGAGAGTTCTTCAGAAGAAGATTCCACATGTTGATCTAGTATAGGAATCCCCCCTTCAAGATGTGGAATCTGATTATCAAATTATTGAAATGATTTTGCATTTGCGAATCTATCCAAGCGATCAAGTTTCTGCTCAACAACATTGTTAGTTTTGGATAATTCAAGAAAGATTACATCTCTAGATACAACAAACTTTTTATTGACTTCATCAAACAGACGGTATGATTTGAAGGTGTTTGAATACCCCAAGAAGATACACTTACGAGTTCTTTCACCAAGTTTGTTTCTATGTACCTTTGGTATCAAGGCGTAACAGGTGGAACCAAAGACCCTGAGATGATTTACCGAAGGAACGTGCCCATACCACATTTCATATGGAGCCTTGTTTCTAATAGCATTAAATTGATATCTATTATTTATATATACAACAAATAGAACTGCATCAGCCCAAAACATCAACTTTACATTTTTGAAAAACATCATGGAGCGCACCATATTTAAGATTGTCCTATTCATTCTTTCAGGTACACCGTTCTGTTGGGGATTATAAGTCACACTTGTTTGATGTTTGATCCCATGTTAGCGAAGATAGTTTTCAAATTCATTTGAAGTGTATTCTTTTCCATTATCAATGTGAATAAAGCCAATATGAGATTGTGCATCATTTTCAATCCATGTATGAAATTTCTTGAATGTTTGAAAAGCATCAGATTTGTTCTTTAATAAATAAACCCAACACATTCTGGTGTAGTCATCAATAAATGTCATCATATATTTATTTCCATTTGCAGAAGGAACATGCATTAGACCACATAAATCTAAATGAATGGGTTCAAGTTTTCTTTGTGCTCTTGAATGTGAATCATGAAAACACTGTTTGCTATGCTTTCCTAGAATGCAAACATCACATTGCTTAAGTTTCCTAGGAATTGTAGTCAAACCAGCAACACCATTTTTCTTCAAAAAATGGAGGTTGTCATAGTTTAAATGTACAATCTAGAATTCCATAATAAACTTGATGGAAGTGTACCTTCTTCATAATGAGAATTGTATGAGAAATGTTGTGCACGAGCAGAGGTACCTTGCAGCTTGAGAAGCATTTCTTCTTCTATTCCCCTCATGACAAGTGAGTGGTCAAATGATTTTCTCACCTCATGCTTGCCATCAAAGATATGAGTAGAGTGACCTTGTTGGCAGATGTGCATGGAAAATTTTAGGGGCTAATGTTCGCCCAGTGGGCTAATTTTGATTTTTCCACAAAAAAGATTCGCCAATTTCCAATTTTATAAAAGACGATTCGCCCAAATTTTAGAATATAAAATTATTTTACCTTAAAAATCGCTAACATTATAGAGAGACTGTATATAAAATAATTATAAATTTGATTAATTTTACAAATATATCAATAAACATTTATAATTTGCATATTAGGGATTAGTGAGATTCGCCAAGGTTTTAAACTTCAAGAAAATTTTCCATCCTTAAAATTTTCCTTGCAGATGTGGACCAAGGACAACAAGTTTCTCTTCAGCTGTGGGGAATATAAGACATGATGCAGAAGGAAGACTGGAAGACCAGGCAATTTGAGCCTGATTGTGCCAAGCCCTAATGGCTTGGTTTTTTATTGTTCTACAAAGTATACTACTCCATCAACATTGTCAGTAAATTCTTCAAAAAAATATTTTCTATGAGTCATGTGGCAAGTTGCTCGTGAATCAAGCAACCAATCATTTTTCCAAGAAGCAAGTTAAGCATTAAATAAGTCTTCATTTACTCCAATATTACATTGTGCCACAACATAATGAGTGGATTCAAGTGGTTTACCTTTGTTTGTGTCATTATTTTTACCTTTGGGTTGGTTTCTTTATTGCTCAATTTTGTCCCAAGGTAACTTGCATGTGGAGGCATCATGTGATGCATTTCTTTTGCAGTGTATGCAGTGCAAATCTGAATTTTCTCCTTGAGAGTGTCTACCCCCCCTGCCTCTGAAATATCTTCCTCTTCCTCTTCGACCACCTATTCCTCTAGAAGAATATTGATTATTTTCTTCATGAGCAAAGCACACAGCCTCTTTAGAAGATTCAAGGGTTGTCTTCTTTCCAAAATCTTTCTCTCTTTTAGCAATTTTTTTCACAAGAGGGTCAAAGGTAATATGTTTGAGATTTCCATTTGCTTGCAATGACTCAAGATAATTGGAGTAAGTAGGATAAAGTGACTTCAGAAAAGAGATAAGAGGAATATCCAATTCAACCTTAGTGGCTTTGATATCATGCATTATAGCTTTTACTTCGGATGCAAGAGCAAGAGGATCATTATTTTTCAATTCAAGAGTGAAGACTTTAATCATGAGTTGAACAACTTCAAGTGTAGAATGTGAGTCATAGAGTACTTTTAGCTTTTGTAGGGCTTCGAAAGCAGTTGAAAATGGTGAAATATGGTGACTCACCTCTTCACTTACAGATGCTGCAATTAATGCATAGGCTTTGTTGTTCTTATTTTCTCAAATGGAAAACTTTTTTTCTGAGAAAGGTTTTTCTAGCTCTTTGTCTCTGTCTCCAATACACACTCTTTTCCACAACTCATTGAAAATGAGGGTGTGTTTTATCATCTGGGACCACTTACGATAGTTCTCCTTGCCAGTGAGAGCTATTCCCACAATAGATATGATTGAATGCATACTGTAAAAAAATACTTCTGCTGGCAAAAAATATCTGTTGTGTATTGTAAAAATAGTTCTGATGGCAAAATGTTCTTCAAAATAATACATCCCTATTCTTCCTTCTTGATTAGGTAAGAAATTGATTTAATATACAAAGAGCAAAAATATATTCTATCTATATAGAATAATACCATGTTTTTTTACATTACAATATGGTTGCAATTCAAGAGAAAAAAAAGATAAACAATAGCATCTGCTCAAAAGCGAATCGGAATTCTAATGAAAATAAGAATTTACCAAAAGCTTGGACGGAAATATAATAGGCAATATCATCCTGCAAGTAACTTGCATGAAAGCTCAAATCCTATGCTTTACAATCCTATCACCATACGATGTTGTCTCCTTCTATGCGTTGTTTTCACTTAACATTGCTCCAATGAGAACTGTAACTTAGTATGCCTCAGTAGAATTATGAGCCATACATACATTGTTGAATATCGAACAAACTGGTTGCTCAAAATTAAAATTGTGCAGATATAAGACTCTGGTATGTCTGAGGCTTTTGCTAAGAATCCTCAATCTTGATCTTTGGTGCAATACAGACCAATGTGAAAAATTGCTTTACGCAAATGGGATCTCACCACCAGAATACTCAACTTCTAGAGCAAGAGGGAGGGAAGACACCCAGTCAGAAGCATGAGCTGGTAAGAGCCCTAATGTATTCAGCTTCCAGATTCCTAGCAGCAACACTACTAAGTTCAAGCTAGTGGAAACCACTTTAGGTAGTAGGAGGTCTATTCATGAATCCTGAAAAGGCTCAAAAAAATTTCCAACACCCTGAAGAACACTGATAGGTAGCCAAAGAGCAGAGAAAGTAATCCCAATACTAAACAAGTGCACCATACAAAGATAGGCAACCAAAAAAATAGCGACGAGGTAAATAGAAGATGGAGCAACGATTATGGACAGATAATAGGAGTAGTTATACCAGCTTGGAGAGACAGCAACGTATAGAATCAGTTAGCAATGGAGTGATGTTATACTAGTGTGGAGAGAGCAGCAACATATGGAGTATTCAATAGAGTTTATGGAACAATGTTTATGCCCTCCTCGCTCAAGCGTTACCCAGATTATCACGCAGAGGGCAGACCTTGATTATCATGTAGAGGGCAGACCCAGATTTTTGAAAAATGGCAGAAGGAGTTACAATGGTAGTTAGATGCAAAAAATGTCGTTGGCTATGATACCATGTCAGACGAGGCAGTAGCTCCCCGAAATCAATTCACATTTATTCATTCAAGTTGATCTTTATTATATACATGAGGGAGAGACTGTTCACTTCATCTCCCAGTGACTATTCATATTTCTTATTATTTATTTACATCAGTTACACTTATTCACCCAATCCTAATGATTAGGTGTCAACAACAACATATTGATCTGTTGGCAAAGGTGAAAGAAACATAGAAGCAAATTGAATTGTTGCCAAAGGAAAATAAGGCACAAAATCCTTATGTTTCTAATTTTAACAAAATTTGTTTTGTGAGTTCAGGTTTAGTTGTAGATGCTTGAGGAAATTTAGCACAGGTGAGCAGAAAATTAAAAATGAAAGAAGAATATGCTCTGGAAGTATTTAATCTATCGAACAGAATTGTCCAATTGCTAGAGAGAATGTTGGAAAGTCAATACTCAATGCAGAAATTAGATGTTGCAGAGGGAGATATCCTTAAAGATATTTAGGAAGTTTGGGTAGAGGCAATGTCTACAATGATAGCCAGAGTAGAGGTAATGTCTACAATGATAGCCAGAGCAAGAGCAATGTCTACAATGATAACAAGATAAAAGATAGAAGAAAATAAACAACAATTTGAAGAGTTAGTAGATAGCAACAACAACCTGAAGTAGACTGAAAGTGGTAATAGTGAATGGCAGAATATGGACCAACACAAAGATATACTAGAGATAGAGACTAAAGAGTTATGGAAGTTAATGATGAAGCAGTCCATATGGAGAAAATTGGTAGTAGCAGGAAGAATGGTCAATTAGAGTATGAACCTGATTGACAAGGAGAAGAATATGGAGCAGAAGAAATCGAAAGTACATCAACAACAAAGCAACAAGACATTTGGCAATTACAAAACAAAGTATGGAACCAAGGAAGACAAAGACCAAAAGACACATGATGAAGAGACCATGAATATTTTGTACTTCGAGAGTCTGATGTAGGAGCATTCAGCCCAAGAGAAAATCATTGTAATTAAGTAGACGTGGGGGTAATGTGTTTTAGGGAAAATTATTTCCTAAGTCTCAAGTTAATTAGGCTTTTAAGTGATTTAATTAGATAATGTGAGATGTTTGTAAATGCTCTCAAATAAATGCTACCATGAGTGGGAAATAATGACAAAAGGGTCTAAAGTCAATTAGGACTCTTTAAGTAGTTCTATGATTTGAGGAACTAAGGAGAGCTCTTAGTAATTAAATGGAGATTAGAAGTGGATGTAGAGGATAGAGGATTTAGGACTCAATTCAATAGATTTAGAAATGGAACCAGAATTAGTTAAACAGAGCTTTCTGGTATAAAAGTAAACCTACGGGAATAATAGAGGGAGAGGCCACTGATAGTTGAAGATCAGGCCTATGTGAGACATAGAGTCTTGAATGTAATTATTTGTTATATATATATATATATATATATATATATATATATATATATATATATATATATATATATATATATATATATATATATATATATATATATATATATATATATAGATATATATATATATATATATATATATATATATATATATATATATATATATATATATAGATATATATATATATATATATATATATATATATATATATATATATATATATATATATGTTTACTCCTGATTGTGTCAGTGTGTGTGAAACGATTATTTTTTGAATGAAATACTTGTGAATTCGTATCTTCTGTAACAGGGTTGTAGGCAGATTTCTGAAGGACGCGTAGAGGAGCAGAATGATTTAGAGGAATCATAAAGGGATCTTAGAATCTAGTGGAAGATTAGAGTGAAGCTCTGGAGAAGTTGCGAAGTGAGAATTCACAGAGAATTTTAGCTCAGAGGTAGTTGAGCAGCGGAAGCAAAGGCGGAGTTTAGAAGAAATACACTAAGGAGAGGAATGATTCAGAGGAATCGTAACAGATCATTGAATCCATTCGAAGGATCCAAGAAGAGAGTGATGAAATGAGCATGTGAAGTTAAGCGAGGAGGAAGAGTGCGTATTAAAATAGCAGAAGGATGGGAACCTTTGAAGAAGAGCAAAACCACAGAAGAATTGAAGAAATAGTGTAAAAACCAAGTAAAAAGGGGTAAATGGAGAAGTGAAGTATGGTTGCATAATAGCCGTTGGATATTTAAGATAAATGTCCAGGATTAAGTTGCATTGGTGGAATGCTTTTGGAGACATCAGAATGGGCATTTGAATTAGAGCGATCACGATCACGCGATTAAGTGTGGATCGCCAGATCGAGATTCAGATCGACGGTCCAGATCTAATCGCTAATCGCATATCAGAGTAGTCAAGGGATAGTGTGATATCACCGATATGGTGGAATGCGATACGCCAATAGCCGATAATTGGTCATCAGAGATCGAAGGTATCGGAGAATGGATTGATGGGAAAAGTGTTGTGGGGTGGTTTGAAGGAGCAGACCCAATGGAGTTATAGGCATGAGTGTAATGGTTTTGAGTTCCGACCTATGTGTTCCGGCTGGGTTTTCCCATTGATTCCTCTATACTTCAATATTTTATTGTCGCGTGGGTTAATAAAGGAACAGTGGAAGATTAATGCTCTCTATAGTTAATTGGCTCTTATGTTAAGGCTTAACAACATATTTATAAGCTTCTGATAGACTTTTATATCAGAGGTAGAAAGGGTGATGAGGCATGTATGTGTTATGTGCCTTAGAGGAGCGATAGCTGATTGTGATAAAGGTGGCATCGATATCTGTGCAGAGGCCATACCAAGGAGGAAAAAGGTGTGTTTGCGTATGTTTTCCTTTGTAAATGGTTTTATAAGGAAAATAGCACCGATAAAAGGTTTTGTGGGTTAAATATATGTGTAGCCAATGTTTAAAGAGGGAAGGTTACATATATAAGTGGTTAAAGGGATAATGAAGGTTATGAGGAGGTTTAAAGACCCGATAGGAGATTTAAGAGGGGTGATTGAGTTCTGATATAAAGGAACTGATAAAAGAGGGCCTTAACCATTTGTGGTTGATGATTTGACTCCTTTTTTAGAATTAAATACTTGGGACAGATGTGTGGATGCATTTTACATGCATACTGTGGGTATAAGCAGGGGTAACCCTGCCATCATTAGTGGTATTAGAGAAGAATTGTTGAGTTTGCACAAAGAAGAAGGTAATGTGCATAAGTCAACTAATGAATGATAGACGCTACAGTAGGAGATTGTAAGGGAACTTTTGGAGTTCTTGGGATATTGTAGCAGTTCCAGCAAAGGCTTGGAGTAGAGAGTAGCAAAGAATTCCTTGAAGAAAAGTGAGAGCAAGATTGCTTAGTACAAGTTCTGAAGGAAAAAGGACTTGGAGACTAAACATAGGACAATCCATTCAAAGTGAAGAAGAATGGGAGAACAATATCATACATAGATCTTGGAGGTAAGATAGTTTTTTCGTTTCAAATTGAAATCAAAGATTGCAGTTGCAGATGAAGCATCTCAGCAAAGGATAGCAAGAGAAGCTTTGAGAGGAGAAATAGATGTGTTCTTGAAGGCAGAGTAAGGAAAACACTCTGAAGAAAAGTGGCAGTGAACCTGAAAATCCAACAAGAGATTGGATAGACAGGACAACTAAAGTGTTCTCAAGAGAGAGCGAGAGATTACAGAAGCCTAAAAGGAGCAAAGGGGTTTCTCAAGTGGAGGTTCTAGATAGAGGACCCGTTCTTACCAAAATAATGAGTGAGTAGAGCTTAGTAAGGTAAGATTGCAGCGAGGAGGACTAGCTATTACAAAGGCTTGTTGCAGATGAGTGAGGAGCTCATGAAGGAAGAGGAAAAGAAGATGACTACTGATAGTCATAATAGAGGTTCAGAGAGAAGCCACAATAGAAGATATGAGAAGAATAATGCAAAAGCATATGGGAAGAGACTGAGTCAAGAGAAGATTGAAAAGGAGTTGGCTGAAATAAGAAAAGAACTTGATGTGTTAAAAATGCGGCTAGAAGAAATCCAGAGACTAGGTTGGGTATTAAGGAGGAAGGCAGTAGAATGGCATAAGATGCAGAGAAAGCTACAACAAAAGTAGGTAAAGTGGCTGAGGGAAAAAATCAAGGAAGTCGAGTTGAAAATGGAAGAGTACATTTGTGAACCAGAACAGGGAGAAATTCTGGGAGAAAGTGAAGAATATACTAAAGATAAAGAATGGAGATCAAGTGAAGATATCATGAACTATTGGGATAGTTCTAAACGACATGAGGAGATGCTGACTGAAGATGAAGAGATGATGTATAAGGCCATCAAGCCTTGTGTTTTTGAACCTAATAGTTTTGGTGTTCTTGCAGTATGCATAAGAGAGGATAGACAATTTTGTGAGGTTGTCAAAAGCATGGAGGAGTATCTTACAGAAGATGAATACTCTGAAGTGAAGCTGAATACAACTCTTAAACTAAAGTCTAAAGAGAAATGTGTTTTAGGGGATAAAAGGTACTCTAGATCAGCAGAGTATGATGAAGAAGACCTCTCAAATGAGGAAAGTATTGAGCTGTTATAGTAGAAAGAACTCATTGACAAATTAATAGTTGGAGCTCTTACGAGACAAGAACAATTCATTGTGAAGGAAGGAGATGAAGTTGAGCCTCAGGAGCTGAATCACGTAGAAGATTCCGAGCAGCAATGAAATGTGATGAGTGAATAGTTGAGTAAGACTGCCATGTCTTATGATTTTAAAATTAGTAATTTATGGATGATTGCAAGTACATCACAGGAGAATGAAAAAACGTTAGAGTTTGTGAGAGAGAAAGAGAAGAATTTGAAATCTTTTTAGATCATGACTGAGATGACAAGATCTCGGAATCAGGAGGAGATAGAAGAATCACCTAGGAGTAGGCAGCAGAATGATAGAGCTACCATACGGGAGGAAGATGGCAGTCTTATTTCAATGAAGACTGAAGAAATGTTTTCCCAAAGAAATGATCCAATGAATCTCATTGGGGAAGGATAGAGATTGTTTAAAGATGATATGGAGGTTCTTAAAGAAGAAGAGGGTAAGTATGAAAGGGAGGCAGTAAGAATAAAACAATTTCAAGGAAGAGTTAACTAGCAGTAGGCTAAGGAGGAAGATGTTCACTATTGTGAACAAAAGCAGATAGATATGATTGAATAAGATGGTATGGAGAAGATACTAGCTGACAATCTCATGAATTCTATTGAGAATTCAAAACAATATACTCATGTGCTGACAGAGGTGAAAGAAACATAGCAGCAAACTGAATTGTTGCCAAAGGAAAATAAGGCACATAAGCCTTATGTTTCTGATTTTAACAATTGTTTTGTGAGCGCAGGTTTATTTTCAGATGCTGGAGGAAATTTGGCACATGTGAGCAGAAAAAAAAAATGAAAGAAGAAGATTATGTGGAAGTATTTAATCCATGGAAGAGAAATGTTCGATCGCTGGAGAGAATGTTAGAAAGTCAGAATTAATTGAAGAAATTAGATGTTGCAGAGGGAGATATCCTTAAAGATATTCAGGAAGTTTGGGTGGAGGTAATGTCTACAATGATAGCCAGAGCAGACGCAATGTATACAATGATAGCTAGAGCAAGAGAAATGTCTACAATGATAGCAAGAGAAAAGATAGAAAAGAATAAACAACAATTTGAAGAGTTAGTAGACAATAACAACAACCTGAAGCAGAGAGAAAGAGGTAACAATGAGTGATAGAATATGGACCAGCCCAAAGATATACTAGAGATGGATATTAAAGAGTTATGGCAGTTAATGATGAAGCAGTCCATATGGAGGAAATTGGTAGCAGGAGGTAGGATGATCAATCAGCGTATGAACCTAACTGACAAGGAGAAGAAGATGGAGCAGAAGACAAAAGAAGTACAACAACAACAAAGGAACAAGACATTTGGGCAATTACAAAACAATTTATGGGACTGAGGAAGACAAAGACCAGAAGACACATGATCAAGAGATCATGAATATTTTTTACTTTTGGAGTCTGATGCAGCAGCATTTAATCCAAGAGAAAATCATTGTAATTAAGTAGACATAGGGACATAATGTGTTTTAGGGAAATTAGTTTCCTAAGTCTCAAGTTAATGTAATATTTAGGATTTTAAGTGATTTAATTAGATAATGTGAGATGCTTGTAAACACTCTCAAATAAATGAGAACATGAGTGAGAAATAATGACAAAAGAGTCTAAAGTCAATTAGGACTCTTTAAGAAATTCCATGATTCGAGGAACTAAGGATAGATCTTAGGAGTTAAATGGAGATTAGAAGTGGACGTAGAGGATAGAGGATTTAGGAGTCAGTTCAATAGATTTAGGAATGGTACCAGAATTAGGTAAACAGAGCTTTCTAGTATAAATGTAAGCCTACATCAGAATAGAGGGAGAGGCCACTGATAGCTGAAGATTAGGCTTGTGTGAGACACAAAGTCTCGAATGTAACTATTTTATATATATATATATATATATATATATATATATATATATATATATATATATATAGATATATATATATATATATATATATACATACAGATATATATATAGGTCTATTCATGACTGTGTCAGTGTGTGTGAAACAAGTATTTTCTAAATGAATTAGTTGTGAATTTGTAAGGTCTCTAACAGGGTGGCAAGAAGAATTTTGAAGGACGTGCAGAGGAGGAGAATGATTTAGAGGAATCATAAAGGGATCTTAGAATCTAGTGGAAGATCAGGGTGAAGCTCTGGAGAAGTTGCAAAGCAAGAATTCGCAGAGGAGTTCAACTCAGAGGAAGTTGAGCAGCAGAAGCAGAAGGTGGAGTTCTGAAGAAATACTCAGAGGAAAGGAATGATTCAGAGGAATAATAATGGATCATTGAATCCATTCGAAGGATCCAAGAAGGCAGTGATCAAAGGAGCATGTGATGTTAATCCAAGAGGAATAGTGCGCAGCGAAATAGCAGAAGGATGGGAACCTTTGAAGAAGAGAAAAACCATAGAAGAACTGAAGAAACAGTGTAAAAACCAAGTAAAAAAGCATGAACGGAGAAGTGAAGTATGGTTGCACAACAGCCATTGGATATTTAAGATTAATGGCCAATATTAAGCCTCATCAGCAGAATCCTTTTGAAGACATCGAAATGGGCCTTCAAATCGGAGTGATCATGATCATGAAATTAAGTGTGGATCATCAGATCGAGATTCAGATCGATGGTCTAGATCTAATTGCTAATCGCATATCAGAGCAATCAAGGGATAATGCAATAGTGCTGATATGGTGTAACATGATACGCCAATAGCCGATAATCAGCGATCAGAGATCGGAGGTGTCAGAGAGTGGAATGATCGATGGAGTGGTGTGGGGAGGTCTACAGGAGCGGGCCCGATGGAGTTATAGTCACGCGTGTAATGGTTTTGAGTTCCAACCTATGTATTCTGGCGAGTTTTTCCCATTGATTCCTGTGTACTTTGATATTTTATTGTCTTGGGGGTTTATAAAGGAAAAGCGGAAGATTAATGCTCCCAATAGTTAAGTGGTCCTGATGTTAAGGTTTAAACACATATTTATAAGCTTCTGATAGACTTGTATATCAGAGGTGGAAAGGGTGATGGGCATGAATGCGTTATGTGCTGCAGAGGAGTGATACCCGATTGCAATAAAGGTGGCATCGACATTTGTGCAGAGGCCGTACCGAGGAGGAAAAAGGTGTGTTTGCGTATGTATTTCCTTTGTAAATGGTTTTATAAGGAAAATAACGTTGATAAAGGGTTTTGTGGGTTAAATATATGTGTAGCCAATGTTTAAAGAGGGAAGGTTACATATATAAGTGGTTAAAGGGATAATGAAGGTTGTGAGGAGGTTTAGAGACTTGATAGGAGTTTTAAGAGGGGTGATTGAATTCTGATATAGAGGAATTGATAAAATATGGCCTTAACCATTTGTGGTTGATGATTTGACTCCTTTGAGAGTTAAATAATTGGGATAGATGTGTGGATGTATTTTACATGCATTCTGTGGGTATAAGTGGGGGTAACCCTGCCATCAAGACATATGTTCCGTATCAACTGTTAGCTGAGTGGTTCATAAAATCCTTGTTGCCATCAATCACCGAGGATGTGGAAAATGGTGGAGTTGTCACAGAAGAGCAAGTAATTGCTCATTCCCAATACTTGGATTTGATTTACACACAATCCAACATGCTTTATGTTAAAATTCCTAATGCACCTTCACCAGCGTTCACTATTCGTCCTCCTCCACAATCAAGTAAGGACTCTCATGTCAACGATGGTGTGATCTGTTCTTCGAGCACGCAAATGATAGAAAAACCATTTGGTCAAACCCTTGCCATTAACAATCAAAATACAATACATTAGAAAATACTCTTGCTTCTAAAATTAAGGCATGTCATCTGAAAAAGGAAAAAATCCAAAGCAATCAAGGAACAAGAAAAAGGGAAAAAAAAAAAAGAAGCAAGATAATTCCCCTCCAGATAAATCAACTGATTCCTCTACTTTGGCAAGGAAACCTCGTTATCCATGTCTAATCTGTAATGACGAGAATTTTACAAGAGATTGTCCACAAGACTCCAAGTTCTCTAAACTTTTAAAGACTTCAAACACATAAACAATGTTGACTGGTCTATTTCCAAACCTAGAGACTCATTTGGTTGCAATAGACCATGCTTCCACATCCCAAGTACTCATGTTATCCATCACAATGCCACAAAATGAAGTTTTCGTGTCAACGAGAAATAAATATTATGGAAATCCATCATCATCGTCGAATAATTAGGCCACTGATCAACCTAATCCTTTGACTTCGACTTCATCTGAAAATGTTCCACCCATTGTACCTAAATTAACAATAAAACCACCAAAGGGAGTTGTTCACAAATTGACATTTAACCCTCGGGCTTGAGTAGCTCAAAATTACAACATAGTGGAAGATCTTGCTCAGTCACCTTCTGCTATGTCGACACTGGAGGTGTTGCAAAACTGTCCCTCTGAGAAGCAAGCTTTACTATCAGCAATAGGTGGAATAGATCCTACAGATTCAAATGTTGTGGTTTTTAACCATACGGGATATTCACCACAATTACCAGCGTAGTTAGCTTTCCTAATTCAAGTAAAAGCTCTCAATAAGTATGTCCATCGAACTATTATTGATGAGGGGGCATCTACTTGCATTATGTCAATGAGCTGCTGGAAAACACTTGGTTCGCTGTTGTTGTCACGATCACCAGCCATGTTGAAATATTTTGATGAAAGAACATATATTCCATGTGGGAATTTGAGTAACCTGCAAATCAAGCTAAGGTGAAAAACAATTATTGTTGAGGTTGAGGTAGTTGACGAACCCCTCGATTACAACATTTTACTAGGAAGGCCTTGGGTATATGTTATGGCTTTTGTGGTTTCCACATGATTTCGTACTATTGCATTCCTTTTTAAGGGTGGAATCATATTCATTGATCATCTAACCTTCTTTTCCAATAGTTCACGGGATATGGGAAGCATTCCATTGATACACAGACCCCTGTTGTCACTTCAAAGTTTTGGAGTAGGTCTCTTTAAAGATCCTTCCTTAATGGGTACTTTTACCCTACCGTAACCATCTGATTTGGCAGAAGTGGCAAGAGTAGAGACTTGAAACATGATTTCCTCCACCTCAATTGATTTAAGGAGGATTACCAACAAAGTTGAAGTTGATAGTAATATTGGGGTGATTCCATTAAGCACCATTGAATCATCATAGTAATCAATTTTTTGGGCTTGTGTGGCAAACCCAAATCCGCACTCAAAAATTGTATGGGTAGATCGATTGTTAGAATATGGTACCTATTCAGGTCCTTTTTCTTGTATACATTCTATGGATGAAGGAGTCATCAAATCAATGATGATAGGAGAGGAACCATGGGAAGATTATCATCATTGTTCCCATCTTCCAGATGACATTAAAGATTATTCAAATGAACTAAACCACCCATTAGTTGTTGATTTCCTAACGAATTCAGTTTTCATAGACGTGATTGAATCTAAGAAAAACCTGTCAAACATTAAAGAAACAATTTCTATTAATATTTCGACCAAGCCTAGTATTGTAGATAATATTCATGTCAGAAAATCTTGTTCTCCATTAGAACTTGATAATTACCGTGCTCTCTTTCATGAATTTAGAGATATCTTTTCATGGTCTTACAAGGAGATGCCAGGCATTGACTCAAGTATTGTTGAACATGAGATCAAAATGTACCCTGATGTCAAGCCAGTTCGAAAGCGGCTTCGACCTGTTCATCCAAAAAAAGCTACTACAATTAAAGCAGAGGTTGGAAACTTTTTCGGGTTGGTTTTGTTTACCCTATTCCTCTTACTGACTGGGTTTCCAATATTGTTCCTATCATGAAAAAACAAGGAACAATATGAGTGTGCATTAATTATAGGGATGTAAATCAGGCATGTCCAAAGGAAAATTATCCTACATCGTTTATTGACTAGATTATTGATGAATGTGCCAAATGTGAAATATTTTCATTTATGGATGGTTTTTCCGGCTACAACCAAATCAATATACGCCCATAGGACCAATCAAAAATAGATTTTATTTTTCCATGGGGCACATTCGCCCATATGAAACTCCCATTTGGTTTGAAGAATGTTGGGGCCACGTTTCAGAGGGCAATGAATTATGCCTTCCATGACATTAATCACATTGTTCAACCTTACCTTGACGGTTTACCTGCTCATTCACGAAAGCGGACTGATCACCTACAACACTTGAGAGCAATACTTTTACGATGTCGACACTAAAAGATTCAACTCAATCAACACAAATGTGTGTTTTGCGTTGGTTTTGGTCGATTGCTTGGATTTGTAGCATCTCGAGAAGGGATTCGACTAGATCCATTAAAGATTTAGGCAATTCTATATTTGCCTCCACCTTCAAATATTTTATAGCTATAGAGACTCCGAGGGAAAGCCAACTTTCTGAGGAGGTTCATTCCTAATTATGTTGAAATGGCTAAAGGTTTTACATGTATTTTGAAAAAGGAGATACCCTTTCATTGGGATTAGGTCGCGCAAGCTTACTTTGATGCTCTTAAAGATACCTTGATTAGAGCTTCATTAATGTACTCTCCAAATTACCGAAATGACTATTACCTATATCTCATTGCTACAGATACAACCATTGGCATGGTTTTAGTCCAGGAAGAAAATGGGATTGAACATCCTATTTGTTACTTGAGTCATAATCTCAACGATACAGAAAGTAAATACTTGTATGTCGAAAAAATAGCTTTGGCAGCTATGCAGCCTATTCAACGATTTCGCCAGTATATCCTGTTATGAAAAACAACTGTCATTTCAGATTGCAACCCTATGACATACATTTTGTTTTGTCAATTGCTGGGGGGAAAATATTCAAAATGTATAGTTATTCTATAGGAATTTGGTTTGGAATTTATCAAGTCCAAATCAAAGAAATCACTAGTTTTCACAGAGTTACTATGTGACCTTCCCTTGACCTCCATCAATTCAACATCTAAACCATGAGTATTGGATGAGTCTCTATTTCTAATTTTGCCATCTGACGCATGGTATGTAGATATACTGATCTATCTCAACACCCAAACTTTCCAGCTAGATACCTCTCACTCGCAACAATGATGTATTTATTACCAAGCCAAAGATTATTCAATCATTGGCAACACACTTTACCGTCGTGGTATCGATATAGTTTTACAAAGGTGCCTCACACATGAGGAAGATGAGAAAGCACTGAATGATTGCCATTCCAATGCCTGTGGTGGACACTTATCTGGATATGCAACTGCATAGAAAATTCTCTGTGCTGGTTACTTCGGGCCAACTATATTTAAAGATTGTATTATTGTTGTTAGAAGCTATCATGCATGCCAGATATATGACCGAAAAACTAGATTACCACCTGCACCACTACATCCAGTCATTGTTGTTGGCCCATTCGCCAAATGGGGCATTGACTTTATGACATGTAACCCCACCTTGGCCAGGGGGCATGGGTATATTATAGTCACCATTGACTATTTTACCAAATGGGCTGAGGCGATGCCAACATTGAACAACAGTGGCGAAACGACTGCTCTTTTCTTTTTTAACCATGCGGTTGCCGAGTTTGGTGTACCACAAGCCATAGTTATAGATCATGGGTTGCATTTCCGCAATCACATGATGGCTGAGTTGACTGCTAAGTTAGGAATGGCACATGATAGCTCTACCCCATATTACCTGCAAGCAAATGGAGAAGTTGAGGCTATCAACAAGGTCTTGAAGCGAATGTTGCAAAGAATGATAGGGGTTCATAAGAGAAGCTGGCATTTAATCATGTACTCTCCCTTGTGAGAGTATCACACCTCGGTGAGAAATGCAACTGGATTTACACCCTTTCAGTTGGTGTATGGTTTGGTGTATGATTTATCACTCAGATTTTCCCAGAAGTTGTAAGAAGAGGGAAAGGGGTCTGAGATAATCACAAACCAACTTTTAGGTATAGAATCTAGCCAATCTATATCTCGAGAGGGCTCTCTCTTTAGGGTTTAGCTTTGTTTGAAAGATATTAGACTAGTTATGAAGCTTGAGGATTTTGATTGTGTTTGGTGGTGAAATTTAGTAGCAGAGGGGTAGGACTGAATATTTTAGGCCATTGGGCTAATGGAGTCAAAAGAAGATAGCTCAACTGGATATGGTTTTTCAACAAAGGATGGCTTCACAGGGCAAGATAGCTAAATAGGGAGCAAATAGAGACTTGAAAATATGGAATGGACTTAAAAGGTATGAAGGGAAATTAAGAATCCTTCAACATGTTTTAAGAGAGTGAAAATCACTGACCACCAATAAAAAACAATTAAAGGTTTTTTTACTAAGTGATCATAAATGAGTAAATTAGGAAACAAGAGCAATTAAGAATTCACTGCTTATGCTAGTTTAGAATAAAACATTTAGAATAAAAACAATTGAAAACATATTGCACTTAAGCACTTTTTGAATTATTCTTTTTCGTTTTAATATTCAGATATGAAACACAATTGATATAATAAACAAGAGAACAATAACACATGAGATATAAGATACTTATTTGTTTGGCATTTCACACATGAATCCTATGAAAAGTCCTTTGCATTAATTCTTCATCCAGCTAGCCATGCAAGATTTGTCCAACAACACTTTATTCCAAAGTAATAAGTTTTACAGCAATGTCTAAGAATCCACCCTAAGTACACTGAATGAGGAAGTATTTATACAAAAACTTACAAAAAAAATATATCATAACAAAGTGAGATATATTCTAGGATGAATAACAATAAGTTACATGAAAAATAGAGACATATGGTCTTGTAGATAGGAAAAAAGACAAAATTATGGCTTCTTGTTCCTATTCTTGTGAATGTGCTCGAGGCAATCCCTATGATTGGGCATGTTGTTGTCTTATTTGTAATTCTATGCTGGCTGCCCTGCTTTTGATCTTCTTACTGATACTCTTTACGTACTCTAATACTCTTTGAACTGTTTGATCCCTGTTTACCTTCTGTTACCATCATTGACTACAAGTTCGTACAAGTTCTTACCCAACGAGGGTTTTATGTCATTTTCCCCAAATTCTACCTTTTGCATATTGGGTTTTCGGCTCACGTAGCATAGGGTTACATAATATTCAGTGTTAATGTATGGTATTAAAACCTTTTTGGTAAATAGGATGAGCGAACTCTGCTCCCATTTCCAGTTTAGTGCGTCGCCACTATTTTACGTCTGGCTTATACTGTCAAAATTTTACAAATTCTCATCAAATTTTGTTAGGGTTTCTTGTATAATATAGTAGGTTGAGCACCATGTGTTTCTTTTCTATAAGTTTCCCATAGTTATGTTTATTATGCCGAGCCCGAACAATGCAACACTGCTTTTCTTTGTTTCCAATAACTGATTGCTTTTATAATTTAAATCATCCATTGTTTTTCCTTATGCAATAGTTTACGGTATGCATGCATCATCTGAAATTTTTGTCTACACTGGTATTTGAATTTATTATAATCTTTTTATAAAGTCAATGCGTAATGGAACGTTGACACTCCACACTTTGGAACGTAATCATCCATTGTTCTCTTCGTTTTCTTTTGTTTTTACGGTTCTCTTTGTTTTCTTTTGTTTTTACGGTGGAGATTTTTCTTTTGTTTTTACGGTGGAGATTTTTTTTTTTAAATTTTCTTGCGTAGAAATATTTCTTATTCAGATTGCCATGATTATTTTACTAGTGTATGATATTAATTTCTATTTATTTCTAGAGCTGTATATTTATCTTCTATCCTTTGCACTATTTTCTGTAAAATAAATTTTCACTTTTCTATTTTGAAAACAATAATTGTAGGCACAATAAATTTATTACAAGATTATTTAATTTGTCCTTATTGTAACTAGGGACTGTTTCTAAGTTGCTATTAAGTTAGTTTTTCCTAAAGACAAACACAAGTTCTTGCCTTTTTTTTTTTCTTTTAATTTCTTTAAGACTATATGCACTATGCTTTATCATTCTTAGCCAGAATCCAAATCATACTTGTAAACATAGTAACCTTAAAGTACTTTCAATGAAAATAATTTTCCTTTCGATCATTGTAAACATAATTCTATTTTCCAATCTTTAATCAAACAACAACCTCACACGTTCCATTAATAGATATCATTAATAGCAGTGACAACAGATAACTTTCCCTTTACTCTGCCAAAATAAAGTCATTGTCCCTTCTAATAAATTTTTTCACAACTATAAAATTCTTCTATGGAAAGACATTATTTATTTATCGACAAATTTACAAAGACATGTAAATAATTTCACATTATAGGAAATACATCAAATATATATTCCATGTTTTTGAAAATGTGAATTTAAATACTTATTTGTCTTAGGTCAGGAAGAAAGGAAATTCAACCAGGAGAAATGCCACTCCTCCCAACCAATGAGAATGTAAATCACTCCCAATTCTTCCCCCAAGTCTTTTCAATTTCTAGAAGAATTGATTGGCAATCACTTAGCAAGGTCTTTTCTTACACATCAAGTCTATACCAATATAGGCAAGAACTCACAGACTCCCAACTCTAACGTAGGGTTTCCATTGACCTACAATGCAACTCAAGAATACATTAATTGGAAACATTCCGCCTTACCTTAATAACATCATGTTCAAGGTACCAATTCCATTTCTCCTATCTTAGTTGCCTCAGGTTTCCTCGCATACCCTGTTGGATTCTTTCCACATTAGAGATTATTTATCTCTAGGGAAGGGAGTAACTATCTTTCCTCTCATACTCTCTTGGCTTCTTTCCCCATTTGAAATGATGTATCTCTAGGGAAGGGATTCATCTAAGGTCATTTCCCGTGAATTTAAAGACTTACACCCACTGCAACTACATATCATGAGAAAGCGCCTTACATACACCATTATACGGGTAGGGTGGGAGGTTTTTTTTCTCCATGAGACTGAAAGCGCATCCCGTCTACCAGATAATCAATCACTACTAGTGAATCAGAAGCATGTCTCGGATGACTGCCACATACAATTTGAAGATTCCTACCACTTTTGTCATAGATACGACCTTCTCCATATGAATATAAAGTAGATGGAATCAATCCCTATTTCGCACCCTACCGACTATCCACGGCTATGCCATGTGGGCTTCACTTGGGAAGCAATACCATACCATGTGGGTTCATATGGGGGGATATATATTAAGGAAAAAATGACATAATATATTGGGGGATATATACAAGGTAAAGGATTTTTATATTAGCAAGTATAAAAAATGGAGCTCAAAGTTAATGAAAAAAAATAAAAAGGGGTATAAAAAATGTTAATGAAAAAATGGATACCTACAGTACCTAGTGCAATTAGGGGTTTTTAATTTCAGAAGGTGTATTGGGTTCATATTGGTAGGGGATTAAATAATGTGAATTTTAGATATATTTTCCAATATGTAGTCAAATTAAGGGTATTGTTTAATATGCCACGAATGCACATGATATGTCATAGGTTCATTGAGTGAATCCCCCGTGGGATATGCCAACTGGCTATAAGAAATGACCACCTTCAGACTACCCTATCCTCAGTTTTTTTATTGTCATGTTGTTTATAATAACACTTATGTTGATTTCTCCAAAGTTGACCCAATTTCCCAGATCTGGCCAGATGGAACAACACTTATGAAGCATTCACTGAAATGTGACTCAGAATCAAGGAGAGATGAACGATATATATTCGGACGATGGGTGCACCTCAATGATCGACATGTCAAACAGTGGACAAATGAGCATCTTGATAAGCCACCTTTTAGTACTGAGTTGACCTACTTTAATGGGGTGGGGTAAACTGAAGAATGGGCAGGATAGCCACTCACTAGATGCCACCTCTGCCTGACAACCCAACCACTAAAACCATTGATCAATTCTAATTCTTATTTAGGATAGAATTTCCCATAAAATAAAATTTTAAACACTAAAGTTTTCCACTAGGTTTTCCACATAGCCCATGATTTACCATGTATTTACAGTAAAAGGAAATTAAATATATACCTTTCACCAAAACGTGTTACACTCAAGGTGAGAGATAGAATCGTTTTTTTATGCTTGGAATGTCAAATAGCACTTGGAAAACAATTTGAGTATCCCTTCTTTACATAAAATTTAGAAAACACATTATTTTTTTACACACATGTCTAAAAACAAAAAAATATATCACATAGTGTTTTTATTTTTCATATTTTATTTTAACTATTTCAAAATAAAAAAATCAAAATCAAAATAAAAAAAATAAAAGAGATATTTCTCTTAGGGTTTTTATTTTTTATTTTAACTAATTTAAAATACAAAATTTAATTTTTTCAAAGTTAAACAATTTCTAACATGAATTCGGACCAATTATATTGGAAACAGGCCTTTTTTGCTTCCATTTAAAGAGAACACCACCACAAAAATTAACCATTCCACATAGAATTTTTTTAATTAAAAACGTTTTCAAATTCAAAATCATATGGATTACTAGAGTTTAAAATTAACCAATTGAAAAACTGCAGAGTAACATTGTTTTTTAAATCAAACATTAAAAATTAATTTTAAAATCTAATAATTTCATATTTTGCAAAAGCCGATAAAACACAAATAACAATATACAAAAATTATACCACTAAAGCATTTGTATAAACAAAAGGAATATAGTCCATGCATCATTGTATTTATTAACGACTTTAAAATATGAACAGAAATATATAAGAACATTTATATGAAATATTAATCAAAATTTTATGAATTTAACTATATATATAAAATTAACATTTAATATATGGGAAAGTCTTTAAATTTTATATTTAAAGTTAAATTTAGAAATTGTTTGATCTGGTTTATGGGAGGTTAGTTATAAAATTTAAAAGGTATAATAATTGGTAAAGTAGGTATGAAATTAAATATCTCACTTTTTTAATAACATTAAAATTTTGTAGAATTAATATGCAGGTTAGAGATAAGGTAATATTTAAAAGAATAGTGATAAAATTCATATATAATAATAATAATATATAAATGATGTATATGAAAATTTATTTTGAAAATGGTTAGAAAAATTAATGAAGAATATATTTAACATAAAACAAATTTAGTTCAAAAAATTCACAAGTAAATTATATAAAAAAATATGAATTAAATTATGAAAATTTGTAATTACCCCATATAAATAAATCAACTAATAAGTGAAAAACATAAAACAACAAGGAGTCACCCTTTCATAAATAAAGGATTAAAAATGAATTTTGATAGCATACATTATTTAAATCTTATTTTAAAAGGAGAATAAAACTGTATTTAGAAAAGCAAGTAAAGCCCATAAAACTCATATAACTATGTACTATATTTTATATTAGTTAAGCATATTTACTATGTACTAAATTTTATATTATTTAAGCATTTGTATTAGCAAAATAAATATAGTATTTATATCACTATATTTATTAATTATCTAATTATTACAAAAATAAATATAATATTTATGTTATTATAAATTTACTAACTATATAATTATTTTTAAATGAGAGAATGTTATAAGAACATTTATAAAAGAGGTATTAATCAAATTATATTTATATATATATATATATATATATATATATATATATATATATTATATTTGGAAATTATTTGATCTTTAATATACATGCATGAAATTAAATAAGGAGGGAATATTATAAGAATATTTAGAAGATGTATTAATAAAATTATAATTATATCTATGGCTTGAAAGTGAAGGTAAGCAGGCTAAAGGCCAAGCAGGTTTCAGAAGGCATCACTCAACAACAGACCACCTCGTTACGCTTACGATCATTGCAGAGGAATGTGGTAATGATAAATCCAATTTATTTTGTTGGTTTGTGGACTTTAGTGTTGGAAATAATACTGAGAGGGGGGGTGAATCAGTATTATCTAGTTCTTTTTAATAAATCTTCCTTATTTATACTTTGAATTATTCTTGTATGTCAGTACAATAAAACAATGAGCATGAATAAGAAAAATAGATAGTCACACCAAAGAACACCAGATGTAAGGTGGAAACCCAATGTGGGTGAAAACCACCTGCTCCAATATGTCTCTATCTTCTTTTAATTAGAAACTCCTTTTACAATGATTTTGTACTGGTGCAATCCTTTACCAGTACGCAGGGTGCAACTTGCAGAGAGCTACAACTCTCTCTCGTTTTCCAGTCTCTCCTGGAACAGAGCTACAACCCCCTACTTCTTTTCTTTCAAGGACCACTTTTCATAAATTTTCAAACTGGATCCACGAACATTAAATGTTCATCAAGTACAAGTAAATCACCCAGTCAACTGCAGTAACCAGATCAATAGTAACAGAAAACTAAACCTAGAACACCTTATCAACAGAGAAAAATTAGTCAAATAAATGCCTTAAGACAGGTACGCAATTTTTCTTTATCTGGCATGCGTTGCTACGCACTTCACCTTTTGCGCCTCTGTGCATCCCCGCAGAGAGCCTGGAACTGCACTGCGTATCCATGCACTGTTCCTTCAAACGCGTTGCGTACCTTCACTGTGCCCACGCACCCACTGCTTCTATCGCGCCGCGTACCTACGCACCTGTGGCTTCTGTAGCGTCGCGTACTTTCACTGTGCCTCCGCACCTGAACCTCTGTCGCGCTGCGTACCCATGCACTCCGCCTTCTTCCGCTCTGCGTACCCACGCACTGCGCCTTCTTCTGCTGTGCGTACCCATGCACTGCGCCTTCTTCTGTTGTGCGTACCCACGCACTTGCACAATTAATCACCTGCGTACCTTTGATTAGGGCTGAATAGGCAGTCCCCCAGTGTGCCACAGATAGTCAGATGCCCAGATCTGATCATGCGCTCAAGAGATCACACTTCATAGATTCACTTTCAACTTAACTTTTATATAGATCAAGCTTTTAAACTGATAACCCAATATTTCAGATCTTATGATATTCAATTTGCAAAGATACCTTAGCCAAGAGATCTCCTTCACTATTTATAGTCAAGCCCTTATTCACACCATGGGACAAAACCATTAATAACCAATACAAGGGATCCAAACCGGGGAAAAGTTAGATCCTATACCACGGGCCAAAACCATAGAATCAAGAATGGCGGGCTAAATACCACGGGCCAAACATAAGAAACCCCACATGAGCACGCTTCTCTACCTTGAAGTAAGTGAACTGGGGGTCCACACCTTCTGAACGGATGACCTGCGTGTATGGTCGCAACTCCTGCATGGTGTACCTGCGGGTATGCACGTTTTTCACTGAGCACATTCGTACTTCTTAATTTTTATCATTTTGAGAGCCTTATCAGAGTTTTGCCACTTGAGGGTGTTGCCATCAAGTACAACATCTGTAACATAGAGCCATACCAGAATCATAATGCCAACAATCTCCCCCCTTGGACTTGATGGCAACCTCAAGATCCTCAACGTCATTCTCCCCCTTTGACATCAAGGGCAAAGGGTTATGCTCCCCCTGAGAACATGCTCCCCTTGACTGTAAACCAGATCTGCAAAGGAGAACCATAATCCACTAAACACCATAAATGACCATGAAAGAGATAAAGGCATATTGCAGCAATATTCAGACCAGCATCCGTGATCTACTTCTGTACTTCCTCCATAATGCCAATAATGCATTATATGCTCCCCCTGAACCTGGGCCATTCGATGTTCGACCAATCCGCAACCCAGCACATGTACGCATATACCCCAGATGAGCCTTGCGTACAACCAACAATCAGAAGAGATTCAACAACATGATGATGCATCAGCAAACCCCAGCTTTTTCCTGAGGTATTCAAAAGTCTCCCTGGGCAATGGTTTAGTGAGTATATCAGAAACTTGTTCCTTAGAAGGAACATATTCCAACTTGACCTTTTGTTCAAGCACTTGTTCCCGGACAAAATGATACTTGATTGGTATGTGCTTAGTCTTTGAATGCATGACTGGGTTCTTTGAAATGTTGATTTCACTTGTATTATCACAGAAGATGGAGATGGGTGGAATACAAGTGATTTGAAAATCTTGCAAGGTCTGCATCATCCAAAGGAGTTGAGTGCAGCAAGATGCAGCAACAACATATTCCGCTTCAGTTGTAGACAAGGCAATCGAACTCTGTTTCTTGCTGAACCAAGATACTAATCTGGAACCCATAAAGAATGCACCACCACTTGTGCTCTTCCTGTCATCCGCGCTTCCGGCCCAATATGCATCTGTATAAGCATGAAGTGTGAGATCTGTATCTCTAGGATACCATAAGCCATAGTTTTAAGTTTCTTGAAGATATTTGAAGATTCTCTTTACTACCTGAAGATGAGTTTCCTTTGGATTTTCCTGAAATCTTCCAACTATTCCTACTGCATGCATTATGTCTGGTCGGGTACCTGTCAAATAAAGTAGACTTCCAATCATAGATCTGTAGGTTGGTTGATGCACTGCTGCTGATTCATCATTTGTACTGAGGCTACATCCTGTGAACATGGGTGTACATACTGGTTTTGCATCTTCCATGCCATATTTCTTCAAAATCTGATTGAGATACTTGGTTTGAGACAAAAAGATCCGTCCTTCTTTTTGCTGGATTTGCAAACCAAGAAAATATGTTAGTTCTCCCAGCAAGGACATTTTGAATTCTTTCTGCACTACCAAGGCAAAGCTTTGACTCATAGCTTCTTCATTGCTGCCAAAGATAATGTCATCTACATACACAACAAGTATTAGCAATTTGTCGTTTTCAACTTTTATATAAAGATTGCTATCTGCTGATCCTTTTGAAAAACCTTGTTGATGAAGATATTTGTCCAAACGATAGTATCAAGCCCTTGGAGCTTGTTTGAGACCATAGAGAGCCTTTTTTAATCTGCATACAAGATTTGGATCATTTCCAAGAATGAAACCATCTGGCTGCTCAATGTATACTTCTTCTTCCAAGTCTCCATTCAGAAAGGTTGATTTCACGTCCATTTGAAATACTTTGAAGTTTTGAAAGCTTGAGAGAGCAAGGAACATTCGGATGGCCTCAAGTCTTGTAACAGGAGCAAAAGTTTCTTCAAAATCTATTCCTTCTTGCTGCGCATACCCTTTACAAACAAGTATGGCCTTGTTTCTAATTACTTCTCCATTTTCATTCAATTTATTTTTGAAGACCCATTTTGTCCCTATAACATTCTTATCCTTTGGTCTAGGAACCAACTCCCAAGTGTTTTTCTTTTCGATCTGCTCAAGTTCTTCATCCATTGCTTTGACCCAACATTCATCTTTGCATGCCTCTTTCACATTTTGTGGTTCAGTGGAAGAGAGTAATGCCAAATAGCTTGAAGCTTCTGCAATTGTTCTTCTTGTTTGTACACCTGCTTCTTTCTGCCCCAAAATCTGAGATTCTGGATGATTCTTCTGAACATATCTGGATGGAGTCTTCTCTTCTATCCTTATCTGCTCCTCTGGTTCTTCTTGAGGTTCTTCTTCTTCATCATTCTATCTTTGAGGGTAGTCTTCATTTTCTTCGATATCTTCATGATTTATTTGCCTAGGAATGTATCCCTTCTCATCAACCACTACATCAATGCTGTCAACAATTCTTCCAAGTCTTTTATTGTAGCACTTGTATGCTTTGCTGTGTGGAGAATAACCAAGAAGAATGCCTTCATCTGCTCTAGGTTCAAGTTTGCCAAGTTGCTCATCAGTATTCTTAATATAGCATTTACTCCCAAAGATTTTGAAGTGCTTTACCGAAGGAGTCTCACCATACCAGAGCTCATGAGGAGTTTGAGTGTTGTTCACCCAGACATTTGTTTTGTTGAGAATAACAACCGCAGCATATGCAGCTTCACCCCAGAAAGTTGCGGGAGTTCCAGACTCATCAAGCATAGCACGAGCCATTTGTTTCATTCTTTCCACTACTCCATTTTGCTGAGGAGTTCTAGCTGTAGAGAATTCTCTTCTTATCCCATGTTCTTCACAGAAATCGAAAAATTCATTTGAGGTAAACTCCCCACCTCTGTCGGATCTGAGGCACTTAATTTTGTATCCTGATTCATTTTCAACCAAGGCTTTAAAGGATTTGAATTTTTCGAATGCTTCATCTTTGTGCTTCATAAGTCCTAACCAGACAAACCTGGAGAAATCGTCAATGAATAATATCAAGTATTCTTCTCCTCTAGGTGTCCTTTTCCTGAATGGTCCACATACATCTGTATGTACAAGCTCAAGAGGCATGCTAGCTGATCCTTCCTTCTCTGGAAAGTTAGTTCTGGTTTGCCTTCCAAACTGACATGATTTGCATATGGTGTTGTCTGGAATTTTGATGTCTGGAAGACCGCGAACTACCTGATATTTGCATGCTTTCCTTATTTGTGAAAAGCTTAGATGCCCCAACCTCCGGTGCCATAACCAGTGTTCATCATCCTTGCTTAGATAGCATTGTTGTTGTCCTTCTTCAAATATGTATAGATTATTTAGAGTTCTTTTACCTTTGATCACCGTTTTACCTGTATCAAGATCATGAACAAGACATCCATTTGATCTAAATATCACCTCGGTTCCTTGATCACACATCTGGCTGACACTCAGAAGATTATGCTTCAATCCATCAACATACAAAACATTTCCAGCTTTGACCTTTTCTTTTAACTGAGCAGTGCCTTTTCGTTTTATAGCTGCAGGAGTATCATTTCCAAAAGAAACTTTCTTTCCCTTTTCTAAAGTAGAATATGATTCAAGTTTTTCTTTATCACCTGTCATATGCTTCGAACATCCACTGTCAATGTACCATAGATTTTCCTGTCCCTCTGCATAAAATGCTATCCCACATCTTTCTGGTTGTGGTTCCTTTATTCTCCATGTTTTGGTGCTTGAGGCTTGTTCCTTTGTCTACTGAAACCTGCTCCTGCATTCAGAATATTCATGACCAAAGTTATTGCAAATAGAACATTCAACTTCATTTTCAAGAGCTGAAAAGTCGTTATAGGTCCTTTTTGTAATCCCAGTCATACTTCTTTGTTTTTGACCTTCTCTAGTCATGATTGTTTTATATGCAACACATTGAGCTGCTTTGTGACCAAAGTTATGGCAAGAGAAGCATTGTCCATTGAAGAAACTTCTGCGGTTATTAAATCTTCCGGCCAAATGATTGTAATTTCTATTGTCATCCATTCTTGAAGCAAATTGAGAGGATTTTACCTGTGGCTGGTTGTAGCTTTTGTTCATCCTTAGGATGGATTGCCCCTGGTTTACCTGATAGTCTTTGTTTGATGTAATTTGTCCCTGCTTTACCTGGTGATCTTCATTGTGCTTTTGCTCATTCCTTCTTGCTGCATCAAGATAACTCTTTGAGGTGGATGGTTGAGAAGTTTCTCCATTATATCCCAGACCTGTCTTGTTTAGAGGAGAACGCTGTACATTGATGATCTCATCCATAGTTTCAGATCCTTTAACAAACTTAATATTAATAGCCTTTGTTTTCTAAATCTCTTTTCTAAGACCAACAATTTCACCTTCTAACTTTTCAAGATATTTTTCTTTTTCATCAATTTGAGATTGTAGGGTACCAATGATCATATTCTTTTTTTCTATACATGTCTTGAGTCTAGAAATTTCTTCATAAAAGCTATCCACATCTATAGCATCCATGTAATCATCATCTTCCAATGCCATTAAAAGTTTATAGTCATTACCTCATTTATCTTCATCACTATTTGATAGACCATCACTATCTTCATGAGTGTAGTAGCTTTTCTTATTTGCATTATGTTTCTTGTTCCATCTAGCAGGTTCCTCTCCTTTCTCAATCTTATCCTTATGCGGAAATTTCACAGCATAATGACCTACTCTTCCACAAGCAAAACAATTAAAAGGTAACTTACCTCTGAACCTTCCAGTACCCCGTTGAAGATTTCTGACAAAATTTGATTCTTCTTCTACTTCTAGCACGTGACTTGCTTCATAGTAGTCTCCTTTGCCTGAAGCTTTGAAAGCAGCTTCTCTCCTGTCTGATGGACCTCCCTTTCTCATTTCATAAGCAGTTAGAATTCCGTGTAGCTGAGACATAGTAAGAATTCGTAGATTTTCCTTTTCTTCTATTGCAGACACTTTAGATTCAAACTTGGGGGACAATGATCTTAAAATTTTTTCAACCACAATAGCCTCTTTTATTTCTTCACCCAAGTTTTTCATGCAATTAACAATCTCGTCTACCCGAAGAAAATATTTAGCCACACTTTCATCATTATACATTCTGAGATTCTCATACTGAATCCTGAGGGTTTGAAGTTTAGCATGCTTTACCTCTTCATCTCCTTCGTAGCTCAAGACAATCTTGTCCCATATTTCCTTTGCGGATTTATATTGCATAACCTTTACGAATTCTGTTTGAGATAAGCATCCCAGCAGAGTATTGACTGCTTTAGCATTTGTTTCATATTTCTTCTTCTCGGCCGAATCTGTAGGAGTAGTTGAAGGAAAAGTGTAGCCTGTATCTATGATATCCCAAACTTCTATACCAAGAGATTGAAGATAGGCAGTAACTCTTACCTTCCAATAATTGAAGTTTATCCCATCAAAAATTGGTGGCCTGATTGATGCTTCCCTCTTGTAATTGCTCATGATGAATGATATTCCTTAAAGCGATCAAGCTTCTCTGAAGGACCTGCTCTGATGCCAATTGTTGGAAATAATACTGAGAGGGGGGGTGAATCAGTATTATATAGTTCTTTTTAATAAATCTTCCTTATTTATACTTTGAATTATTCTTGTATGTTAGTACCATAAAACAATGAGCATGAACAAGAAAAAATAGATAGTCACACCAAAGAACACCAGATGTAAGGTGGAAACCCAATGTGGGTGAAAACCACCTGCTGCAATATGTCTCTATCTTCTTTCAATTAGAAACTCCTTTTACAATGATTTTCTACTGGTGTAGTCCTTTACCAGTACGTAGGCTGCAACCTGCAAAGAGCTACAACTCTCTCTCGTTTTCCAGTCTCTCCTGGAAGGGAGCTACAACCCCCTATTTCTTTTCTTTCAAGGACCACTTTTCATAAATTTTCAAACTGGATCCATGAACATCAAATGTTCATCAACTACAAGTAAATCACCCAGTCAACTGCAGTAACCAGATCAATAGTAAGAGAAAACTAAACCCATAACACCTTATCAACAGAGAAAAATCAGTCAAATAAATGCCTTAAGACAGGTACGCAATTTTTCTTTATATGGCATGTGTTGCTACGCACTTCACCTTCTGCGCCTCTGCGTATCCCCACAGAGAGCCTTGAACTGCACTGTGTATCCACACATTGTTCCTTCAAATGCGTCGCATACCTTCACTGTGCCCACGCACCCACTGCTTCTATCGCGCCGCGTACCTACGCACCTGCGGCTTCTGTAGCGCCACGTACTTTCACTGTGCCTTCGCACCTGAACCTCTATCGCGCTACATACCCACGCACTGAGCCTTCTTCTGCTCTACGTACCCACGCACTGCGCCTTCTTTTGCTGTGTGTTCCCACGTACTGCGCCTTCTTCTACTGTGCGTACCCACGCACTTGCACAGTTAATCACCTGCGTACCTTTGATTAGGGCCGAATAGGCAGTCCCCCAGTGTGCCACATATAGTCAGATTCCCAGATCTGATCATGTGCTCGAGAGATCACACTTCATAGATTCACTTTCAACTTCACTTTTATATAGATCAAGCTTTTAAACCGATAACCCAATATTTCAGATCTTAAGATATTCAATTTGCAAAGATACCTTAGCCAAGGTATCTGCTTCCCTATTTATAGTCAAGCCCTTACTCACACCATGGGACAAAACCATTAATAACCAATACAAGGGATCCAAACCGGGGCAAAATTAGATCCTATACCATGGGCCAAAATCATAGAATCAAGAATGGCAGGCTAAATACCACAGGCCAAACATAAGAAACCCCACGTGAGCGTGCTTCTCTGCCTTGAAGTAAGTGAACTGGGGGTCCGCACCTTCTGAACGGGTGACCTGCGTGTATGGCCGCAGCTCCTGCATGGCGTACCTATGGGTACGCACGTTTTTCACCGAGCACATGCGTACTTCTTAATTTTTATCATTTTGAGAGCCTGAGCCATCAAGTACAACATCTGTAACATAGAGCCATACTAGAATCATAATGCCAACATTTAGAAAGGCTTTCTATACAGTTCCTAAATACAACCTTTGGAATAGATTAGAAGAGCTAAAGGTTCCTCTCGAGTTGAGAGCTGCCACTATTAGGTTATACGAGAATGTAATTGCCAAGCTAAAGAGCAATGAGGGGTGGTCGAAAGATATTAAGTGTAACATCGAAGTTAAACAAGGTTGCCCCCTCTCCCCTACCGTATTTGGCATTTACATCAATAAGCTTGAAGGCTATTTAGAGGAAGCAGGATGTCCTGGCGCGATCTTAGCTGGGATGGTCGTCATCCTTCTTCTCTATGCGGATGATATTATTCTTTTGGCAAGGTTCCCATCTGATCTTGATAAGCAACTTAGGCTTCTTAAGGATTTTTATTCTACCATGGGTATGACTATTAACACTGACAAAACAAAAGTTATGATTATCAAATCCAAGAAGGACATTTACGCTAATTTTATGTATGACAATAATAACTTGGAGGAAGTGTATTCTTATAAGTACCTAGGAATTGATATTCATCACAAGCTGAACTGGAACCATAGCATTGAGAAAAGAATTAATGGGGGGTGGAAAGCTAATTTTGGTCTTGAAAATAATTGTAAAATGGCAAACCTTGTAATGTGGGATAAAAAGAAGTTCCTCTTTGAAATTTTAGTCACTCCTGTTATCCTATATGGCTGTGAGGTTTGGGGTTGTAGCATATCTAGAGAATCATGGAGAAAGATTCAGAAAATCCAGAAGCATTTTATAACTTATAACCTGAAAATTAAAAGTAATACACCCTATCCTATTCTCCTTAAAGAAGCAGTTATTTCTGCTATTGAGAGCCTAGCTATGATTAGGTTTCTGTTGTACAACCACAAACTCAATAACATAGACGATCATAGACTTCCTAAGCTAGCTTTAAATTCCAGCCAAAACCACCTAAGGCTCAATCGGGGGTGGCATAAAGACACAAGGGCCTGGTTAAACTATTGGGAGATCAACGAGAATGATGCGTTGAAAAACATAAATAACATTAAAGATATTGTTACTTCTAAGTTCAAAGAAAAAATGTGGCATGAGAAAGATTTAGCGGCTAAAAGAAAATTAAGTTATTATAAGAAAGTCATCAAACCCACCCTAGAAGATCAAAAGTATCTCTCTATTCTAACTAGTTCAAAGAAGAAAATTAATATAGCAAAGGTTAGAACGAATTCTCATGAGCTCCATAGTGAAACAGGTCTTTGGGAAGTTCCTAAAACGCCATGGATGGAAAGGATCTGCCATATATGTGAGAATAGGAGCATCGAGGATGAAAACTACTTCCTCTTAGAGTGCCCCGCGTACAACCACATTAGATCCCAGTTTCACAATCTTTCTTACAATACTGACCTTCCTAGCCTTTTACAATGTCAAAATTATAGTGAGCTTGGGAGGCTTCTCTCCAATCTTTTTGAGTATAGGACTAAAATCTTAAATCAAAATAAATAATTTTTTTCTTTAGGTCCGATAGACCAATGTTTGGTCTCAGCGGACGTTAACCATCATCATCATCATCATCATATATATATATATATATATATATATATATATATATGTATAAAAATATTGATTTTTATTATACAAGTTTATGGTAGGTTATATTATTCTTGTTTTTAATGAAAAAACAATTTGCTCTCAATTAGTTATCAAAATCTTAAATAGATTTTATAAAATTTATTAACTTTTGAAAAAAAAAAATATTAAATTTTATAGTTTGAAAATTAAAAATAGATTTGGAAATTTTTAAAATTTAACTAAAATGACTAATTTTATGGACTTATAAATAATAATTGTTAGAAAAAATAAATAAAGAAAGAAAAAAATACTATATACACCAAATGTCATCATAGTACACATATCAATATCAATATTTATTACTTATCAAATTTTAATAATTATTAATATTATCAAATCTCAATAATTATAAATATTTATTTTATATATAAAATATTCATTGGAGATTTTAAATGCCAATAATTATCCAAAAAGTATCATTAAACATGGAACCCTCCATGTCACGCCCCTATACTGGCGGTACTCTTCCAACCGCGCTATAGCGAGGTGTGGCACTACTAACCATTTTCTTTTCACCAATACTTATGATTGTAGACTATGCCTAACATTCTATACTTAGTTTATTTTTTCATTACTAAGTATTATTATGTTTCCTTTATACAATGAATGCCCATAACATTCACATAAAGAACATTATACAATAGAAATGCACAACAATATAAAGGGAGGGGAAACTCCCTGCAATATATATAATCTTCTTTTATCAATACAATTTAAATCTTGGGGAACCCCAAATTTACACTTAGCCAAATTCCAACTTTGGTAAACTTGGTTGCCCAGCCCGTCGGCACCTCCACACAGTCGCCGCATGACTCACTAACACTTTATTCACCTCGTCGCACGATCGTGTTGTTTGCCCAACTTGGGCGTGTCTCGTCGTAACCAAGTCACCACACATAGGCGCCTCCGCATGAGTGACACCTTCATTCACATCCTCAACACTTCACCGTTTCCACCATTTCATTGTGCGTGGTGCGCCCTACCCAGGTCGACCATCCACACAATTCTTCGTTTCACTGTGCACAGCGTGCTCTCTCCCGGTCGTCCGTCCGCACGTCCACCCAAACACATTCACCCAAACAACTTCACCTGAGTCGCCACGCGACTTCACCCGGGTTGCCACATGACTTCACCTAGTTCACCACACGACTTTACCCGGTTTGCCCAAACGACCTCACCCGGGTCGCCACATGACCTCACTGGGCTCGCCCGAACGACTTCACTCAGGTCACCCAATGACCTCACCCGGCTCGCTCGAACGAATTCACCCGGGTCACCTGATGACCTCACCTGGCTCGTCCGAACGATTTCACCTGGTTTGCCCAAATGACCTCACCCGAGTTTCCTGCCTGACGAACTCACTTGAGTTCTGCCTGAATGACCTTGCCCGAGTTCTGCCCAACGACCTCGCCCGAGCTTTCTGCACGAGTTTCCTGCACAAGTTTTTTGCCTGAGTTTTCAGCACGAGTTTTTCGCCCAAGTTTCTCACCCAAGTTTCTCACCTGACTTTTCTACACAAATTTTTCACCGTAGTTCTTCCCATCGTGGGGGCTCATCCATGCACTGCAGAACTCCTTTGATCGAACTCGTGTTGATCAAATGATGCATTTGCCTCCACAAATGCACGACAATATATGTAGGTGGATGGTTGGTTATGTCACCTAGTCGACCCATGCCCAACGCCCAAGCCGACTCATTCATAATTTGCTTACACACCCAAGAGGAGGGTTGGCCTACCCAAATCGTGGGACCGCCCCCTAACCTTGCCCAACGCCTTATAAACTTGTTTCTTGGCTCGTTCATTTCGCATTTCAAATGAGCTCCTCACCCGTCCTTCGCACGATGAAGGTGACCCGGACTGCAGGTCCATACATCCTCCACCACTTGAAGTCATTGTCGTTCTCGACAATATCTCATCCCAGCAACCATATATCACCAAGATCCCCATACCAAGGGTTACACCCCATCGGTATGTCACATACGGAGATTCATCTCAATCCATGATCATCAACCACCCTATCACAATCTCTACATGCTACTCCCCATCGTGGAAGGTTGGTCCCTCCATCTCAAGCTACATGCTTCCTGCAACATATCGTGTTGACCTCATCATGTATCGTCCTCATGTGAACTACTGCCACGATACTCCAACAAATGCTAACACATCTCTGCACACTGGTACCCCCCATTTTTGAACTGGTTGGGTGATCAATCCAACTGCCATGCTCAAACCATGAGAATGCGCATCCTCATGTCACCATTAGTCATTTCTCAGAACATCCCATCACATCCTCAACTCGATCAATATTCCACCTCCATATAAGTTAGTCATGCTCAGGTCCATGAAGTAGTCTCCATCTCGTCTGCAACATGTTGTCCATGATTTTTGATGCCAATGTGCTACATGAATTAGTCGCATCTATCCCAACATCATCATCCGTCCGCAAAACATCCATCTCCGCAAAGTGAAGAGATCATCTCATTAAAATCCAACTCTCAATATGCCACATCCAGGTCCATGAAGCAACCTCCATCATATCTGCAATGTGCCATCCCTCAAGTCCATCATAGCAACAAGCATACACATGTTTCATCTCCCATGTGCTACTCATGATCATAGATCAATCAGCTCCCATGTGCCAAAGGTGGTTAAGTCTCGGCTCAACCCATGCCTGTTATGAAACCAGCTCAAGAAATGATAGAAAAGATAGATCAACGCCTTAGAATTCAGCCTCTTCGAGGGGGCAACCTCCTTTACATTACATAAATGAACAATTCTTTGATGATACAAATTAAAATACCTCCTTTCTATATATAGGAGTCTAAGGAGCCACAATATAACCTAGCCGACCTAACAATAATAATATAAAGCCACAATAATAACAATAGTGGGCTTCTATGGGGCACAATAGTAACAATATGGGCACTACATGGGTACATCAATATAATAAGTGGGTTATACTAATAACAATAAGGGGTTACACTAGTAGTATAGGGGCCTAACATGCCCCTCTCCTTAAAAAAGAGTTGTCCTCAACGCTTGAGTAGTTCTTGATGCTTCTGTATAAAATTATTGTCCTCCCGTGTGGAATATTCATCGGGTAAGTTCTTCCACTTGATGAGATACTCTGAAATTGATCGATTTCGTAGCTGTCGGGTTCTTGTTTCTGTGACTGCTCCAGGTTCCACTATGATTTTTCCTTCCTCTTCAATTTCTGGCAATATTGTTTGAATTGGGATCTTTTGCAACTTTTGAATAAGTGGCCATACTTCTTCGTCCTTCTTCCATTCATCCCTTGCTTCGTTTATCCAATCTGTTTGGATAATATAAATAGAACAAAACAATGCTTCAACATCCTCATCCTTGAAGAGTCTTCCCATTCGGTAAGGTCACCATTTTTTAAGTGCATGTAGTATTGCCAACATTTCTTTCTCATAAATAGCTTGCTTTAGATGTAGCAGTAAAAATACCCAATCACCTACATCAAAACATTTTTCACTACGATGTTGATCTACCTGTTGTTTCGTTTGATTTTGCACCGAAGTGGCATTATCCTTTAAAAGATGGAGAACTTGTTGTTGATGCTCAATGTGATATTTCACTGCTTGAACCTTTTTCTTCTTGATATGTCCTTCTATCTCTAGAGTTTCAGGAGTGTTAATTTCTTCCAATCTTTTACAAGATATGGTCAGATTCATTTCTTGATGCTCGATGCGATATTTCACTTCTTGAACATTTTTCTTCTTGATATGTCCTTCTATCTTGATAGTTTGAAGAGTGTTAATTTCTAACAATGAATTACAAGATATGGTTGGATTCATTTCTTCTTTCTCGATGTGATCTTTCACTTCTTGCACCTTTTTCTTCTTGATATGTCCTTCTATCTTGAGAGTTTGAAGAGTGGTAATTCTTGCCAATGCTTTACAAGATATGGTCTTATTCATTTCTTCTTTCTCTAGGGTGGGGTCCTGGCGTATATCTTCTTCTTTTGATATTTCTTGATCCTTTTCTTCCTCCTCTTCATATTCTATGTAAAATAATTTCTTCTCAACACACTTATGACCTTTAGTGCATTTTCTATCACAATTGTAAGAAAGCCCTTTTTCTCTTTTTTCTTCCAATTGTTGTGGTGTAACCCTTGTAGGTTGTGGAAGGCTAGGAGAAACAACAGTTCCATCTTTATAGTTGTGAGGGATACGCTTCCTGGTTTCCATAATTTTTCTTTCCACTATGTCACAAAGCCCTTTTACTCTTTCCAATTGTTGTGGTGTTTCTCTAGAGAAGGTGTTGCTCTTTGTATCCTCATAATGTGCTATCATTTCCTCCGTCAAAATTGACCATGTAACAAGTTGTTTATGAGAACAAAGCCCTTCGTACCATAAAAATAGATCTAGTTCTAAATATGAAGATGCAATACGTACCTTTTGCAACAGTTGTACACCATGTAGATCAAAATATTGCTCCATCTGAGTATCCAATTTACTGGATCCTTGCCATCAAACTTCCTCATCTTGCTTTTTCTTGATTTTAGGAGCTCGACCTTGAAATGACTATAACTCTGTACTTTCAAATCTTTAAGTTCTGAAATTGTCACCTGTAGTAGCCCTCTGTGTCCTCCTTCCAATGCCACCAGTCTTATCCAAATTGGATTCTCTAAGAAAGAGTTATGCATAATCTCCCAAGATGACCTGATTATAGACCTTTCTAGAAGAGAGAACTTGTATGAAGTGCCACGTGTCATTGTTTTGACCTTTGGATCTAAAAACGATATGAAAAAAACTACAGTCTATCCTTTTTCTGTACCTTCTTATGAAATTTCAATCTGATCCCCAGAGAGAAAGTTATGACGATTTTCCCCAGGTCAACTATTTTGAATGTAATTCAGGAGTCTACAAAAATACCAACTTCCTCGGATCATATCTCCGCAAATATCACGTGAAAAGCTCTGAAATTCGGACCCAAGGTTCAGCACGATTTCTTCTCAAATGGGTTTTTTTGCGACTTCTGAAACGTCACAGAAAAAAATTTATAGTGATAATTCCATGATGACCTGTTTGGAGCAACAAAACCCTAGAATCCAAAGCTCTGATACCAAATGTTATGAAACCAGCTCAAGAAATGATAGAAAAGATAGATCAACGCCTTAGAATTCGGCCTCTTCGAGGGGGAAACCTCCTTTACATTACATAAATGAACAATTCTTGGATGATACAAATGAAAAGACCTCCTTTCTATATATAGGAGTCTAAGGAGTCACAATATAACCTAGCCGACCTAACAATAATAATATAAAGCCACAATAATAACAATAGTGGGCTTCTATGGGGCACAATAGTAACAATATGGGCACTACATGGGCACATCAATATAATAAGTGGGTTATACTAATAACAATAAGGGGTTACACTAGTAGTATAGGGGCCTAACAATGCCCAACTGTTGCCACCAAGGCATCATCATCATTGTAACTCCATCACTCCAAAGTGTCTCATATCGATCCTCCACATCAAGTCACACTTTCAAGTCACACCCATACATGTACTCGAAAGTATGCATCCCATTCTGCATCAAAGTCTCTGACCTCAGCTCCTCAATGCATAAGATCCTCCAAGTCCACCATATATGAAGTCCCTAAAAGTCACAACCTCATGTCATCATGAACTCCATGAGTCATTTCCAACCAACACTCTAGCAAGCATCCAAGTCTTGGCCCAAATCTCTTTGCAAGATGCCTCAGCTCTCCATGTAGTAGGAATGCTCCATAGTCTCATCACAGCTTCATCCAAGTCCATGGCCTTGTTGTACATAAGTGCACAACCTCTCCATTAGCTCATAAGTAAAACATCTCCACGTCACACTAGTAAACCCACCTGCACAACATCCCTGCCATGGCACTCCTCATTGGATGCCCATATGTGACAGCTCTACAAGTTCTCCTACATAAAGTCCCAGCATAAGACTGCCATGCTGCATGTCTCCAACATGATGTCCATGACTAATTTGCTCATGTTTTCCAACCAAGTAGACCCATCACAACAATTGGTCATTCCATCCAAGTCTGCATATTTGGTCTAGTGAACTTGGTCACCCAACCATATCATTATCATCAAGAGTCCCTTCCATCATAGCTCCCCCACTAAAGGTTCCACCAAGACTTACTCTTGGTCTCAGCCATGAGAAGTCCACCCAAGCATCATCATACCCAAGTGTGTGCCATTCAATCTGTCCATGAGTCATGGCGGGCACTTAGCTAATTCTCCACGTGGCTAAAGCATGACCCAATCTTCCTCAATGATCATCATGTTCCTCCCTTGTCACGGGCCTTTCAACCTTCTATCATAAATTCACAAACAACCCCAACAAGTCCTGCAACAGTCAAAAATCCTTGCTTCTCCATACAAAGTCTCATCATAGACATCCTTGGTAAGATGTTCCCCTACATCGGCAAACTTACTTTGCCCTTCCTTGCATATGGTCCACCTACCAAATTCTCAAATCAAACATAAGTATCAATAGTACTTACATCATCATCATGAGGCTCCTCCATATGAGTATCCTCATCCATCCATGTCTGCAAACTGCACGATCCTGGTCCAACTTGATCAATCTCAAGTTCATCCTCCATCATAGTCATACCTGCAACATCCTCAAATATCACAACTTCCTCTTCCTTATCTTCGCATTCTGCAACTTTCTCCTTATGAGTCAAAGCTATGGAATGCTTGTTCTCAAGACTTAGCCATTTCCACTTCTTTCGAATCAAGTTCTGCCTTATCTCCAATTCCTTGAGTTCTGCATCAAAAAAGTCCACTTCCTTTGCAAGTTGATAGGCTTCGTCCCTATTCCTGTTAGAAATCCCTTCCTTGACCAAAGCACGAAGAGCATCCTTTGCTTTGAAAAAGCCTTTGCCCCATTCTGCAAAACTTTGTTCAACCTTACTTGATTCTTCAAGTAGACTTCCTTCAAATTCCTCGATGGTTACAAAACCCATTTCCTGCAAGATAGACATCCTTCTTGACTCTTCACCATTCACTAGGTTCCCCCTGCAAGACTGAACCAGCTCTTGATTCCACCTGTCACCTGCAAAACTTGAACTCCCGTTCAAGTCTTTTGCCTTTGTAGAATCAGCGTCCTTCATCTGCACTCCACCTGAATCAGCTCTGATACCACCTGTCATGCCCCTATAGTAGCGGTACTCTTCCAACCGCACTATAGCGAGGTGTGACACTACCAACCGTTTTCTTTTCACCAATACTTACGATTGTAGACTACGCCTAACATTCTATACTTAGTTTATTTTTTCATTAACAAGTATTATTATGTTTCCTTTATACAATGAAAGCCCATAACATTCACATAAACAACATTATACAATAGAAGTACACAATAGTATAAAGGGAGGGGCAACTCCCTGCAATATGAGTCTGCCCGAATCAATATATATAATCTTCTTGTATAAGTACAAGTTAAATCTTGGGAAACCCCAAATTTAAACTTATCCAAATTTCCAACTTCGACAAACTCGGTTGCCTAGCTCATTAGCACCCCCACACAGTCGCCACATGACTCACCAACCCTTTGTTCGCCTCGTCACACGATTGTGTTGTTTTCCCAACTTGGCGGCCACACACGGGCACCTCTTCACAAGTCACACCTTCGTTCAAAACCTCAACACTTCACCGTTTCCAACATTTCGTCGTGCACGACGCGCCCTACCCAAGTCGCCCGTCTGCACGATTCTTCATTTCAGCGTGCACGACGCACCCTTACCTGGACTCCCGTCCGTATGTCCATCCAAACTTGTTCACGTAAACAACTTCACCCGAGTTGCCACACAACTTCACCTAGGTCACCACACAACTTCACCCAGTTCACCACACGACTTCACCCGGTTCGCCCAAACGACCTCACCCGGGTCGCCACACGACTTCACACGGCTTGCCCGAATGACTTTACCCGGGTCACCCAACAACCTCACCTAGCTTGCTCAAACGACTTCACCCGGTCGCCCGATAATCTCACCCGCCTCGCCCGAACGACTTCACCCGGTTCGCCCGAACGACCTCGCCCGAGTATCCTACCAGATGACCTCACCCGAGTTTTGCTTGAATGACCTTGCCCGAGTTCTACCCGACAACCTCGCTCGAGTTTTATGCACAAGTTTCCTGCACTAGTTTTTTGCCCGAGTTTTCTGCACGCGCTTTTCACCGAGTTTCTCACCCAACTTTTTTGCACGATTTTCTCACCCGAGTTCTTCCCATCGTGCAGGCTCATCCACGCACTACAGAACTCCTTTGATCGAACTCATGTTGATCGAATGATGCCTTTGCCTCCACAAACACACGCCAATATATACGGGTGGGTGGCTGGTTATGTCAACTGGCCGACCCACGCCCAACGCCCAAGCCGACTCGTTCATAATCTTCTTACTCACCCAAGAGGAGGGTCAGCCTGTGCAACTCGTGGGACCACCCCCTCAACTCGCCCAACACCTTATAAACTCGTTTCTTGGCTTGTTCATTTCACATTTCACACGAGCTCCTCGCTCATCCTTCGCACGGTGAAGGTGACCTGGACTACAGGTCCATACACTCCGCCTCTAATATATGTATAGATATAACAACGTTTAAACTCATCTCACCTTTAATCCAATGACTTAAAAGATATAACAACGTTTAAACTCATCTCACTTTTAATCCAATGACTTAAGGCATTTGTACTATTCAACTAAAGAAGGAAATGATGTTATGGTCGTTTGTTTTTATGGAAGAGTCTGCTCAGAAAATCTCATTTGTGAAGTTGTTGCTTTTAAAGAATCAATGATATATATATATATATAGATATATATATATATATATATTTACGAGCATGGTGTGTTTTTTAATTTTAAATTTTGTTTTTATATTTTTTATAAATAATCGTAATTATGTCTATATTTTTTTTTTTTTTTAAATTAAATCTTCTTTTCTAAATTGTTATTGATATTTTTAAAATATAATTGGAAAAGAATTAAAAATGATAAAAACAATTACTAAATTTTAAATTATAAAAAAGTATTTATTATCTTGAGAGGAATTTTACATATGGTAGATCTCACATAAAAATATAAATGTAATTGTAAATATAAATGTAAAGGGAACCACATAAAGGTAAATATGGAGTAGATCTCACATAAAAACTAAATCGTAAGCATAGACATGAACATGTAATGTTTAACATTTAAAATCAATCTAATTATTATTAATTATAAACATAATATAGATTTAAAATATGAAGAGGTTTATGAATACTCAAAAAAAGTATGGTAAATAAATAAATATATAAATAAACCAAGAGTATGGTAAATAAATAAAACTTCTTTTTATACTTACTCTAGAGGTATGGTAAATAAATAAAAATGTAAATAAGGTACAGGTACAGTAAATAAATAAAACCTCTTTTTATATTTACTCCATAAACCTCTTTATATTTAGAAAAACTCAAAAAAGGGGTTTTATTTAGGTGAAGCCTATGGGCCAAATACCATGGACCAAATTATTGTTAATACCATGAAGAAAAAACATTCTTAACCCTATTATTATTATTATTATTATATTTAATAAATTTGGATTAATACAATATTAAATTTGTTGTATTATAATATATATATTAATATATTATGATATATATATATCTATATATATATATATATATATATATATATATATATATATATATATATATATATATATATATATATATATATATATATATATATATATATATATATTAACTCTAGATATATATGCGAGGGAATGTCAAAGACATCGAGTAATAGAGAGTGAGGGGAGAGGAGTGAGAGAGGTAGAGGGAGACATGAAGATGGAGTTGGTAAAGAGAGAAGAAGAGAGGGAGGGATAATGAGAGACGGAGGGAGATAGTGAGAGGATTGGAGGGTAGAGAGAGAGAGAGATAACGAGAGAGGGAGATGGGGGAAGAGATAGTGAGGTAGGAGAGAAAGGGGGAGAGAGGAAGGATGAGAAAGAGGACTTGGGAGAGAGGAGGAGAGAGGGAGAGAGAGAGAGAGATGGAGTTGGAGAGGAAGAGATGGAGGGAATAATAAATACACAAAGAGTGAGAAGAGAGAGAGAGTGTGTATGTTTAGGGGTGAGATAAATAGATAAAGAAGGAGATATGGAGACAAAGGGGGAGAGAAGGAGAGAGGACAAAGGGAGGGATATAGTAACATAGTTGGAGAGAGAGAGAGAGAGACATAGTGATGGGTGAAGAGAGAGGTCTGGATGGAAGAGAGAGAGAGAGGCAGGAGATAAAGGGGGAGAGAGGAAGGATGTGAGAGATGACTTGAGAGAGAGTAAGAGAGTGATGGGAAAGAGAGAGGACTAGAGGGATGGGAGAGATAGTGATGGGGGTAAGAGACAAGGAGCTAGGAGAGAAAGGGATAGAGAGGAAGGATGAGAGACAACATTTGAGAGAAAGGACAAAGGGAGTGATAAAGAGATGAAGTTGGGGGGTGATTGAGGGAGGGAAAAAGAAAGACACAGAGAGTAAGAAGTGGAGAGAGAGGGAGTGACAAGGGATATATGGAGAGATAGAGTGTATGTTTTGGGGTGAGATAACGACACAAAGAAGGATAGATCGAGAGAATGGGGGAGAGAAGGATAGAGAAAGGCATATAATAAGAGTTGGAGCGTGAAGAGAGAGAGAGAGGTAGAGAGAGAGGAAGGAAGAGAGAGAATATGTGAGAGAGTTGAGAGAGGTAGGGAAAGAGAGATGGATATAGAGGGGGGGAGAGGGAGGTAAGAAGAAAGACATAGAGAGAAAGGTGGAGAGAGAGAGCGAGTGATAAATAATATCAAGAGGGAGGGGGAGAGGGAATTACGATAGGAGAGAGGTAGAAAAAAGGAGAGGGAGATAAGGGGAAGAGAGAGAGAGGGAGAGAGGAGGGAGTGATAGATATATAGATTGGAGAAAGAGAGTGTATGTTTTGGGGGTGATATAGAGAGATAGAGTGAGATAGAGATATAGATGGAAGGTGAAGAGAGGGAAGAAGAGAGAGATGGAGATAGGGAGGGATGGAAAAAGAGATTGATAGATATGGAGTGAGAGAGCATGTGATTTTGGGGTGTGAGATAGAGATACAAAGAAGGATATATGGAGGGAGATATAGATATAGATTGAAGGCAGAGAGAGGGAACAATATTCCTTGCACTAGATGAATTGATTTCAGTGTAGATGGTGATTTCTAATAATATTTGATTGCTTTCACTAGATGAATTGATTTTAATGTAGATGTTGATTTCCAATGATAGTTTATTACTTACACTAGATGCATTGATTTCAATGTAGATGATTTCTAATCCTATTTGATTTCTTCCACTAAATGCATTGATGTTAATGTAGATGGGGATTTATAATCCCATTTGATTTCTTGCACTATATGCATTAATTTCAATGTAGTTGTTGATTTATAATTATATTTGATTACTTGCAATAGATGCATTCATTTCAATGTAGATGATTCCTAATCCTATTTGATTTTTTGCACTAAGTGCATTGATTTCAGTGTAGATGGTGATTTCTAACCCTATTTTATTGCTTGCACTAGATGAATTGATTTTACTGTGGATATTGGTTTCTAATACTATTTTCTTACTTGCACTAGATGCATTGATTTGAGCGTAGATGTTGATTTCTAATCCTATTTGATTACTTGCATTAGATGCATTGATTGCAGTGTATATGGTGATTTCTAACCCTATTTTTTTGCTTGCACTAGATGAATTGATTTTAATGTGGATATTGGTTTCTAATACTATTTTCTTACTTGCACTAGATGCATTGATTTGAGCGTAGATGTTGATTTCTAATCCTATTTGATTACTTGCATTAGATGCATTGATTTCAATGTAGACGTTTTTTCTAATGTTATTTGACTGTTTGCGTTAAATGCATTGATTTCAATGTAGATGTTGATTTATGATTTGATGTAATTGTATGTATAATGTTACTTTAATTTTAAAGTGATTTTAACATTATTGTATTAAAAATGTGCATTGATTTCATTGTACGAAAAAATTAGTTTATGGAACAATTTAATTGATGATAATAGTGTAAATGAAATATGATATGCCAAAAAGTTTAGTGTTCAAATTATCTAATTCACATTGTGCCAATGCAAACTTGACACTCTAATTCACATTGTGCCAATGCAAAATTGACGCTCTTATTGCATTGAGAGGCCCTCTATAGATATGGGGGTAAATATCACATAAAAACGTAACCCTAAATGTACACCTAAACACATAAACGTAAAAGTAAACATGTAATGTTTAATATTTAACATTTAACATTTTTCATGTCCTATTTAAAAATCAATCTAATTATTATTATCTATAAACACAATATAAATTTAAAATATGAAGAGGTTTACAAACACTCAAAAAATAGGTATGGTAAATAAACAAACATATCAATAAACCAAATGAAACCACCTTTTATACTTACTACATAGCTATGGTAAATAAATATAAATATAAATAAACTAGAGGTATGGTAAATAAATAAAACCTCTTTCTATATTTACTCCATAAACCTCTTTATATTTACAAAAACTCGAAAAATAGGTTTTATTTAGGTGAAACCTATGGGCCAAATACCATGGGATATTTGTTATTAATACTATGGGTCAAATACCATACTTAGGAAAGAGATACAGTAAATAAATAAATATAAAAGAGTTATAGAAAGGTATGATAAATAAATAAAAATATATTAAATAGGATTAGAAATAAACATTTAATTATATATCAAGCCTACCGGGACTACATGGGCCAAACTATTATTAATACCATGCAAAGAAAACATTATTAACCCTAATATTAATATTAAAAGATTATTATTATTAAATATTAAATATTATTATTATTATTATTATTATATTTAATAATTTTGTATTATATTATATTAAATTTGTTATATTATAATATATATTAATATATCATGATATATATATTCACTCTAGATATAGATATATATGAGAGGGAAGGTCAAATAGATAGAGTGATAGCGGTGGAGTGATAGGGTTGTGACAAGTGATATTTGGTGATAAACTAAATGGAAAGGGAGAGGACGAATAAAGAGAGAAACAGAGATGAGTTAGAGAGGTAGAGAAGGGTAAGAGAGAGAGAGGGATACAACTTGAGTGGGCCTACTAGTTAAGAGCGTGTGTTTCCTCGTCATAGGTCACAGGTTCAAAACTAGAGGGGGGTAGAGTATGTATGCCCTTGTAGACTTAGCATTCAAATCATTGTGCGAAAGTGGGTCCCCTGTCCCACAAAGGAGGGGGTCTCATACACCAATTGGGTGTCTGGCTTTGTCATGACCTTAAAATTGGATAATAATAATAATTAATAATGGAGGTGGGACAAAGAGGAGGAGAGAGGGAGGGAGAAGGAGAGGGAGGGAGATAGTAAGAGGATTGGAGGGAAGATATATATATATATATATATATATATAGAGAGAGAGAGAGAGAGAGAGAGATGGGGGAAGAGGGATGGGCGTAGGAGGGAAAGGGAGAGAGAGGAAGGAGGGGAGAGAGGAATTGAGGGATATGAGGAGAGGGGGAGGGTTAGAGAGATGGATTTGGAAGGGGAGAGATTGAGGGAATAAGAAGGACATAAAGAGTGAGAAGTAGAGAGAGAGAGGGAGTGACAAGGGAGAGATGGAGCGAGAATATGTATGTTTACGGGTGAGATAAAGAGACAAATAAGGAGAGATGGAGACAAGGGGGAGAGAACAAGACAGGAGAAAGGGACGTATATAGTAACATAGTTGGAGAGAGAAAGGGGTAGGGGAAGAGAGAGGATTGGAGGGAAAATAGAGAGAGAGAGAGAGAGAGAGAGAGAGAGAGAGAGGCAAGGGAAGAGAGAGGTAGGAGAGAAATGAAGAGAGAGGAAGGATGAGAGAGATAGAGAGAGTGATGTGGGAAGAGAGAGGATTGTAGAGAGAGAGAGAGAGGGAGAGGGAGGTATGTGAGAAAGAGAGAGAGAGGAAGGATGAGAGACAAGAGTTGAGAGAGAGGAGAGAGGGAGGGATAGAGAGATGGAGTTCGAGGGTGAGAGAGGGAGGTAAGTAGAAAGACACAGAGAGTGAGAAGTGGAGATAGAGAGAGGGAGAGAAAAGGGAGAGATAGAGAGAGAGTGTGTATGTTTGGGGGTGCGATAATGAGAAAAGAAGGAGAGTTGGAGAAAAGTGGGGAGAGAAGGATAGAGAGAGGCATATACTAACAGAGTTGGAGAGAGAGAGAGAGAGGAAGGAAGAGAGAGAGGATATGACAGAGTGGGGAGAGGTAGGGAAAGAGATATGGATATGGAAGGTGAGAGAGAGGGAGGTAAGAATAAAGACACAGAGAGAGAAATGTGGAGAGATAGAGACAGAGAGAGTGATAAGGAAGATGGAGAGAGAGGGAGAGCGGATAGTAGGATGGAAGAGATATAGAAGCGAGGTAGAGGGATAGAAGGAAAAGAGAGAGAGAGAGAGAGAGAGAGAGAGAGAGAGAGAGAGGAGGGAGTGATAGATAGATAGATTGGAGAAAGAGAGCATATGCTTTTGGGGTAATGTAGAGAGATATATGAAGATAGAGATATAGATGGAAGTTGAAGAGAGGGAAGAAGAGAGAGATGGAGACAAGGAGGGATGGATAGAGAGATTGATAGATACAGAGTGAGAGAGCATGTGATTTTGGTGGGCGAGATAGAGAGACAATGAAAAATATATGGAGGGAGATATCGATATAGATGGAGGGGTGAGAAAGGGAAGAAGATTCCTTACAGTATATGCATTGATTTCAGTTTAGATGGTGATTTCTAATGCTATTTGATTTCTTGCACTAGATGCATTTATTTTAGTGTAGATGTTGATTTTGTATGATTTTTGATTACTCACATTGATTGCATTCATTTGATTACTTGCACTAAATGCATTGATTTTATTGTAGATGGTGATTTCTAATCCTATTTGATTTCTCGCACTAAATGCATTAATTTGAAATAAATGTAGATGTTTATTTCAAATTACATTTGATTTCTTTCATTAGATGCATTGATTTCAATGTAGATGATTTGTAATCTTATTTGATTGGTTTCAGTAAATACTTTGATGTTAGTGTAGATGGTGTTTTCTAATCCTATTTGATTGCTTGCACTAGATGCATTGATTTTAGTGTAGATGTTGGTTTCTAATCATATTTTCTTACTTGAACTAGATGCATTGATTTGAGTGTAGATGTTGACTTCTCATCCTATTTGATTGCTGGCATTAGATGCATTGATTTCAGTGTAGATTTTGTTTTCTAATCTTAGTTGATTATTTTCATTAGATGCATTTATTTCAATGTATATGTTGATTTCTAATTCGATGTAATTGGATGTATGATGGTACATTAATTTCAAAGTAATTGGATTAATAGTGTGCATTAATTTCAGTGTAAGAAAAGAAATATATTGACAAGCTACATTGATTTTTGTAATATATTAATTCAACCTATTACTATTGTAGAGCAAAAGAGACAAGGTACGATGTTTACTACAACAAGTCGAGTTAACTATTTTAATGATTTACAATTTCAACTGTCCTTTTCATATAATTGATATGTAAAGATGACAAAAGTAACAATGGTGACAATATGAATAGTACAAGAAAATAGTATGAGATTGATCACAATGAAGACTATTTGTAATTAACTACATTCTTATTATTCAAATTTTCTATCATTAAACACTATTACATTGTCACTTTACATTCAAAATTTTTATTTCATCAATTTTCATCAATAAAGTTATTAACAATATTTATCATCTCAACAAACTGATGTAACTAAGAAAATTTATATTTAAGATGATCAGATAAATCTCATACATATTTAGCATATTTAAAATGATTATATTAATATTAGGCATATTTACATATTATTGATAAAATTAATCATATCTTCGACAAATTTTGCTTGGCTGCACATGTCAGAAACCAACCTAGATCCATCTTAACTCTGGATCTATCAAGCGTTGAGAGGGATCAAACCTCAAGAGGTGAAAACCTTCCCTCAAGTTTGCACTCAAAAAAGAGGTTTTCACCTCAAGGGATTTGAACCCTCTTGGCGCTTGATAGATCAACAGTTAAGATGAGGTTTGCACCTTGAGAGATTTGATCCCTCTCGACGCTTGTTAGATCAAGATTTAAGATGGATCTATGCTGGTATTTTGATACAAGTCTTCAAAATAGTTTAAAATATAACCATTTTAAACTAATAAGCGAAATGATTATAAAATGAATAATAGAATATTAAAACATAAAATATTAAATCATAATAAAATCATTATAACAGCTTTTAAAAATATATATTTATAAATTTTAACATTAAATTTTCAATTTTTTTTATGCATTTATATTGAAGATAATTTTTTATTATTAAAATATTATTTCAATTTAATTAATAAAATTATCTTCTTCTTTTCTTAAATTATAATAATTATTCTTAATTAATAATAGAAATTCTAGTAATTACTATTTAATTCCAAGGTCATGGCTTTAGAATAGGCATTGTGTTAACTTAAGGTATTTTGTGGTGTAAATGTTATTGGTTCAAAACTTTGTAGGGAAAAAAAAATACATACTAAGTGTAACCTATTTTGTAGTGTAAATGTCATTGGTTCAAGACTTTGTTGGCAAAAATAAATCCATACTAAGTGTTGGTGTGGCTCAGACCAAGTAAAATCCCTAGTGACAACAACTTAAATATCTCGATATGGGAACTACTCAAATTTCAAAAAATAATTATAAGTAATATTATTTTACCTTAATTTTACATATATTACATAAATAAATAATGAACATATTTTGGTTAATAACGTGTTACTAAGATGGATAAGTACTAATAATTGCTTGACACAATGTAAAGTGCAATTGTATGTAAACCAAAGCAACAAGAAGATGTGTGCTACTCAGGTTAAAACATATATATTTAGAGTGGATGTTCGGATATTCTTTTCGTGTTAGGTAGCATCAAGGCTGAAATCTGTTGCAAGCGAACTTGTAACCTTTGCCGATCCGGGTATGCCAGGTAATGCGGGGTTTATTGTTGCATTCCACGTGTAATTTTATATTCTTAAAATTTTAAGAAATTTTAAAAATCAATTAAATTATAATTTTATTTTAAATTATTGTTCTTATATAAAGAAGAAATATATGAAATAAAGGTTTATATATTTAAAATATATGTATTAAAAAAACTATAGTCAAGTAATAGTTCTTTTCTTTTCGTGTTATGTTTATTGTTGTATTCCACATATAATTTTATATTCTTAAAATTTTAAGAAATTTTAAAAATCAATTAAATTATAATTTCATTTTAAATTATTGTTCTTATATAAAGAAGAAATATATGAAGTAAAGGTTTATATATTTAAAATATATGTATTAAAAAAACTAGTCAAGTAACAATAAATAGTTGTGTTTGTTAGATTGGTTATAGGAGGTCTTTTGAAGTAATTTCTTTGGTTGTTCAATTTAATCATCTTTATATGTTTTTAGTAACAATTAGGTTTATATTTTTAAATATATGGACATTTTCAATATGCTAGTACCTACTAGACAGTGAAGAAATGACAAAAATAGTTCAAATAATTTCAACTATTAATTACTTTTTGCATAAAAAGCATGTACTAAGTAATTACTTTTTACATAAAAAAAACATGTACTAAGTAAACACTTTGATCGTTAGTTTTATATTTTTTTAATAATATTATAAATATTATATAATTTTTTTAAAGTGATGATGAATGGTTAAGTAAGGGTGAAATTAAACTACCACATCCATAATTGAATTTTCTTTTAAATATATAATATTGGAATTTTGTTTTTGCTTAACAGCTGAGCACGAGCACCAACCTTATGGTTAACTCAGAAATGGATTTTAATTGAAAAACAACGTTCGCCTCTTTTAGAAAATAAACTTGAAACCAGAAAAGTGCCGCCTATGCTTTTTTAGCCTACGTCCACTATCCAAAAGTAGTGGTGCTCGTTTAACTCGTGCATTCAATCTGGAGATTTACACCAGTTTTGTTCGAGTTTTTATTTTTATTTTTTTATGATTTCTATAAAGAGTAATCTTTTTAATTTTTCTAATTTTACGATTCCATAAATAGTGAGTTTTTTTCTCAACCGAAAAAAACTACTTATAATATAATATGTAATTATTTATATTATTTTTTAGTTAGTATAATATAGTAATATTAAAAATTAATACTAACAGCCCGCCCATGCTTTTTAAGCTTATATCCACTGTTTGAGTGTAGTTGTACTAGTTTAACACGTGTATTGATTTTTAGCAATGGTAAACCTGCACATTGAAACTGAAATATTGATTTTTAGCAATGGTAAACATGCACACTGAAACTGAAATAGAGGTTCAGATGTTAAGTGTAGTTATTTGAATTTAATTTAAAAATGGCATATCTCGATTTATAATTAATTTATTGTTAATTTTTATATTTATTATTTTGTTGTACATTATTAAAATATACTATTTATGTTTTTGAATTATGGAATTCTATGTATAAAATATATTATTAATAGATATTTTAAAAATGTTTTCACAAAACTGTAACATTCATTTAGTGTTATTCGTAAATAACACTACAGTATTTTGTTGAGCAGATTATTATTTTTTAATTGAGCAGATTATTATTTTTTAATTTTATGCTTTTATAAATATATATTAGATTAATAATTTTATAAGTAGGAGTTTTTATTGAGATTTTTAACTTTTCTAATTTTATCTCTATGAATATGGATTAATAATTTTAAAGTAAAAAACCTTTTTCCTAGTTAATTAGTTTCTAAAGCCAAAATAGCCCTTTTGATATATCGCAACCATATTTAATATAATTAATTGCATTGCAATCATATTTAATATAACTAATTATATTGATAAATCTATATTTATAAAAAGTCATAATAACAATATATTAACTATTACTATATATTTTAATTAACTAATACTTTCATATTATCAATTAACTATTTAGAAATTATAAGATACTTAATATAATACATATTTATAATTAATATTGTATATATATTATAATATTTTAATATCACTATATAAAATTAATAATATTTATATTAAAATGAATAAAAATACATCATGATGAGCTCTTCAAATAGGCAAAAATGGCCTCATTTTGATCAAAATTGTTGGCCTCTAGATACATGTAGAATAAAAAGGACAATAGCTTCAAGAAACTAGATCGCTTATGGTGTATTGCCCACCAGACACAAAATTATTAAAAAACTCGACAAACGATACTTTCATTATGGCACATTTTCTTTAATGGGATCATTTATATCGATCTTTCGAACCAGTGGCTTATCAAAGGCATCATGTATGTGAGATTCCATGTGTGCCATACGAACCTCAAAACCATCCATGCGAGCTTCAAGACAGTGCTAGTTCCACCGTAGGCATGTTTGAAGATACAAGATACACCTCTGGTTGTGCAAGATATCTGCAAATAAGATGATGTGATCTGCATGGTCCATGTGATGTGCTTCTGAAAGCTTATCGATAGAGTGTTGGAGGAGGTGGATATGAGCCTCAATAGAGTCAAATGGAGCCAACAAGTCTACATTTCCAGGTGAGTCTCTATGTGCTACAACTACCTCTCCTTCTTCTTTAGGGTTGCCTTTCCTATGATTACCTCCTTCCTGTCCTGGGAAACCTCTTTTTCGAAGCATCCTACAGGTACTAGCCATCCTACCACACCCACGAAAGAATGCTACACACAAGGATAAACGACGACACCACTAGTGAATCACGTTATTTCTATGCAACCCACCACGTCGACAACAACAAAGAAGAGTAGTGTAAGCTTTAGGACTTAGTTGCACACCTCACACTATAACTCTATATAATTTCAGAAGTAAGAAATCGTCTAAACTTGGGTTAAGAATCCATGTATGTTTGTGCCCATGCCTCGTCTCCATTGACAAATTCACATGCACAGGCCCAGTCACCCATACCTTCCAGAAGTAAACTAAATGCACTGCAGTGTAAGGAGAGGAAATGACATAGGGCAAGGAGATCACACTTATACCAGAAGAAAATAAAAGAGGCATTGTTGTTATCAACAATAGAGAATGTATAGATTACCTTGTGCTATGATTGCCACCACTTGCCTTATATCTCCACGCCCACCTAATACATATATATAGGAATTCCAGCCAATAATATTTTAATCATACCTGTCTCCGAGCACCTTAGGTTCCAGGGTCCTAATTTATGGGCATGAAGCAAAGTCTTAGAGCTTTGAGAGTCTCAAGGTCATAATTTCCATTAGGATGAGTCTCCTCTTCCCCAGAGAACTGAACAATCATTCTGAGGAGACTCCATACAAACTCTATCAAATTCTTTGTTATTCTAGAGTTCATCTCTCATCTTGCAAACACTATGATCACTAGCAGGGTCCCTGCAGTTATGCAATGCACCATTTATAGAAAATTCCTTCGATCGATTCCCAAAACCTATCACTTACCCTCCACCTACATTAAATGTGTCACGTGGGATGTGAGTTATTCTTCTTGTCCTTGTAGTGCTCTCAGGATTCACCACAAAATGAAAATATTGATACTAATATTATATATAAAACAATATTGTAATTTTAGTTTTATGTATATATATATATATTATATTATATTATATAAATATATATTAATTATTATATAATTATAATTATACCACATACATATATTATAATATAATAATATAGGGCTATAATAGTAATTATATTAATTATTATAGTGATAATAATTTGAAACCAAAAAAATATAGTTGATGCTTTGCAACTATAGGGTTTCTATAGCTTCTTTCGCTTGATTTCATCCCACAAATGTGACCGATATAAAATTCTAATGGAAACTATAATGTTTGAAAAAGTAGGAAGACGATTAGAAATTATAGATCAAGAAAGCTAGCACCTATATCTATAATATGTTCTTGTTTTTCAATCCACAAAGAGGTTTTGATATCATGACATGTAAAATTATGATGTACATTTCACCACTTCACCAGTTTAATGGTACATAATAGAACATAAATTTGAATCTATTTTTAGTTCATATATTGATATTACCTTGCATTTATGTTTCTACATAAGATCAATGATTCATAGTAACACATCACTTAGGGTGAGGGTGTAACTGCCAGTTTTTTATACTTTGAGGGTCAAGTGCACTTGGCTAAATATGTACATATCCCTTTTGTACAAAAACTCTAGGAGACATCATTAGGTTTGCATGGAGGAGTCAGAGGCATAGAGACTTCATGCTTGGGGATACTAGAAGACAACGATTAGAGGAGGAAAGCCTTGATCTAGTGATAGGAGTCAATTCATCTAGATAGTGGGTACTAGCTACTCCATGTATAATTTTTTCCAACTATTAATAGAATATTTTAGCAGCATCAACACCGAGTGGTCTTTTTTCCTAGAGAGGTTTTTCCACCAGAAAAAAAATGTACATTTATTTGCTTGTTTCTGATATTGTTTATAGTATTTTTACATGTTTATTTTCTATGTATTCATATGTCAGCTAATGGATTACTGATTCTTGGTTGTTTTTGATAAAAATATTTAAAATTTAATAAAGCATATCACTACTGATTCACCCACCTTAGTAGTTAGCATATTGCCAGCAGTTGATCTGAACACAGACAATGGTCTACTCACATGAAATAAAAAGAGAGGAGGTCCATTCCAAATTTCCTCAAGATAAGATAGGTTCCTAATTGTTGAGTCATTATTCCTCATAGGTATCTTCTTTGAAGCATCTATTTTTCCTCTCCATGGCTTAAAGCATTGGCTCACAAATCTCTCTCCTAACTAGATGGGTTCCCCCAAGAAGAAACCATTCATATTTGAAGCATTTTTGATAAGAAATCTAGAATTCCTCACCAATATTGAGAAATGGTTGAAAGAATTGAAAAACATTCCTAGAACTATAAGGTTTTAGTTTCAACACATACTAAAACTCCTAAAAAAGAACTTAAAAATGGAATATTAGAAAATTTGGTAGTATTTTTAAATACAAAATAATATATGAGCTACAAATGTCTAGTATTTAGCACTCTATAATAAGATAAGGTCCTTTTGAATACCTCACTCAAAAATAATCCTCTATTCAGTCTTAGTGAAAGGAAATACTCGTTGAAGATGACATCCTCTAGGAATAAAAAACATACATTCAATGGCTCAAAGAAGGGGAAAGAAACTCATAATTCCTTCATAAATATATGATTAATCAGACGCTAAACGAAAAGAATCTCAACATAGAAAACTCCAACAATCAAAGAGTGGATGGACATAATGAAATCATGTGAGCAATCATGCAGCATTTTCAATCCATTCTATCAAAGGCATTTTCAAGTAGGAGACCTGATATACAAGAAATCACTAGAAATATTTTGGTACTTGTTGCACCTGAGAAAAACACTCTTCTCCTTAAAGAGACTACTCTAGAAGAGTTGGAAGCAGTTTTTATGGATATTCCTCAAGTAAAATCAATAGGAATTTATGCGTTTAATTTCAAATTTTATCATGTTTGTCAAAAAACACTGGGAAATTATATTTGGAAATAAGTGGAACAATATCATCATTCAAACTCTATTATTATTTCCCTCTATTCCACTTTCGTGGTCATCAAACCCAATAGTTCTCACTACAACTCATCCTCTAATTATTGCCCCATTTCACTTTGTAATTTCATTTATCAAAACATCTCAAAATAAATTGCCTGCTTCCTCAATCTTCTCCTTACAAGCATCATCTCCAAGAAAAAACAACTTATGCGGAAGGCAGGTCAATCATGCATAGCATTACTCTGGATCATGAACATATCCACTCTCTCAATTCCTTCAAACATTTAAGTAGTATTCTCACTAAACTAAATATGTCTAAATCCTTTGACAAGCTTAGTCAAAAATTTATATTACATCTCCTAAATAATTTTTTCATTGATGAAATATGGATTCATTAAGTTAATGGCCTTATCATGAATTTTCTTTTCTCTATACTAATTAATGTTTCCCTTTCCCTCACCTTTCTACCTGATTTAGGTATTGGATAGGGAAACCCTATCTCAGATGACATGTTTTTTCTCATGCTTCAAGGCTTGGGACACACTATTAAGAATGTTATTCTCCAACTAAATCTTTGGGGTTTTCCATGGGACTCTCATAATCATTCCTTTTCACACTAGAAATTTGTAGATGATACCATTTCGTTGGGAGTTCCTAATCTGAGAGAATCCTCAACTCTCAAGGAAAATTTCCAGACCTCTTTTGATGCCTTTGGTACCTCCATCAACCTAGTTACATTAAAAATTTTCTCCATTAAGACCCCTCGTGCCATCCAAATACATATTTATTTTGTACTTGTTATCCAAAGGAGTTCTCTTCCATCCAAATATTTGGGTCCTCCCCTCAAAGTCACCTTCTTAAGACTGGGATTGATTTTTTGAAAAGATATTAATGATTGTTTTGGAATCAACTTCAATGATAAGATTATGATAATATTGAGGAAGAGAAATAGTAAGGCCCTATTCGAGAGCCCATATCTTAATTATATTGTTAGTATTACAACCTATTTCACTCTCATATATATGAAGGTTTTTCCCTCATAAATATCTGAAAACTCCTCCACAACTTCCCTACCCTTCATTTCCCTTTGAAGTTCCATCAAAATTTAGCTTAATAAATCATTCGAGAGGATGGAAGCTTAGATTGCAAATGCTTCTAAGATTTTATATAGAATTAATTCCTCCCTCATTAATCATTTTCACATGGAAGGAAATAAACTTGTAGATAAGTTGGCAAATTTCAACCTTAGCAATGCAGCAACTCCTCTTGATATGACTAGGGACCAAGATTCTTAATTTTTAAATAGGAATTTTTATAGTACCATGGGTCAATATCATGTCTTATCAATACCATATGTCCAAAAAACCTATAAAGTCCATCTTACATATTATTTTGTGTATGGAGGTGCTCTCGAGCATTATAGAATAGAGATTGTTATGAAATGTAATGTTATAATATGCTATGTAAACATTTTGAATTGATGAAATTAAAATAAAAAGATGGGAAGAATAACCATGCCCACTTTGTTACATAGCCTCCAAATATGAGGTTTTTTCGGTTTCTTTCCCATGTTGTATGTTATTCATTTTATTGTAGATTTTTGAAATTTTACTCTTGAGTGTGAAAAGGAATGTGAAGACATTTCTAGAATTATTCTTTGCTTATTAACAAGATGTGGTAATTCGATATTTTTGGTTTCTATTTTTTTCCTAAATTTTATGATAAATATGAGTCCAAACAAAAATACATTCCTTTAATCCAAACAGAAGTACATTTTCCCAAATTAGAATAGTATTTGAAGTAAATAAATATTCCATTCAATCTTTAATCTGACACAATACTCTTTTAGAGGTAATAGAAATATAATTAGTGCTACAGTTAAAATATATTACATTCAAACTTTAATCTTAAGAAAAAATATTTTATCTGTAATACATATACATCTCCTTAAAGTATAAAATTAAATATATTCTCTCCATCTAAATATAATACTATTTTTTTCTAATATAATCTATAAATACAATATTGGGTATGTCAAAATTATATAAGATATATTTCTCCAAGAGTCCAAACATATATACATTCCTTCTATGTATGAACCTATACTTCTTTGGACAATGTAGAAATACAACTCTTATTTTGTTAAAGTAAATGGAGCATCTAATTTCTTTCTCTTGACCAAAATGGAAAAATATCTATGGTCATTATTGATATAAAACTAGATATCAGTCTATCAATAAAAAATAGACTAGTTCTATCCATGAAAATACTAGCTAAACTTATAGTTGATGGTGTCATTGCAAGAACAATTGTTCCATTGTCAAAATCAATATATCTTATTTGATTTTAAATGCATATTCATGCCATTAATGCTCTGTCCAACCCATGTACCTTATATCCTTGAATCCTGCCTGATAAGACCAATAAGTGGAGACACCCTCCTCCAAATAAATAAATATCATGTATTTGTTTTATAATTTTTTGTTTTTAATAAATTTTTAAGAAAGTGAAATATACCTGTTTCTATTCGTGACTATGATATTAAAAAATATCTCACAACAATGACAATTATATATATATATATATATATCTATATATATATATATATATATATATATATATATATATATATATATATATAACCAAACTGGATCCATTTTAACTTGGATATATCAAGCATCTAGAGGGATCAAATCTCTTGAGGTGCAAACCTTTCCTCAATCTTTTCACTTAAAATAAATATTTTTTTCATCATGAGAGAATTGATTCCCCTTGGTGCTTGATAAATCTCAAGTTAAAATGGATCTAGACTGGTTTAATATGATGTAATTGCAAGCATGCCCAAAAAAATAAATTCCATTTTTTGAATTACAGTTTGATAATTGGTTCTCCACATAGATGAGGAATTTCTCTATAATAAAACTTTAGTCATTAACCATATTTTATTTTTAATATTAATGCATAGGTTAACTTTAAGCATTTACACAAGCCCTGTTCATATCATAAACACATACACTTATAATTTTTTCTTAACATTTTAATAACTATTCACGGTCTATGATATGGACTTAGGACATATTAGAATATAGTTCCCTCAAGTCAACCACATGGTCCTTTGCTGACCATACTCTCCAACTTTACATGTTGACTTATATATATGGTTGGGATCATATATATTTATGCCCTAAAATGATTTGTACAAGGTTAGCACTATAATATATATTACGAGGTTCTGTCACCACCTTCCCCTTAATCCTATCAAAAGGTTTGACATTGTGTGCACTAAATTGATTTATGGTGGGATTGAAAACTTTAGGAAGTAGTATTCAAAAATTTATTGAATGTCATACATATACCATCTTGTTGTAGCCACTACAACAACCCCAAAAATTGACCCCTTCAATATTTTTGAGCCCTCCCCTTCTTACTAGACTTTTATCCTCTGTCTACACCTTAATGAGTTTTCGCATCATGGTAGTGGGTCGAAAATTTCATTAGTCACCTTAAAAAATTTCAGTCTACAAATTCAAAAATTAAATCTCTCTCAAGGTTGCAAGTTGTAAATATAGCCATTACTTTAAGATATTAAATTGTGACCTGCAACCCCTTCCAAAACATACTCTATTGGTCAAAGTCGCCAAGTCGCAAATTAGCTAGATTACGTAACTCATGAAATTATAAAATCAATGACCTTGCGACCCGATAACTTTCGACGTACACCAATCGCCAAGTGTAGTTTCCAGGCTGCACATTCTCTATCCAACTGACCTTTAATCTCACCACTTAGTCTACCTTGTGATCTTAAATACCATAAGCCTTTTGAGTCGCATGGTCACTAGGTCACAAGATAATTAAACATCACATTATGTGACCTACCTTAGTCTACGACCTTGTGACCTTTGAAATCCACATGTACAATTGTTTCATAAATAACCACCTCACTCATTTTTCATTCATTTAGTTGATTAGAGAGCTCGAAGCTGGGAAAATTGGCGACCGAGAAAGCGGATGACTCCTCTCTCTAGGTAGGTGTATTTCCACCTTCCTTGTAATCATTTCTCTTTCCATGTGTGTCTTTTTTCACCTAGAATGTGTACTTTCATACTCAAATTGGATTTATTAGCTTCTCTGAACCATTTCCAAGCCAAAGTCACCCTAAAACCCTTTATACCTCCATTCTTCCATCTAATGTCCCATTTTAAAAAACCCCTATCTCTCATTTTTAGAGCAACTCCTCACTTTCAACTCTTGATTCCCCTAAATCCCTACAAAATGCATGGTTAACCTCGAATCCACCATTTTTCATCTTCCATTAAGGTTCTAGCTGTTCAGATGACAAAGGAGGCCAACTCGCATTTCTAAAAACCATGATATGTTCTAACTTGTGACTCAACGACTCATCTAACCTTACGACCTAGCGACCAACCCATCCCCACGGCCCAGCGACCTCCTAGTCACCATGTCGCTAACTCACTGATTGTCTCCCCTTAGGTTTTGCAACATGTGACCTATCCTTCAAACAAAGTTCTAATTTCAATATTTTTTATCTTATTCCCCACATTTTGAAGCTTATTTTATCATCATTTTTTTGATTAATATTATTTATGTTTTCCTTCTCATCTTGGGATTACTTGCTTGAAATGCAAAGTGACATTGATATGAATTGAATATCAATATCATATTTATCTTGAGAGATGTCACCTCTGACGATCAAGGCTTCTCATAAAACTGCGGAGAGTGGTGTCCTTGAAGTTCTAGAAGGATCACCACCACCAATATACGAGGACACGACATGCTATATCAATAAGACCACCAAGATATCATGATTCGACATGTATTATAAATTCTCAAGGAAAAATATTCCCAAGGCCATAAGGAATTCAAGGTATAAATCAATATCAATAGGTCATGGCTTCACAAAGTAGCCACACATCTTCCATTCCTCGCCTGTGCAAAAATCATAAATTAGATCCTATGAAATATTCATGCATAATAATGGATTATAAGGAGCCACACAGGTGAATCTTTTTCTTCTTTTACTATTGTATACATTGATGCCTACTAAAAGCTACCAGAGAGAGAAGAGACCTTCAACACTAGGTGGATTTCAGACTTCCATCCGTCAACTAGATATATTCTAAAGTCATGGTGCCAAGAACCCTCCAAGTTCCACGTCAAGGTTGATTAGGTTTAGAAATTAAAGGGCCTTAAGGAGTTCTACCAAATTATGGAAACAATGATGAACCAGTTATATGGAAGGTTAGAAATCAACACCTTTCTTGGTACATGGGCCCCTATCATGTACACTGTTACAATGACGGGAACTATTTTCAAGAGGAAGAGGTATTAGACCTCACTAGATTGACGTTTGATCAGGTTAACTGTAATATTATGCGGGAAAGAATAAAATGCTATGCCAAGAACCCTGGTAAATTGTTTTCATTAACCACATAGAAAGATAATGTCTTGGATACTACTATGAACCCTGAGATGATTGGTTCAGCTAGAATTTTCATTATGACTGAAACAAAGCTAAATATGAGAAAGATGAACAAACATACTGCAGAACTTTAGGGCAAGCTCTGTGCTTTTTGGAAAATGGCTGCCAAAGCATAAGAAGATAAAAGGAAGTTAGAAGAAGAGAATAAAGTTCAACATATAGTCCAATCAAGTACAAATAAGTTAGAAGCATCCATTTAATAAGAGGTAGAAACTTTACAGGAAGCCATAACTATAGTATCTAATGAGATGTTAAATATTCATCATACTACCTCACCCTTCCCAATTATTCAGGATGAGACTAAGGGAAGACAACTATGCTCAAACAAACCACGAAAATTGTCAACAACATATGTGAGTGAACTGCCAAATATATGAATGTGTTGGCAATTCTCCCTATAAATGATTATATAAACACTCAAAATAACAAATTCTAAGTTCGTATCAAGATCCAATCACAGGAGAAGCTTTTAAAGGATGTGGAAAATGTTTTTTCTTCATATAAGCATTTGCTAAGTGTATTGGAACCTATAATTGAAGTACAAAAAGTATCTTCAATCAAAGCATTCAGGGAACTGAGGAAGCAAGAGGAAGTTCTTCATGCAATTTAGGAATTTCTCAATCCTCTCAAATAGGCCTCTACTCTGGAGAACTTTCAGGTGATGAAAGAGACAATTTCTCAGTACGTGATAGAGCTAGTGAGGATATACATGAGGCTCGTAACTTTGTCAAATTAGATCAAGGTAAGAAAGAACACTCAAATAGCAAATTCCCTAGAGTGCCTTCATAGACATGGGAATGAGCAATAAAAGGTGGTCAACATCGAAACCAAATACAATCTCTAGCAATTATATCTTGTGCAAGAATTACATGTGCATATTCCAAAATTATCTCTTTTTAAATTATTAGAATAGATCCATTTATTTCACAAGTGCATAGTAGGATTGAGACTAGACTGGATTATAGTCTCGTGGGAATATCATAGTTCATGAGGTAGCTAAAGTGTCATGAGTAGACCAAGAGTCACTTTTTTTCTATAAATATGCCCTCACGACACATTGTAATGGAATTTTAGCTTTGAACTCATTTTCGTGCATATTGTTTTGAGAACTAAGGATATTCTAGTGAATGCACGAAGTAATTTTATGTTTCCACTTATTGACTTGATGAAGATCTTGTGTAATGGTTTCATGGATATTCTTACCTTAATTAATTGAAATTTCCTTTGAGCTTTTTGCATATTGTTTCCTCTTGTGTCTTCATGCACTATGGGATTTCTCTTACAAAACATGCATGGCATATGATATGATTACCTTACGCTTATGTTTGTAAACTACTTTATTAATGTTAACATTGTATCATTGTGTTATTGTGTGCTTACTAATGATTTTATGTGCTTATTAACCATGAATTTTTCTATTGGTAAATTCATCTCATATGTATGTACAAATCTTGTTTAAGTCTTACTAACAATTCTTTTCTTAGGATTCACACTTTAAAGTTAGGTTTTTTCTATTCATGGTATTTGTTCTATTGTGTTTTCATAGGTTACTTACTTTCATTTGTTGAAGTTTATTGTGTTCTCCCTTAAGTCGACACTTTCTTTGTCTAAGGAAAATCTCAACCAACGAGATGGAAACCGAGCCTACATACTGGATGGGACTCCTAGACCAAAAGCTGTAGAGTCTGACTAGGATCCTACACCGCAAAGATCCCCCAGCTATTGGCAATACATTCTAGCCCATTAACACATCTTTAAACTCTCTCACATGGAGTATAAGGTATTTGGGTCTCGACACCCATGAGGCCTTTGTCACATGGCAGTTTCACAAAGGTCCAACTCACCATTTCCACATGGACTTTTTTTTCTACAATTGATATATCTCAACATGATCTGATGGTCTTCATAGGAAATCACATCATGTGTATGAAATCTCTTATAGCCAACTAGAATTTAATTTTTCAGATCAATTTATAAAAGCTACTAGTAAGGGCACAAAATATTTGTTTTCATGGTAGAAAACCAAACAAACAAATAGTTCTAGACAACAAGTTCATTATAGCATAAATAAATACAATTCATTGACATATAAAGGAATGATATATGTTCCTAATCAGCTAGTTTTTAAACAATTAATGCTAGAATAATTTAATAAGATACCTTATACTGACCATCCCCAGTATCAAAAGTTGTTTTCTCCTATAAACAAAAACTATGTTTGGCCCAGAATGAAATGAAGAATCACAAATTATTTGGCCAAATGATGAGAATGCCAATAATTCAAGGCTAAACATCAACGTCTGACTGAGTTTCTTCACCCACTACACATTTCAGAATGGAAATGGAAAGTAATTAATATGGATTTTGTAATAGGTTTTCGTAAAACAACGAGACCTAATTATGCAATCATGGTGGTAGTAGATAAGCTGAGTAAAGTAGCCCATTTCATTATTGTCTAATCCACATATAAAATTGTCCAAATTACAGACATATTTGTGAGAGAAATTTGTAAACTACACAAAATGCTGAAAGTTATGATCTCTGATGGAGATGTGAAATTCACATTAGAAATTTTCAAAACTCTATTTATGGGTTTAGGAACTCAAATTCAATTTAGTACCATTTACCATCCACAAATAGGTGGAAAAATAGAAAGAGTGGACTATTTGTTGGAATATATGCTAAGAATGTGTGTAGTGAAACAATTGAGTTAATGGGAGTAGTACCTCCACCTAGTGGAATTCACTTACATTAACAATTTTCATGAATTGGTGAAAATGAGCCCTTTTGAAGACTTATACATGAGAAGATGTACAACACCCATTAATTGGAACAAACCAGAAGAAAAACTAATGATGGGACCTGATATGTTAGCGGGAATGGAGGTCACCATTAAAAGTGTTCTATAAAATTTGAAAGCTACTCAAGATAGGAAGAACACATATGCAGATAAAAAAAGAACTTTCAAGGAATTCCAAGTGGGGGAACACATGTATGTTTGAGAAAAATCCAAGAAAAGTACTTTGTAATTGAAGGGATGTGGAAAATTATACCCTCAATATTGTGGGCCCTTTCAAGTACTAGAAATAATTAGACCGGTTGCACAACATCTAGCATTACCCAGCTCCATGTGAATCCATAATGTGTTTCATGTATCTTTATTAAAAGAATATGTATTGGAGTCTAGACATATAATTAACTTGTAAGAAGTCCAGGTATTAGTTTTAAGAGATAATTTTATCCTTGATAGCTAATTAGGTTTATTAAATTCTTGTTAGTAATAACATCTTGTAATGTACAACAGGTGGAACCAAATGGAGAGTTCCTAGTAGAGCCTCTACATATTCTTGGTCATAGAGAAACAATGCTACAAAGTCGATCTATCACCCAGGTTAAAGTGCAGTGGAGGAACTTTATCTCAGAACAGGCCACATGGGAAGATGAATGATTAATGCAAGAATAATACCGTGACCTATTCCAAGGGAATGAGTAAGCACCAGGGATGGTGTTTCACTCAAGGGGGGGGAAGATGTAACACCCCTGGCTATGAAAATAATTAGTATTTACTTTTCTTATTGTGCAAGAATTTTTAGTTCAAGATAGATTAATAAAGAACTTAAATGCAAAAGTATATTTATTATTATTATTATTTTAATTTCTTTAAAAGAAATTTTTTCCTAGTCAGAGAAATGACAGTAAAAACATTTTGAAAGAAAATATTTAGTTCTAGGTAGTTAGACAATTACATCCTTCTCTGAAGAGATTGAAAAGAAAATATCCCAATTGGGAAAATAAAAAAGTTCCTAGAGAAGAAGAAAGAACAAAAAATAAATAAATGTGACAAGACACTATTAAGAAAACAGTGGCACTGCTAAGGGTCTACTTGAGCTGGTCCTAGCTAGTGGAATTCTCAGAATGGTCACTGTCTTAAACTGCTCTAGAAACTAAGAGGCTCGAGGCGAGAGCTGGAAATAATAGCCAGTCTCACAAGTTGGGTGGAAAATGATTTTTCCCTTAGTTTTCATTTCTCTGTAGAGCTAACTTAGAGAGATAACTATTAATTTGTTGAAAAGAGTTTGGTATTATTCTTAAAGGTTCTATTCATAGAAGAAATTGGGAATTATGAAAAGAATTCGGTAACATTTATGAATGTATGAAAGAAGTTGGAATTTGAAAAGAAAGAATATGATACTGATTCTAAATTAATTGTTTATTGGAAATTCTGAAAAAAGGAGTAATACTTCTAAATAATATCCCAGAAAAGATTGTTTTTGAAGAGGTTGGAACTCTGAAATGTGGTAAAGAATTATTTTGGGTAGTCAACCTCTTGATATTGATATTAAGAGATAATATGAGATTGAGTTCCCTTGTGGAATGAGAGATTACTATAACAAAATTGTAGTTTAATTTCCATGAATTTTTCTAAACAAAGTTCCTATCATGTTCTATGATGATAAGGATATTATAGGACAATTTTCTTGTGCCTTGAATAAATAAAATGGTTGAATGGGTAACTAAATATTATAGGTGACTACAAAATAGAATTAAGAAAAATAACCTAGTTGCATAACGAATACAAGCTTACTCACAGGCATCTCTCAAAGAATTAAGGGATGGACAAAGGGACTGTCTGGCTGTAAAGAACCCAGAAGGGAGAACTTGAACCAATTTATTAAAACTAGAATGTAAATAACTACAAATATTGGGAACAAGTTAGTTTCTATAGAAAGCCGACATCTCATAGAGAAAACAGTCTCATCCCCAGAAAATAACCCTATCCCTAGAGTAGGAGAGACAAACTCTGTGAATGGGATTTCATCCTCTTGTGGCATTGTTCACCACAGTTAAAGAAATAAGTCATATTTTTCCACCAGACAATAAAAAACTATGAATGTTCAGTGTAATGGCCGATAAATAAATTATTGACATACCACGAACCAAAATGTAACCTGATTGAGGGAAAATTTACAAATAATCCTACTCACAAACAAAAGAACACAGTTCAACCCTCACATGTTTATGCGCCTTTTTCAAGAATAATTAAATAATTACATATTGTTGTCAAATGAGAAGTAAAGAATCATATAGATAGAAACGGGAATTTACCCACATAATTTCAGAAACTTAACCATCTAAAACTCTTTCACGGACAAGGTTAGAAACCCAAGAACTTGCAGAAAATAAAATTTCCCATGATTGTTAGTTGTCGTGGCTGAAGAAAGCCTGACCTGGAAAAAAAAAGCTGAAATTATGGAAAAATTTATCACCTTCATATCAAATAATAAACCCTAAAGAACCCAAAACCCTAACAAGAACAAAAAAATTGATACCTTAGAGATGCCTTAGAAAAGTGGTGGGCCATAAATGAATTCCTGGTAAATATTCAGGGTTAATAGTACAACAGATTATAATAAGAATACAAAATAAATGAAGAGGAAAACCATATAAATTTCATTACATAGAGATGAAATACCTCACCGCATGCTAGTGAAGGAACACATTAAGAAAATATGGCTCCATGTTGCTCGACCAACATCAGAAAAATAACTAAATCCCTTATGAAGTCTTTGTAATGGTGTATGAGTAGTTTAGAGAGACAAACACAGCAAATGCACTCACCCTAGTGAAAATTTGTCAGAATAACAGCCAAACCCCTATGTTCCGAGAGTTGCAGAGTTGCATTGACGGATAGGCATAATGAGGATAAAAATGAGAGTCTTGGGTGTGAATGGTTTCCATTAACTGGCCAAACACATCTCCATCTTTGGATGGAAACCCTGAGCACAGATGGTCACGATAGCGACAACTGTATTCCATTGAATTTATGACATGATGATTGATCTCTAAAGGGTTCCTTGAGTTGAGGAACATATTAATGTATTTTAGTTTACCATGGGAGAAATTTTTAATAAAAATTTAAATCATAGAGCATATCCAAGGTGCGTGTCAATAGTGTTGAGAAAGGAAATATAATACATTTTTCTAACCGAGTATTAGTTCCAAGCCTTAGAGAGTAATGAAATAATGATTAAATGGTATCGTATGTGTCAATAATTATATAAATTCTTTAGATATCAACAGTAAGTAATAATTTATATATCCATGTGTAAAGTTTTCTTATAACTAGTTTCGTTAAGTAGGTATCTAAGTTTCTCAATACTATTATCATTTTGTTTGTTTTCATAGAATTAATATGTATCTTAGATGTAAAATAATATATATATGTATAAAACAATGATAATAGCTATATATATATATATATATATATATACTTTGAATATTTCAAAAAATATAGTGAACGATATATTTGTTATTAGTTTATAGTTTTTTTTAAGGTAAACACTAATAAGAAATTTAGACAAATAATTTTCATCAAGAAGTGTCTTAACTGAACACTCTTTTAGTATATGTGATCAACCAATATAAATAAATGAAATGATAATTGAAAAACTATAGAACAGTAAACATACATCCTTTTATAAATAAAATATTAAAAATTAATTTTGATAAAAGGAGAAATTAAGTATATCTTGGTCTAGTGTAGAGTTTGCTAAAGTCTATTTCTTTACTATGTACTTTTGTAACTTACAATCTGATGGTCATGATATGTTCTAGACATGAAGTGATCCAACAATTCATTCTCTCCTCGGTATTATTGACACTTGATCCGTAGCTTAACACCCGATTGTTCCATGATTTCTATTTAAAGAGCATGGAGGGTCATTTGTAAGGTTGTTCATGAGAGAAGCTCATGTCAACTTTCTTTCTTTTATTAATAAATTGCCTGAAGTGGTTGTGTTGGCTCAGACCATAAATTTCTTCTCTCTCTGATAGTTTTACCCATGTTAAGAATATTGGTGTATTGATCTGTGATCTATTTGTGAGTATTGTACTCTACTTCTATTGGAGAAGGAGAAATGGTACTTTGTTTCTTGCAAGCCAATGTAATAGGTACAAAACGAAGAGTGAAGACATAGCTTGCAATAGACTTTCGATCATCAGGGTCACCGACCCAATCAGAATCAGTGAAAATAACCAATAGAGGATATGCTTTCGCACTGTAATGAATCCCAAACTGAGATGTACCTTAAACATAATGAAGTATTCTTTCAGTTTATTTCCAATGAATTTCATGTTCATTTTGCATAAACCGAAAAATAAGTTCAACAACAAAGGAAAGGTCAGGGTGGGTGTGGGTCAGATACAAAAGGTTTCCTACAAGCTAATGGTATAAGGTAGCATCAAATTCGCAGGAAGTACAAGTTACTGAATGTTTGGCTCCAGACTGAAAGGGAGAAGGGGTTGGCTTACATTCTTCCTTATGAAAGTGGCATAGAGGATCATAGGCATACTTAGATTGGGAAATGGAAATACCTTCCTTGGATCGCAAGACTTAAAGACTAAGAAAGTAATGAAAGTGTTCTAAGTTTGTCATTTCAAACTACTTTTTAAGGCTGGACTTCACATGGTTTATAAGTTTGGGATCACTACTAGTAAGGGTAAGATCATTAACGTAAATAACAAGAATGATAAGAGACTTACCCACTTTCTTGGTGTAGACAGTATTGTTAGAATGACACCTAGAAAAGTCAGTATCTAAAAGAAATTTATCCATTCTGGAATACCAAGCCTAAGGGGCTTTCTTGAGAACATAAAGGGATTTCTTAAACTAACATACAACGCTAGAGTCTATTTGTATAAAGCCAGGACGTTGTTCCATATAGATTTCATCATGCAAGAAGGTAGATTTAACATCCATCTGATGGACTTCCCATTTGAAAGAGGCAACAAGGGAAAGAACAAGGCAAGTAGAGTTCATTTTGGCAATAGGGGAGAAGGTTTCAGTATAGTAAATTCATTCAACTTGTGAAAATCCCTTAGCAACAAGATGAGCATTATGTTTATCAACTTTTCAATCTGATCCAAACTTGGTTCTGTAAACCCATTTACATCTAACAAGTTTTCCTCCCTTTGGAAGAGGAATAAGATCTGATGTATCATTTGCCAATAATCAGCTATATTCTTCACTCGTAGTTACATCCCAATTTGGATACCCTAAAGCTTTTGCAAAGATGTCAAGGTCATAATTTTCTGAAGCTTGAGCCAGTAAAGAAGAGGCTCTATCGAACTCAGAATGTGTATGCCATTGATTTGTAGGATCACCTGTTGCATCCTGAGTAGCACAGACCCATTTTAGAAGTTGAGGAGCTGAAGGAGGATTCTGAGAAGGTGGGGCAGGATTTTCATCCTTGTCGTCATCCCCGGAAGAAGAAATACTTTTAGAAGTAGAAGGAATAGAGAGAGGTGGCACATCCATCGAACTAGGCTCTTAGGCTGGCATATGTTCAACAAACTTTACATCTCTTACAAGGATAACATTTTTGGATTTAAGTGAAATAAGTCTATATGCTTTGACATCTTCAGAATATCCAAAAAAAAAAAAAATCACTCTTAGTTTCTAAATCTTTATGTTTCTCATTGGGAATATAGGCCCATGCTTCACTTCAAAAAACACGAAAGTGACTTACATCTGGTTTAACTGAGCTCCATGCTTCTTCTAGAGTGATATTCTTTAAACCTTAGTAGGAGTGTGATTTACTTTGTAATTTGCACAGTTAATTGCTTCTGCCCAAAAATTAAGACTAAGTCCTTTTGATTGAAGCATAAAATTAGACATTTCCTTTAACGTGCGGTTATTCCTTTCAATTACACCATTTTGTTGTGGAGTATATGCAACAATATGATGTATTTGAATTCCATGCTCAGTTCAAAAGTTGATGAATTTGTTGTTAACATATTCTCTGCCATTATCAGATCTTAGCTTAAGAATTTGATGTCCAGATTGTTTCTCAATAAAGGCCTTAAAGGCTAAGAACATGTTAAATACTTTACTCATGAGTTTTAAGAAGTATACCCAAGTGCATATGGAGAAATCATCAATGAAAGTTAAGAAATACATGTAGCCAAGAATGAAACAACGAGAAGTGGACCACATAAATCATTATGCACAAGCTATAAAGGGGATGAGGCATGCCAAGAGGCATGTTTTTCAAAACTATCCCGGTGATGTTTTCTGAGTATACATTCAGAAAAAACACCATCTCTACAAGATACCATAGGAATACCTATCACCAAATTTTCTTTACATAGATTTTGAAGGGAGAAATAGTTTAAGTGACAAACCACTCATGCCAAAGTTTGCTCACTTCATCATTATGAGCAACAAATACTGAGGGAAGAGTTGATGACCCAAATTTTTTAAAATTATACAACCTTCTAGAATCATCAGCAATGCCAGTAGCTAAAATTTGTCTAGGATCTCTTAGGCCCTTAATTACAACATCATGAGGTGAAAATTCAATGATTTTGCCTTCACCTAAATGAGCTATCTGATATACAGATAAAAGGTTGTAGGATAAGCTTGGAACACATAATACATCATTAAATTGACCATTGTCTAGATGAATAGTTCAAGTCCCTACAACACTAAGTGATTTGTCATCACCAACATATATATTTTTGGTGTTACAATCATTTAAAGAAGAAAACATGGCTTTGTTTTTGGTCGTCTGATAATAAGCTCCAGAAAAAATGAGTCATTCATGAGAATGAGAAGGAGAAGATACATTTATTGCATAACCAAAGCGAGATTCTTGACAACCACATGCAGAAATTGATATTCCTAAAGATGAAGTTGAAGTTGAAGAGTGTTCCAATTAGATATTCTGCTTCTTCATTGTTGCTTCCAAGGCTTCCATCTTCTTAAAGCATTTGGATTCTAAGTGGCCATCTAGATTACAAAACTTTCAATGTCTATTAGTATTCTTCCCTTTGATTTTATTTTCCTTATCATTTTGTTGAATTGATTTTTCATTTGAGACTAAAAGTGCTTAGGAAACTTGGTTGGTTTACGACCATACTTTTTAGGATCTTGCTTCTTAGGATTCTTTGAGCTTGATTACTATTGGGTGACTAAGGCTTTCTAAGAAGAGTTGTCAATATTAAGATGACCAAGATGTAAGAGTTTTTCTTGTTCTCTTATTAAAGAATCACAAAAGGTATCAAAAGAGGGGGACTTGTAGGCATTTTCTAGAGAAATAAAGGATTCTCTAGTAGAACAGAAGATGGAAACAAACACAGAATAGGTTGGTCCTAACCTAGTAAGAATGGAATAGATAAGGCTACCATATTTTTTCTTAACCTTAACACTTTCCAAGAGAAGTCTAAGGGTCTTCAACTTGGACAAAAAATCTTCAATGGAACAAAAAATATTGGCGTCCAACACAAGCAACTCATTTTCGATTTGATGGGCTCTAATTTCATTTTTAATTCCAAAAACTTTATTGAGCTATTTCATTGCTTTCTTAGGTATATCAAGTTCTACAATATGGAATCTAAGGTATGGAGAAATATACATCCTATCAACCCATGTGCTTGATATTTATTATTTTCCCATTTGACTGTCTTATCTTCATCTTTAGGTTTAGACTCTTGGTGTGAGGCTATTCTATAAAGACCTTTACTTCTACGTAAATTCTCCATGTAGGACACCCATTGGAAGTAGTTGGTGGTCAAGAATAACTTGGCATGGACTTTCTATTTTAATAGAAACTTAAGTTGTAGATGTTCATATGAAGTGTTCTAATGGAAAGATCTCAAAAAATTAGGCCAGTTAAAAAAAATGGCTCTGAAAATGGCTTCCTGATGAAGAAGTTATGGCTTTTTGAAGAAAAGTTGTTGGAGATGTCGATGAAGTATGTGAATGTGCAGAAGTGAATGATAATGTTATATTTAAAAAAAATCCCCCCTCTTTCAAAACATAATCTAATTAGCTCACTTAAAAAAAAAACATGTGACCCGCGTTTATAAATACGTTAAATTCACTTTTACAATGGTACTTTATCAGCTACCCACTAAATTGTAACTTAAATAAACAATAAATAGACTTTAGAATTATAAGTGACTCACTTTTTACAATGGTTGATAACACTTTTACATAAAGTAACTTTAAAACATAAGTTACATGTGCTTTTTGAGAAATTAACTCAACAGAAAGAAAGACTTGAACCCAAGACCTCTATTTTCATAAAGTAACTTTAGAGCAAGTGAGCTAGTTTAAAAGATTAGTAATTTGGAAAAGACGAAGGTGTTTTTTTTTCTTCTAGTCACTGAAGCTTTAAAGTGTGTGCTTACTTGGAAAATCCATTTAAACACACAACCCACCATGGGCATGCAAAATAAACCAAACCTTATGGATTGAAGTTAGCTTTCGCTGGAAACCAAATATTTTACTGAATGTTTCTGATTTTTTGAGTTCACATTAAGGCGTGGCAGAAAAGAAAATACGCATGAGATAAATCCTTCCTTTCTATTTCTAATTTTCTTAGATCACATAAAGTTGTGAGGCAAATAGCATACGGAGAAATGAAAGGTATATATCTAGTAATAAAAAATATAGAGCTTGATAAATCAAAATAAACAGATAGATGACTAACTAAAACTGCAAATAAAGATTGTATACCTCCAGATCTTAAAAGTGATGTAGCTAGGGCTACCAAAAACCTTTTCACATGAAGAAAAGGGGTTCCTCACTAGAAAAAATGATCCTAACACACAAAGCAGCCATCTTAGTCTGAAAACAGTTAGAAACAGTAGATCTAGGAAATGACAGCCGGATGCAATTGTACCAACTTCGGATTTGGATCACCAATGGATGCTACCCTCAGATAGCTCTGATACCATGTAGGAATTCATAGGGTAATTTCCTCAAATAGTACACCAAAGGACACTGCTTACAAACAGATTATAAATCAATACACTAGTATTCTTGACGTGGTTAAAACACTCAAAGAGGGAAATAGTTCACAGCTTGAGCCAAAGTGGCCACTTCAGACAATTTTTTTAACAAAAGAAAGAAAATTTACATAAGCTTCTCTCATGAACTGTCACCTTACAAATGACCCTCCATGCTCTTTAAATAGAGATCATGGACCAATCGGGTGTTAAACCATGGATCAATTGTCAGTAATACTGAGGAGAGAATGAACCATCATATCACTTCATGTCTAAAACATATCGTGACTATTGGATTGTAAGTTACAAAAGTACATAATAAACTCTACACAAGACCAAGTTATACTTAAGTATTTCCTATATATTGAGATATCGTAAGTAATTATTTAAAGATTATTTTAAAAAGAAAATAAAACCCTATCACAAAAAAAAAGCAATTAAAACTCATATTAAAAAAAAAAAAACTATCAAACAAAAAAGAAATTAAAGCCATAAAACTTAAATAACTATGTACTAAATTTTATATTACTCATACATCAAAATAAATATAAATATAGTATTTACATTATTGTTTTCACTAACCATTTTTAAATACACAGTAAAGACCATAACAACAGTTATCAGAAATACTAAACAAATTTTCATAAATTTAAACTCTATATATATCAACCATTTTAGAATTTTATATTTAAGATAAAATGTAAAAAAAAATTAATATTTACTAAGATTTATATAATTTTTAAACATTGTGATGAATGATGACTAAGAACCGGATGCGGGTGTTATTAATCGGCATTGATGAGACGCATGCAGAGACGGAAGTTGTCCTAGCACCTGGACGGTGGATGCAGCTTACACATTCTCGCAGCATCTAATATGAATGTTGAAAGGTACAACATTATGGCTCTGTTAATGGCATTCAATGCGCATTCGGCTCGAGAAATTCTGCAAGGTGATTTAATCATGGCCTGCTCTCTTGTTTCTGCAAGTGACATTCTAGGCTCCTTCTTCCTTTGCTCATTATTTTTTCTGCACCCCTGCTCTGTTCGGGTTGTCTGGAAGCTCCTCTGGTTCTTCAGTTTGGCTTGTTCAGCCTGCGCCTAGTCCTCTCCCCTCCAGCTCTGGTCATCTTCCCTTCCTAAGCTCCCTGTTCATCCAACCATGGTTCGACCTGTCGGAGTCTCACGTCGTGGTGGTAATGCTGGCAATCGAGGCCCTGTATCTCATTTTTCTCCTCAGAACATCACTCCTTTAGCCTCTGCTACCCTGTCCTCCCCGCCTTCTGATCATTCTCGGCCTTCTCTGAACAGTTCCTTTCAGACCACCCGTTTTAAGTTCAGGAGCAGGCTCAATAAGCCTTTGATTTCTGCCAATATTACTGTAATTCTTACGGAGGAGGAAGATGCACCCAGCAATTCGGACAACATTTCCATGTCTCAATCTCAGTCTCAGAATGCAAGCGGATTTCAGGGTGAGATTGCTGGGGTAGTGCTCAACGCTGATAATATGCAGAACGAAGGTGAAATCCCGGAAGCCCCTCAACCCCAGCCAGCGTCTTCACGGGATCAAGTACTTGCTTGTGAACCAGTGCATTTTACAGGAAGCATTTTCAATCTAGTAATTCCTCCAGATGGCGGTGTTCTGGAAGCTGAAGATAATAAAATGGTCACTTGGATTGGCTCTCCTAGCCAGGTAAATAAGGACGCGACCGACTCTCATACTCATGATTAAAGAATTCTGGTTCAAAGGCTCTGTCAGCATTCTCGTCTATGATCTGTTGTTCTCAGGTTATTCATCTATGATTTTTGTTGCATCTGCTCATTCCTTTGGCACTGCTTTTGGTATAAGCACGAATCGCTATAGTCTTCAGTTCAGAAACAATTATGGCCTAGCTAGCCTGGTTTTTTATTATTTTTGGAATGGTGGCTTCAAAAGATTGTCTCTCAGCAAACACAGAGCTGCCACTGGAGCTGTTATGTCAACTATAGGTCTGGTTAGCTTTTTGTCTTTTAGCATTCTTCAATTCTTGCTTCAAAGTATTTCAATTATGTAAGGTGATTGAAGAAAGCTATATGTTTAAGTTTATTTGGTGGAGGGCTGGCTTCGGCCCCCTCAGAGGTCTAGACCTCTCTATAAATATTTTTATCTTTTTTTTAATAGAAATAGTCTTTACTCAGAAAAAAAATAAAAATAAAATAAAAGTAAATAAATAAAAATAAAGATAAAAAATAATGGTGACTAATGCGTGAAATTAAACTACCATCTTCATAATTCATTTTCTTTTGAACATATATATATATTAAACTACCATCTTGATAATTTAATTTCTTTTGAACCTATAATATTAGGATTTTTTTTCTTAATCAAACTATTTTTACATAATAATAAATATAATGTTTAGTTTTTTTTTTCTTTCATAATCAGCGTGTTGAGTGGCAAAGATAAAGATAACCATATAAATTAAATATAATATAATAAGTATGACTAATATATAAGAAGATTTATTTAAAACAAAAATATGAAAATTAATAAATAATATATTTAATATTATTGTATAGTTTTTTTGGGTTAAAAATTTATATGGATTTTTCTTGTTTTTGTAAGTTAATGTTTTATTTATGTAGGAAAAAATGAGTACATTTGGTGGTTCAGAAAACATGTGGTATTATCCTAACCAAATTTGTTGGCAAAAATTTATACCATATGACAAAAATAGAAAAGGGAAACTAGGGACATTGTCCATAAACAGTAGGGCCAGAGGCACCAAAATATAGATGAAACATAAAAAAGCACTAGAGGGCATACTAGTCATCCAACATGATGGAGGCAGGATTGTCTCGGGTTGTTCTTGGATGAGGTGGAGGATGTAAGTCACATTAAACGTGCCCTTGAAAGTGTGTCAACCAAGTGTGCAACTTTTCTACTTTCTTGGTTAGTTGATTTTGGCCTCAACAAACCACTACAAGTTTCTCTCAGAATTGGCACTAAAATTAGTGCGTTCGATCCAACGTTGACATCGTCTCTAGATTCTCTTTATGATAGACTCTCTCATTTGTGTCCACTCGTTCTATCAAGCCATTGATAAGTACTTGATAGATCTCTAGGCAGAAATGTTAGATACCCTACCCGTCATTCGCTTTCAGCTCGACCAGACACAAGATTCCCCTTGCCACCTTGGGTTCCTCAACCCCAAAGACTTGACCTTTGAACCCGTGTACCACCACCCCTATTACCACCTCGTTTACCTCCTCCATGGACTTTAGGCACCCTGATATTAGCCAGGCCTGCGCGTCCAACGTTCTTGCCACCCCGACCGGGAGCCCTAGTGGCAATTGTTGAGTTCACCACACTCACAGCACCAAGGGTGGTTGGGGAAGGGGAATGCCCACATCATGCACTGGGTTTCATAATTCAAAGAGATGGTGAAACACCATGTTCAAAATACATAGGATATACCCCCTGCCCGAGAAACCATACACCACCTTCAGAGAAAGAAAATTCCACCACCCACCGCACGAGAGAAACACAATACCACCGCCCACTACCTGAAAAAGAACACCACCACCAGAGAAACCAAATACCGGTACCCACCACACCAACACAAACAATTGAAAGAAAGATGAAGAAAAAGTAGTTGGCTTCTCAGTGCAACATCCCCTAGGGTAGCGACTAGCTTCCAAATTTGCCTTGCGGAGACCACCCACCAATCCACCAAACATAGTCATGCCCATGCTAGAGGTCACGAAATTGGACATCGAAACTAGTTTTCTTCCACCACCCATGGTTTTTCCTATACATTTGGTTCCAACTTCCATTTATAGCCCGAGGAAACAGGCTTAACATAAGCCAAGAGGAAACGGAATGGAAGAGGACTCATATCATCGTCTTCTCATCCTTATGCACATAGACAATAAAAAAGAGGCTTTGTAACAAGGTCTATTTTGTCACACTTCTCCAACAAATTCTGTAGATGAGTACATGTCAGGCCAGGAGTAACTCCAGTTTGGCAGAAAACTCAGAAAACTGATTCGTTTTATTACATTAGGTAGCTATTGTTATATACATGAATGTCACTGCTCAGTTCATCTGATGACTGTTCACATTCCAGGTTCACCCAACCGCAGAGGATTAGGTGTCAACATTCCCCCCTTAATCTGAAGGGGTGTTGGTGAGTCCAAGCATCATTCTGAATCTTTCAAGCTTTTCTCTTCCAAGCGCTTTGGTGAAGATGTCTGCAATTTGCTCATTTGTGGAACAATGATAGAGATGGATTGTTTTGGCCTCAACATGATGTTGGATCAGATGATATTTAGTATTGATGTGCTTTGTACGATCATGGAACTTTGGATTCTTGGCCAACTTTATTGCAGAGGTGTTGTCAATCATGAGTGGAGTTGATTGTACTTGTTTTACCTGCAAATATTCAAGAATTTTCCTGAGCCACACAATTTCTTTCGTTGCATCAGCTGCTGCCACGTATTCTGCTTCTGTTGTGGAATCTGCTGGAACTGATTGTTTGCGTGATCTCCAAGAGACAGCTCCTGATCCAAGACTCATAGCATATCCTGAAGTGGATACCCCAGTTTCTTTGTCTCCATCGAAGTCTGAATCAGGGTATCCAATCAAGCTGAAGTCATCCACCTGTGTATACTTGATTCCAAGGTATTGAGTTCCCTTCAAGTACCTTAGAACTCTTTTTGCAGTAGACCAATGTCCCTCACAAGGCTTTTTCATAAACCTGGAGAGGATTCCAACAGCAAATGAAATGTCTGCTCTGGTAGTAGTGAGGTAGATGAGACTTCCTACATGCTGTCTATACTTTGTTGCGTCCTCAAATTCCTTTCCTTCAATAGATGTGAGCTTTAAGTTTTGTTCCATTGGAGTAGAAAGAGGATTGCACTCTGTCATGCCAAATCTATTTAACAAATCTCCAATGTGTTTCTTTTGAGAAAGAAATATGGATTTTGGATGTTGGGTTACTTCAATGCCAAGATAATAATGAACATAGCCCAAATCAGTCATTTCAAAATTTTTCCCCAATTCCTTCTTTATGGATGCAATGTAGCTTTCATTGTTCCCTGTCATTAAAAGATCATCTACATATACCACAAGATATACAACTGTTTTGCCAACTTTCTTGACAAATAAAGTTGCATCATCAAGATCAAAATGATTGAAGTTGAGTTTCAGAAGATGCTCAATTAGTTTTTCATACCAGGCTCGCGGTGCTTGTTTGAGGCCATACAAGGACTTCACAAGTTTGCATACTTATTTTTCATGTCCTTTCATAGCAAATCCTTCAGGCTGGGACATAAAAACATTCTCTTTTAGGTCTCCATTCAAGAAGGAAGTTTTTACATCCATTTGATGGACTTTCCAACCATTCTAAGCTGCTAGTGCAAAGAGTGTCTGGATGGTGGCCCATTTTGCTGTGGGGGAAAAAGTTTCCTCATAATCGACCCCTTCCTTCTGTGCAAAACCTTTTTCCACAAGCCTATCTTTGTGCTTGTCAAGTGAGCTGTCAGCTTTGTACTTGTTTTTGTAGACCCACTTGCAGCCAATTGGTTTGATTCCAAATGGAGGATCAACCAGCTTCCAAGTGCCATTCTTTACGAGGGCATCATACTCCTTTTGCATCGCTTCTTTCCATTCATCATGAGAAGCTGCTTCTTTGCAGGAAGTTGGTTCAAAATATGTAGACAAGTTCAATTCACAATCATAAGAAACATCCATATCAACAGGTGAATTAGAGTCATCTAGATCACCTCCATTTTGTCGGTTTGAATTTCTGGTTCCTGTTTTTCCAATTTCATCAGGATGAACACTTTCAAGTGTCTTTGTCAGCCACTTTGGGGGACCTTTCTGAGATGGTCCGGGCTATTCTGTTGATTGAGTTGGGACTGAATCAAGATTGAGTCTCCCAATTCTATCAATTACATCACTTAAAGCATAATCCATTGTTGGAATTTCATGCAGGAGAGATTGTTCTTCAGAAGAAGATTCCACATGTTGATCTAGTATAGGAATCCCCCCTTCAAGATGTGGAATCTGATTATCAAATTCTTGAAATGATTTCGCTTTTGCGAATATATTCAAGCGATCAAGTTGCCGCTCAACAACATTGTCAGATTTGGATGATTCAAGAAAAATGACATCTCTAGATACAACAAAATTTTTATTTGCTTCATCATAGAGGCGGTATGCTTTGGAGGTGTTTGAATACCCCAAGAAGATACACTTACGACTTCTAGCACCAAGTTTGTTTCTATGTACCTTTGGTATCAAAGCATAACAGGTGGAACCAAAGATCCTGAGATGTTTTACCGAAGGAACATGTCCATACCACAATTCATAAGGAGTCTTGTTTCTTATAGCATTAGATGGACATCTATTCTTTATATATGCAGCACATAGAACAGCATCAGCCCAAAACATTATCTTTACATTTTTGAAGAAAAGCATGGATCGTACCATATTCAAGATTGTTCTATTCATTCTTTTAGCTACACCATTCTACTGGGGATTATAAGGCACAGTTGTTTGATGTTTGATCCCATGTTGGCGAAGATAGTTTTCAAATTCATTTGATGTATATTCTTTTCCATTATCAGTGCGAATAGACCCAATATGAGATTGTGCATCATTTTCAATCCATTTATGAAAATTCTTGAATGTTTGAAAAGCATCAGATTTGTTAGATATCATTTTGGGATTCAACTGCGTTAAGTAAGATCATTCACGTATGACCATTTCCATGAGAGGTAGTCGTAACTGACTAATTTCTCATGATTTTTGAATAGTTCACTTAGCACTCATTGCATCGGGTGATGCTCACAGGGGTGAAGAAGTGGGATTGAAACTAGTGAAATGTGGAGAACGAATCACATAGCATCAATCATCACTTCCGGGGCTTGCACCCGGTAACCAGGACTTCCCAGGAGGTCACCCATCCCAGAACTCCTCTGGCTCAAGCGCGCTTAACTGTGGAGTTTTTCCCCACAATCAAGCCCACTTAGCTTGCTACCCCATTTGCAAAACCTTAGCAAGTATTGTGCCTCATGAACCATTCAAGTAGAGATCCCTTGACTCTTTTTGAATTTAAGTATGGGGGTTTTTACGCAGTGCATTATATTAGATATCATTTTGGGATTCAACTGCGTTAAGTAAGATCATTCACGTATGACCATTTCCATGAGAGGTAGTCGTAACTGACTAATTTCTCATGATTTTTGAATAGTTCACTTAACGCAGTTGAATAGTTCACTTAACACAGTTGAATCCCAAAATGATATCTAATATAATGCACTGCGTAAAAACCCCCATAATCAGATTTGTTCTTCAATAAATAAACCCAACACATTCTGGTGTAATCATCAATAAATGTCATGATATATTTATTTCCATTTGTAGAAGGAACAGGCATTGGACCACATAAATCTAAATGAATGAGTTCAATCTTCTTATGTGCTCTTGAATGTGAATCACGAAAAGACTGTTTGCTATGCTTTCCTAGAATGCAAGCATCACATTGCTTATGTTTCCTAGGAATTGTAGGCAAACCAGCAACACCATTTTTCTTCAATAAGCAGAGACTATCATAGTTTAAATGTCCAAATCTAGCATGCCATAATAAACTTGATGGAAGTGTACCTTCTTCATGATGAGAAATATATGAGAAATGGTGTGCATGAGCAGAGGTTCCTTGCAGTCTGAGAAGCCTTTCTTCTTCTATTCCCCTCATGATAAGTGAGTGGTCAGATGCTTTTCTTACCTCAAGCTTGCCATCAAACATATGAATGGAGTGACCTTGCTGGCGGATGTGGACCAAGGACAACAAGTTTCTCTTGAGCTGTGGGAGATATAGAACATGATCCAGAAGAAATTCTGGAAGACCAGCAGTTTAAGCCTGATTGTGCCAGGCCCTGATGGCTTGATTTTTGACTGATCTGCAAAGTATACTGCTCCATCAACATTTTAAATGAAATCTTCAAAAGAATCTTTTCTATGAGTCATGTGACAGGTTGCTCCTGAATCAAGCAACCAATCATTTTTCGAAGAAGCAAGTGAAGCATTAAACAAATCTTCATTTACTCTAATGTTACATTGTGCCTCAATATAGTGAGCGGATTCAGGTGCTTTACCTTTGTCGGTATCATCAATTTTACCTTTCTTTTGGTTTCTTTTCTGCTCAATTTTGTCCCATGGTAGCTTGCATGTAGAGGCATCATGTGATCCATTTCTTTTGCAGCGAATGCAATGCAGATCTGCCTTTTCTCCTTGAGAATGTCTACCCCCCCTGCCTTTGAAGTATCTCCTCTTCCTCTCCATCCACCTCTTCCTCTTGTAGAATCTTGAGCAGGATGCTTTTCTTTATGAGCAAGGCACACAGTCTCTTTAGAAGATTCATGAGCTTTCTTCTTTCCAAAGGCTTTCTCTCTTTCAGCAAACTTTTTCACAAGAGAGTCAAAGGTTATATCTTTAAGATTTCCATTTGCTTGTAAAGACTCAAGATAATTGGAGTAGGTAGGATAGAGTGCCTTGAGAAAAGCAATAAGAGGGATATCCAGCTCAACCTTAGTGGATTTAATATCATGCATTATAGACTTTACCTCAGATGCAAGAGCAAGAGGATCATTATTTTTCAGTTCAAGAGTGAAGAGTTTAATCATGAGTTGAACAACTTCAAGTGCAGAATGTGAGTCATAGAGTTATTTCAGCTTTTGTAAAGCTTCAAAGGCAGTTGAATATGATGAAATATGGTGACTTACTTCTTCATTTACAGATGTTGCGATTAATGCATTAGCTTTGCTATTCTTGTTTTCCCAAATGACGAGCTCTTTGTCTGATGTAGGCTGCTCTGGGTCATTGTCTCCTTCTCCGACACACACTCCTTTCCACAACTCATTGAAGATGAGGGTGTGTTTTATCATTTGGGACCATTCAGGATATTTCTCCTTTTCAGTGAGAACTATTCCTACCATAGATATGATTGAATGCATTCTGTAAAAAATACTTCTGCTGATAAAAAACTTATGCTGATAAAAGAAACTTCTGCTGATAAAAAAACTTTCTGCTAATATACAGTGAAATTGTACTCAAAAGAGGATTCTCAAAAGATTTCAAATGTCTTCCTTACGTTACAACCTTATGCACTATATTTCCTTCAAATCCCTCTAATGTTTGATAGAAGCATCAGCATTTCATTGAAATATTATGTACATATCACTTCAATGTTTTAAAATGTAATAAATTTATATATTACATATCACTTTAATGATATAACTTTAGAATGCAGCACGGTAACATTACCATTCAAATGATTTAAATGATTTTTAAAAAAACTGCACAATACTACTATTCACCTCCACAAAACTATGACTATGCGGTTGTTGTGAATGAGGTCAGTTCATAGTCGTTCAAAAAATAAAACCGCAGAGACTGACAATTACCCTTCAGCATTCAAATGTTACCATTCAGCATTCAACAAACCAGTCAACATAATTCCGGTCTTCATTCAACAAACCAATCAACATGATGTAGCATTCTGGTCTTCGTTCAACAAACTTCAGCCCATTACATGGTTTTCAATTTAGCACACAGTAACACAACGTTCGACGCTGTAGGTTAAAAGAGGCGTTTATGCAGGAATTGTTCCAACACAATCGACTTCATACATAAGACTGCTACAACGAATTTTCAAATAATTAATGCACTGGAATTTATACATAAGACTGCTTACAATGACTTTTCAAAGAATTAATGCATTGGATGAAGGAGAAGGTTCATCACACAGAGAGGTCGCAGTGCTGCCGATTCATGTCCGTAACCGAAAGGGTTTGCAGGCCGCTTCTGGTTCCCCAAGCAAAATGCCCTCTGCTCTTGTTATTCTTGAACAGGTATTCGGACTATGTGAACAAATCTTAAAAACATCTATGCTGACAAACGCAGAAGCTTCATCGATGGTGGCACCCTGGCATGAAATGCTTGTTTCGTATCTTGGAGGATGTAAACAAAATGAATGAAATTACAGAAGGGAATGGCCAACGTATTCAATATACACCACTCAGCATTCAACGCTAAGGAATCAAAGTAATGTAGAGATCATTGAACGCAGAATACCATGTTCTAGCGCCATGTCAAGCATCAGGCATCAGTGCTTCTGTTTGGACAGTATGGACAGATGTACAGTGCTGGAAGAGGCAGGATATTTCAGGACAGAGGCAGTGCCAGACTATTTTAGGACAGAGGCAGTGGCAGCGCTCAGGACAGAGGCAGTGGCAAGGATGAAGGGAGTTACAACTATTTTTAGAACTGGCTCTGTTACCATGTGAGGCCAGGAGTAACTCTAGTTTGGCAGAAAACTCAGAAAACTAGTTTGATTTATTACATTAGGTAGCTATTGTTATATACATGAATGTGACTGCTCAGTTCATCTTCTGATGACTGTTCACATTCCAGGTTCACCCAACCGCAGAGGATTAGGTGTCAACAGTACACACAGAACAATCCTACCAAAAACCCTCCTCCTACACTTTCATTTTCTCCCTTGAGGCCACTCCAAGGTCCATCAGTAGACCAGGGTGTGGATACTAATGTAGAGCTTCCTCATCTTCCCTTGCCTTAACCGTTCTCCTCCCCCAAACTCAAACGCGATTTTAATACTCACATGAGTTTCCAACCTATTGGTGTTACTCCTCCCATTACATGCCCTTTGCTGAAGGGACTGGAAGGGATGTCCCTCAGCCTCATTCCACTTACATTCACACATGAGGCTCCTCTTCCATGTGTTGCAAGGACATCACCCTGATCAGGAAGAGCTGATCTCCTCCAAACTTCTTCACAAGTCAACCAAGAAATTGTTTTCGGAGGAGGGGGGCCAGTCTTGGATAATTTCCTTTCCCTGAAGCTCACTACCTAAATTTGCTAGTTTGCCTATTGCTTTATTTCCTTCATGATCGACATGTTTGAATATCATGTAATAAAAGGAGGATAGTCTAGAGAGTATACATTTGCTTATTAGATCCAAACGCTAACTCTTTATGACCTTTAAGAGAGGAGAACCATTAATAAGATGTTGGAACATGGATATAATGATATGAGAATCTCTAGTTACTTACAGTTCATGATGCCCACATTCGCTACTTCCTTAAAGCCTCTCTAAAAATCTAGGTATTCAGCCACCTTGTTGGTGGTGTGGCCATATGATGCAGAATACAATCTGAGGGCCTACTATTTGTCATTCTAAAGGATTTCCCTAAGGTCTGCTAGTCTAGGGTTCCCCTTTATGGCCCCATCAAAATTGAGTTTAACAAAACCCTGTGGTGGACAAGTGAATTGTTTTGAAGAGACATGTTGAGGTGTAGGTCGATGTGTGAGGCTTGAAGAAGGGGGTTTCGTTGAGATATCTAGCACTAAAAAAATAATATGTTCCCACCCTTTAACCTTATAGTCGTCCTTTGGCCATAGTGAAATTGATACAGTCTCCTTAAGATTGCGGAGAACAATGTGTTAGGCATTGATGGGGTGGAACTCTTCTGAGTGGAAGACTTCCCTGTTTCTACCTTTTTAGATGTTCTATAGGATGAATCCTTGTGAAACACGCCATGCTTCATTGAGAATGGATTCTTGAATAGGGTCCATCTCCACAGGTCTAGAGACCCCCGAAGATTGTTAACAGGGTCGTCACTGACTTTAAAGACCTTTGAGTGACATCTACAAACTTCCAATGTCTTTTGACAGAAATTTAGAAGGTGTTCAGTCGTTTCCTCCTCCTTTCAGAATAAAGGAACGTAGGATGGACCGCGAAGGCCCTTATTTCATATTTTATCCCACATGAGAATCTTATCTTGTCTAATCATCCATAAGAAGAAGGATACTTTTGGCCAAATGTGATAGTACAAAAACCTTTTCCATAGAGGGTCTAGCTCTAGATCTCCCGCAAAAAAATTCAATGAGTATGCCTCTTTAAGGTTGAACAGGCCTTGTTATCGATATCCCTTGCATAATTTATTAGGTTCTCCATTATTCATAAATGGCCGTTGTAGGAGAATCGTAAGGAGGGCCTCCATATTCAGAGGAGGGTCATGAGGAGGTCAATTTTCAGGGGATTTCCACTTTCTTGACATTGAGCCTGATAGAGGGTCATTTGACAAGTCTTGGACATAAGATGCACCATTTTTGGAGGTGAATGCTTGGAGACTTGAAAACTCTAGATATTTATCTAATCTCGGATATTGCATCCATCAGTCGGTCAAAAAATTAGTTTTTATTCCACTGTGAATTCCCTAGAAACCATGTATCCGAATAAAGTCTTCATGTGGCTTGGCTCTGTTCCAAATCGAGGATCCCAATGGGAGGTTCTGGTCATGGTGAAGGGGAATTTTCCAACCCTCAACATCGTATTTGGCTTCCCAGATGTTCTTCCATAGCTCATGCCTGCCTTTGATCTAGTGCCACCACACCTTTGCGCCAAGGGTCATATATAATAGCTCAACATATTTTAGCCCAAGGCCACCATGAGTCTTTAGTTTACATAGCTTCTCCCAGGCCACTAGGTATCATTTATGACCGATCTAGGCCCCTGATCATAGAAATCAACGAAACGTTGATGTCACTTTTTTATAGATGCTACCAAGGGCCAAGAGTGCCATCAATTGGTATAAGGGGATTGCGTGAAGGACTAACTTAATAACAACAACCTTCCAACTGATTTAAGAGCTCAAAAGGTCCAACTCAAAATTTCCTTGTCTATTGAGAGAGAACTTCCTTCTAGATGGAGGTCTTGAGATAGTTAGCCACTAGGTGGACTCCAGGATAGGTGCTAGCAAGTTTCCCGATTTTGAAGCCCAACATTCTGGCAAGGTGAACTTGCACTATGGGGTGACTTTTCAAGAAGAAGATGTCTGATTTATCACCATTTATCTATGTTTCTAAGGCCACTTCGGAGGTGTCCAAAATTTTCCCCAGCTACTTAGCCTCTTTCAATGTTGGCTTCCCAAATAGCATGTTGTCATCCACAAACTATTGACAGGTTACGAGAGGGATTGTTTAAGAGATGCAGATGCCTAAAAGGAACCAAGAATCCATCGCTATCTTAATGAACTGACGCAACCCTTCTGTCACGATAATGAATAAGAAAGGGGATATGAGCAAAGTTAGCCCTCTTAATCCTTGAAAGGGGAGGGATCGGGCTCCATTCACAAGGATGGAGTAAAAAAAAGTTGATATCAGGGATTTGACCCACCCAATCCATGTTGGGGAGAAACCAAAGGTAGCCAAAATTAACAATAAAATATCCTATTTCGAACGATCATAGGCTTGAGAGAGATCTAGTTTGATAATCATACCCGGTATTCCAAAATAATCTAATGTGTACACCATCTCATCCGCAGGAAAAATTCCATCCATGATCTCCCAACCTTCCTCAATATTGGTCTATTCTAGGCCAATGATAACTTGGAGTAAGGTTTTAAGCCTTCACACAAGTTTTCTAGAGATGATCTTGTAAATTATATTGTATAGAGCTATTGGCCTGAACACACTAGATTCCAGAGAAACTCCCTTTTTCTGGGATGAGTGTCAAGAAAGTTTCATTCGACCCTAATGGAAGATCCCAAACCACCTCCTCTACTTTAGCGAGAGTGACTTCTCTCATGAGGACCTCATTTTGATCTTCGGTAATTAGGCACGGGATATGTTGTTGTATTTCTGAGGTAACCTCCCTCCTTTCCACTTCTGGTTCAGAGAATAAGGATTGAAAGTGGTCAATCTGGGCTTCAAATATTTCCTCATGATGCACTACCCACCGATCATCAAGGCTGTTTAGAGAGAATATGCAGCTGTGGCGGCAGTGCTATAGCATAGTCTGGTGCAACAATTTCATATTTCTCCCCCCCTTCTTCAGCCATTGAACTCAATATTTTTGTTTCCCCAAAAATTATTCCTTCTTCCTCCTCTGCTCTAACTCCGTTAAGAGTTTCCCCTCCTAGGCTATATGAGCCTCAGTGCACCCATCTAAAATGATTTGTTGCTGAAGAGATCTCATTTCTTCCTTGAGGTGGTGCTTCTCATGATGAATGTTTCCAAAATCAGATTTTCTCCATTCTTTGAGTCTTCCCTTAAGTTTTTTAAGCTTGAGTTGGAAGGTTTCCATCGTGTTTCGTCCTTTTACCCTAGAAGTCTTACACTATTCTTCTATTTTAGGCGATAGATCTAGGTTCTCGAGTTATAAGGATTCAAGGAAAAATGACCTATTTCGAGAGGCCATGCATAAATCAATCTATAGGCAGATCGGCTAGTGGTTCGATCGAATTCATAGGAGGATCTCCATTTGGAAAAACATATCCCACAGAAGAATATTGTGTGAGAGAAGAAAGCGATCCAACTTTAACTTTACTTGGAATCTACCACCTCGCTGATTGTTCCAAGTAAAGGTTTCATTTTTGAACCACAGGTCTTCCAACTTCAGCTCTTAGATGGTTTCCTAGAAGGCCAAAGATATGTGATCCAATCTTCTAAGGCATCATTTATTTTCACTAATATTTGTGATGATATTAAAGTCCTTAGCCATACTCTAGTTCATTTCCCCCACCAGCTCCATGAGGTTCCTCAAGTCCTGAAGGAATTTGGCTTTTTGGCTAGGCACAGTGGCTTTGTAGACCCTTGTTAAAAAAAACTTCTTCGTTGATCCAAGGCATTCCAATTGGCCTAAGAAAGGGTGAGGTTTAGCTAACCAATTACCTAATGAAATAGATCTGGCATCTCGAAGGATGCCCAGACCATCCACACTGCCTCTTTTGTCCAAAGTCATGTTCGCCGTCAGAGGCCATCTCTTGTTAGCAATATCATGTAGTCTTTTGTTAGTCATTTTTGTTTCCTGTAGAACAATTATATTAGGCTTCTATTTCCAAACTTTTTCCTTGAGCTACCTCAATTTTCCTTTTGAATTGAGGCCCCAAATGTTCCATGAGATCAACGTCATTAAGAAAGGGTGGGGGTAAATATATTTGGCAGTACTCTCTCAAGATGTTTTCTTACCCTCAGTTTACCAAGATTTCCCCTGGTTCTCGAATCACCTCCCACATTGGTCTTCTTCCCCGCTTCTTGGACCATGAGTTAAGATTGGAATGCTGCGAGGGGTGGTCTTCATCCCACAGTAGTAATTCTAGTTGGTTATGAGGTTCTGTCATAGCTTGGTGTTTCTCACAGTCTTTGAAATTTTGAGGGGAATCTAGCTGAACTTGCGGGATTTATGCCATGCCATCATTCTCTTAGCTATGAACGTAAGCTACCATGAGTCTTTCATCCGAATTTAGTTCTTCCAACTTCACATCTTGCTCCAATGCATGATGAACCTGAGAAATGACTTGAGGGATTTCCTTGTTATTTGATTGGGTTTCCCGAGGACTTTCGTTTGTTTAGTTACTTTCCCTTCACAACTTCTTGGCCCTATTCCACTTCCATTGTTGCTTAGGCTTAGGGTTTGTCACTGGAATCTCTGGTTGTTCCAGCTCCGATGGTGCGGTCATCTTCACAAGGATGGAAAAGCGATTACTATAAGGGTTTTGAGGTGGAGGCCATGGGCTCAGAGCTGTAGATCCATTTTGTGACTATGTTGAAGCCCCGAAAATCGGGTCTAAAACAAGGGGGATACCCACCTGGTCCGGACCTTGGTTGGCAGCTCCTTATCTGTTTGGTATAGCGGGTCCGACTGGAGATAATGGGACCAGTTTCCCAATCTAAGGGTGTGTGTGTGCAAAGTTGGATTATGCTGATATAAGAGTTCTGATCTAAGCTACTTTAATCTAATCCTATGCTATTGTAATCTAATGAAAACAACACATCTAATCTATGCTAACCCGGGGTGTATTTGTTCTATTATGCGATCTAAAGAGATTTCAAACAATAACTAGTAATAAAGATCATTCAGCTATCATAAGAATGGAAATCAATTAAGATGAACCACTTTGCATAAAAAGTTAGGCAAAACAGTTGTGAACAACATATCGCATAATAAGTTATTCATATATCAAACATAAATAAATGACTCCACCGTACAAAAGTGCCAAATGGTAATTCACACATTCATGCAATAACATATAAACAACTAAAAATTGTATATCACTTCAAGAATATAAGCAGAAATGGCCAAGAGATAAAAGTACCATTTATGACTGGTCCTACTCATAAGCTTCAAGTAATAATGATTTATCTCTCCTTGTTCTGATATCTACTAAGAGTACAGAAGTGCAACATCAATAGCAGATATCAAATGCAAAAATTAATAAACCTTGATCCATTAATTCATCAAAACCTCCTCTGAGGGTGCAGAAGTGCATGTTCTGAGGACAAGTTTTTGACAAATTTCCGGACCCTTCTCCAAATGCATGAGAACGGTTTAAATACTGCTAACTAAACAACTTAATTACATAAATTTCGGATATGGTTCAAAATGACCGCCCTTTATCTAAGAAAACTTATTTCTAAAAATTGAATCTAATTTCTAACTATTTCTGCATTTGCTCCTTAGTGCTGTGAGTATGCAACATTTGCCTAGGGAGAGTCGGTTGGTCGTCTTCTGCTTTTGTTTGAGCTATGAAAATAGAAATGACAAGTGCTGGCACCTCTTTTTAGTAAACTGGAAGATATTTTTGAGAATTATCTTCTGGTTGAGCGAATTTACTGCGTGTATGCTTGGTAACAACCCAAATTCCTCTTAGTTGCCTCTGTTTTTGCTATTTAGGCTTCTGGACTCGTGGATGACTAAGAAAGTTAGGGACTTCGCTTTCTGAATAATTTTCTTAGTGATGCGCGATTAGCGCTAGGCGCTAATTGCGCATCAAAAAATTCCTCTGTTCTTTGATCCGGGCCTTTCTAGTCCGTTTTCCGCCTTTAGCGCTTTTTCCTTTACCGGGCATGAGCTTTAGAATTTTGTAAACATGTTGCTTTTGTGAGTTTCTTGACCTTGAGTGTCGAATCACCTATTGATAGCATTATCTGTTCAGTAACACTCTGAAATCTGCGTTTCTGTTGTATGTGGCATCTGTGTATCAGAGCATCTCTTCTTTGTTCTTCGAGCATTGGCGCTTTCCCCTTTTTTCTTGAGATGTTTCCTGCAGTTCACGCAAAGGAAAAAGTAATGATAATAAATTTTGACATGAAATCTTCAAGTTCTACGAATGTCTAAAATCATGACACCCACAGTGAACTGACTCTTTAAAAAACACAAAATTGTCCTTCATGAATACCTTGGCGTACATTCATTAATTTTCTTTAAACCGTGCGCTCAATTTTTGGTTTAGGGACAGCTTTTCTTGGGTACTGAGCCGAGGAAAACTTACGATGGGTGACTTCTGCAACTCGCAGATCGTAGATCGCAGCTATCGCAGATCGCAGGTCGCATTGATCGCAGATCGTAGATCGCATTGATCACAGATCGCAGTTATCGCGGCATCGCAGATCGCAGATCGCATTGATCGCGACATCGCAGATTGTCAAGTTATTCGTGTGCTGCTTATGCGACGTTGCGATATGCGATATCGCATATCGGCCATCGGAGATTTTCTTAAGATTAGTCATTTATGGGCGCTTCTCAATGTATGCGATGTGATGAATTTCGCGCCGCTTCTTCGCAGTTGTTTTAATGTGCTCATAAAGGAATGCTTGACTCTTCCCCGTATGATGTATCTTTGAGGAGTATAATACAAAAAAAAAATTATAAAATCTTTTTGGATTTTTTATTACTAAGGGTCCCCACTTCTTTAGTGTTATTGCTAATACTAAAGGAGGAGGGGGGTTGTTGATGGTCACAACAGACTGGTAGATCCATGCATGTGCTTCGACATCCTTGTCTGAGGGGTGGCTTTGTTTGGAGGGGGACGTTGGCGTTAGACCTCTTGGAAGCCGTCTGGGTAGGGTTCGAGGTAGTGGCCTGGGATTTTTGTGGGAATTCACAAAATAAATGATCATATTCGTGATATAATCGACATTTCAACAACAAATTTTCATAGTCCAATGGCTAGGACCAGGTCTCATCATGATATTTAATTTCCATAGATTCCAAGAAAGGCTGAGAGATGTTAATGTACACACAGATGCGGGCATACGACAAGAATATTTTTCGGTGCATGATGATAGAGACCTGCACAAAGTTGCCTATAGAATTTCCTATGAATTCTAGAATGTCTAGCTCCCAGAAGTCCTTTGGGAGAGAGTATAGGTGGACCCAGATTAGGGCAATGAGGAATTGTTCCTTGTCTCAGTTATAGTAAGGTTCCCAATGTCTCATGAATAGGCCTGCGTTGTTCATGAAATAAGGGTCATTGTCTGGGATTCTTTTCCTTTCCTCTAGATCTTCAAATATTATAGTGAAGAATCCCTTAGCCCTTAGGTGAAGGTCGAAGGAAGCTTTGGGTTGCCATTTTAATTGGATCCCACAGAGAATGTCAAATTCCTGCAGCCAAATACCCATAAACTTGTATATGATTGCATGGTCCTGCATGAATTAGTAGGACTATTCCAAGCGATTATTGGGAATGACCACCTTGGGATTCTTATTCCCTTTTGGCAAGAAACGACCCTTCATTCATGTCTGCCATTGTGCCCCTAGCGCTGGCATATCTGCTTAAGTACCTTTATTCGCTCCAAAGGAAGGCATATGAGTTGGCAAAAGACTAGCAACTCCAGTAAGAATCGAGTTGAAGGAAGGGGTAAAACCCTCTCCCTCCAGAGGCCCCATCCCTAGAGCACTCAACTTGGCACGCGACAGTTGTGACAATGCCTATGAAAAAGGCGTGGCGAGGAGGATTGTTTAGTAAGGTTTAGGGTTTTTTTGGAAACCCTAGCTCGATGTTACTGCAAATCTCCTAACACTCACATGGCATTTGAATCTATGATTTTATTTTTATTTTACTTTTTTCCGAAAAATGATTTAACAAAAATACATATCATAGTCCATTAAAAAGCTCCTCGTCTGTCATTATTGTTTTATAGCTCTATTTAACACATTCTTATGGTCGCTTAGGCAACCACTCTGCTTAAATCGAGCACATAACAACAAAGAAACCCTGAATCTTTTATTTTTTACTTTCAATTACTTTATCCTTTGAAATGATGTAAAATTAAAGTAGAATTGAAGTATTTATTTATAATGATATTACTTTTTTTATTTTTACAGTTTTATTTTTTTTAAAGATTTTTTATTTTATTTCTCTTGAAGGTAATGTTATGTGACATCTCTCCCATACTCTCAGTTGTAGCGGCATTTAGATGCAACGATAATATAAATAATATGAAAAATATTGATAAAAATCATAAATAATAATAATATATATGAAAAATCATTTTCACGCTTTTGAAAAAAATATCTAATAATATATTTATTGTTAATTTATATCTTTTTAGGGATAAACACCTGTAGGAGATTTTAATTAATAGTCTTTTCATAAGGAGTGCCCTATAGAAAAGTCATTCACAGTTAATCCAAAACATGAAAATTAACCATTCCAGTGGAAGAATCTTTCTTTTATTATTTTATTACTTTTTTGTATTCGAAAGGAAGTGAGTAGCATGTGTGACATGAAGCTACTAGTAAAACTTTGAGGTCTATGACTTATCTTCCCACCCACAAACTTGAATCTCTTAGTTTTCTCAGAACTTACAATTCTTCAATCGCTAATTAACTATTTCCAAATTATTTTGAAAAACAAAACAAACTTTATTTAAATAAAAACAAATAAAACCCATAAAACCCAGATAACTCAATACTAAACTTTATATTATTAAAATATTTGTACTAACAAAAATAATATAATACATAAAAACATTTATAAGAGATACTACCCGAATTTTTATAAATTAATTTTTTTTTTTTAAATTATAATATATACATTTTTTTAATATAATTAAAAATTTAATATATGGCAAAAATATTAAAATTTTATATTTAAGATTAAATGTATAAATTGTTTTGTTTTACTAGTTTCTAAGATTTTACCTCTAAAATGTTAAGGAGTGATAAATATGATATAATTATGAGTGAGACTAAGCTTTTATTTTTATAATTTAATTTAATTTCTATCGAATTTATAAAATTAGATTTTTATTTTTATAAAATAAAAAATATTGAGTCTTAAAAATAATATAAAAAGCAAAATATAATATATATATATATATCTTAGGGAAATTGGGTAACGCCGGCAAGGAATATGAACATGTGGCCTTTTTGCAAAGAGTTCCTTGAACAAAACATATATTCACATCGAATCCAAAAATTCATGGGTTATGATTATTTTATATAGTTTAAAATAACTATTTCGCATGTTATTATGCATTGGGTAACGCTTACAAGGAATATGAACATTTTTTTTTGCACCAATTTTTTTTTACAAAACAGATACTCACATCTAATCCAAAAAACCATGGTGTATTATTATTTTATAGATTAAAAATAACTATTTCGCATGTTATTATGCATAGATAGTTAAGTGCCCCTTCCACTCAACTAAGACATGTAACAATGTTATTATGTATAATTAGTTAAGTGACCCTTCCACTTAGCTGATACAGGTAACAATGGAGAATCCCTAGATTTTGAAAATTGTTAAACTCTTTAAAAGTTTCATCCTGTGCCAAAAACCATCCCTATAAACCTCATAACTTTGACTATGTCACTAAATAATATTTACTCTAAGAGAAACATATTTGATAGTCATATATATCCAAAAAAAACTATGGGGTATTATTATTTTATAGATTAAAAATAACTATTTCACATGTTATTAGGTATAGTTAGTTAAGTGCCTTTTCCACTCAACTAAGACTTGTAACAATTTTATTATGTATAATTAGTTAAGTGACCCTTCCACTTAGCTTAGACAGGTAACAATGGAGAATCCTTAGATTTTGAAAATTGTTAAGCTCTTTAAAAGTTTCATCAGGTGCCAAAAACCATCCCTATAAACCTAATAACTTTGACTATGTCACTAAATAAACAAATTTGATATTCATATATCAATAAAAAATATACAGTATAACAAATTATGAACAATAACTTGTATTTCGTTTGGGGATTTATATTAGAAAGAATTTTATGTTTTTGATAAATATTAACTTAGTAATTTTAATACAGCGTGAGTGGGCCTATTGGTTAAGAGCACGTGTTACCTCCTAAGAGGTCACAGGTTCAAAACCATAGGGGGTAGAGTATGTATGCCTTCATAGACTTAGCAGTCAAATCACTGCCCACAGGTGGGTCCCATATCCCATAAACAAAGAGGTCTCATACACCAATTTGGTGTTTCGCTTTGTTGTGACCTTAAAAATGGAAATTATAATTATTATAATTTTTTTTTTTTCCCTTAAGGAAAAAGTCGTAATTTCTATTAATATAGGAAATTACATTTTGTAGATGCTGGTCGCATATTCATATGAGGTCAGTGACCTGACTGTATATACAAAAATAAACTGAGAGAGCTGGATCTCCACGCAGGGAGTCATATAGTTGACTGTTTACTGAAACCAAGTTTTTTACAAAAATATTGCTTTGCGCAATGAGTACTGCTATAGGCCGTGCATAAACTTAAAAATATACAATATAAGTCCATGTGTCAAAATTTGTCAAAAATGGCTATGACTATTTTTAGGCGGGTCAACGTCCCGTTCTATTGAGGTCCTCAAAAGGCCTGTGATAATATTGATGGAAGGTTCCATCAATCTGCTCCTGTATCAGCCATTGATCTAGATGGCTGTGCGTCGCTTCTTTGGAAAGTTGGTTCGCTTCTGTATTTTGTTCCCTATATATATGACGACAGACAAAGGATTCAAAAGATGTTGTCAGTCTTTTGGCTTCATCCAGTATATTTCTCAAAGAAAATGCATGACTATGAGATGCAGAATTTAGCCAATTGCAAACAATCTGTGAATCTCCAAATAGTTGTAGGTGTCTGCAGTGTTTTTGGTGAGCAAAATGAATGATGTGCTTTGTGGTGTATAATTCGGCGAAATTATTTGTGCCATTTCCAAGTTTGATATGTATTTTGAAGCAGTGTGATTCATTGATGTGTAATACAGCATCACCACCACAGCCCTCATCCTGTGCGGAACCATCGAAGAAGGCCCAGGGCTTTGTCTTATCAATAGCAATGGGATTAATAGTGCGGGGTGGGGGGTTGGATACAGCATCTGGTATTAGATTGTAGTCTGCAATGGTATGATTTAGGATTGTAGGCCAGTGGGGAGCTTTGTTGTTGAATATGATATGGTTTCGAGCTATCCAAATAGCTCTACACACGATGAGAGGCATGTTAATGGTCTTCCCTGAGTGTGCTCGAATCCAAGAGCTCCAAGCCTCCTGTATGTTCGCGCCATGCCACGCTGTGAGGAAGGTATAATATGATGATATTCTGTGCCAGAACTCTCTAGTGACTGTACAGTGGAGGAATAGGTGATCCGTGCTCTCCTCGTCGTTACAGCAGAGGTGACATCTGTAAGGCCCGTGGTAAGATCTTTTCATGAGATTTTTCCCTGTGGGAATCTTGTCAAATATGATGTTCCACATTAATAGATGGCAGCGGGGGGCAGCTTGTAGCTTCCATAAATTTTTCCAGTGAGGGAGGATATTCGGGGGCATATGTGGCTCCATTAATTTCAGGTACCCCATTTTGGGGGTGTACATTCCATGTTTTGAAAAGGCCCAAATGAGCTCGTCCGGTCCCTCAGTCAATCTAATGTGTGCCTGGGTGAGAGCGTCGGTGAAATTACCCCATTCAGCCTGCCATTGCTCAGGAATACCCAGTGTCTCGGATGAAAGCCAAGCCTGTTGTAGGAAACTTGAGTTATCACCGTCTCCAACTTGATTGATATGTGAGATGCCTCTGCTGTGTAGATGTCTGATGAGGCCTTCCGAAAGTCTGTGTGTATTACCACATCCGACCCATGGGTCCTTCCCAATTCTAACGCTCTGCCCACTCTTGATGCGCCAGGTAATGCCCTCCCTTAAAAGAGGAAGGGAGCGTAACACTGCCTTCCAAATGTTGGATATGTTATGCCCAGGCTCTTGATGCTGTCGGAACCAGTCCATAAGATGAGTAGGTCTGATGTATTTTGCTTGGGCGACACGGGACCAAAGGCTGTCAGAGGTCAGTAGCTGCCATCCGAGTTTAGCTGCTAGAGCATTTGCAAAGAGATCAAGCCTTTTGATTCCCCAGCCACCCCAGCGTTTTGGCCTGGCTATAGTGTCCCATTTCACCCATGCATAGATCTTCCCAGATTGTTGTCCTTTCCATAGAAATCTAGAGCATATACTCTGGATTCTGTTGAGTACTCCACGTGGTATCCAAGCAAGGGTCATCCAGTAGACTGGCGTAGCTTCTATGACCGCTTTAATGAGAATCATCCGACCCGCTCGAGAGAGGTATTTGTGATACCATGTCTGAAGTCTTTTTTCCACCTTGGCTATCAGCCAAGTCCAGTCGGCAATTTTGTAGCCAAGGGGTTTTAGTCTATACCCCAAATACTTGATACCGTCAGCAAGGGTAGATGAGGTGAAGGGGAAGCGATGAGTGGCGTATGCTACTTCATGTCTAGAGCAACCAACCGATGTGATAGTGGATTTACTATCGTTTACCATCATCCCCGTAGCTTGCTGAAATAGGAGAAAGTTATTGTGGAGGGCTGTGACATCTCCAATGCCTCCATTGAGGAATATGAGGATATCATCCACAAACAGTAGGTGCGTGAGGAAAAAATTTTCCGATATATTGATGCCAGTAATCTGGTGCCTATCCCTGGTTGCAATGATAAGCCTACTGAGCCCCTCCATGACAAGTAGGAAGAGGAGAGGGGAGAGAGGGCAACCCTGTCTGAGCCCTCTTTCCGATGTGAAAAATGGTGTGGCTTCCCCGTTGAGGAGGACACTATATGGCACATCAGTGATGCAGCTCATGACCCATTTAGTGAAGTGGTATGGAAAGCCGAGGTGAGTCAGTAGCAATCTGATGTAGAGCCAATTGACTCTATCAAAAGCTTTGGATAGGTCCACCTTCAATATCATGCCTTTCTATTTTTTAGTGTGGAGGGTATGAAGGAGTTCCTGAGCAGTAGCTATGGCTTCATGGATCTGTCGGTGGTTTAAGAAAGCGAATTGTTCTGATGAAATATGGCGAGATAAGATAGGCTTCAGACGGTTGGCAATGATTTTGGCTACAATTTTGTATAGACAGTTGCAGAGAGATATGGGTCGGAAGTCGTTGAAAGATGCAGGGTGGTCGGCTTTAGGGATGAGGCGATGAAGGTAGATTTTAGGGCCGAAGAAACTCTACCTTCCTGCCTGCAAAGCTCGATGACTTTCAGGAGATCATTTGCCAGGATGTCAAAGAAGGCGATATAGAACTCAATGGACCATCCATCCGGGCCAGGGCTCTTATCTTTCTTAAACCATTTGATGGTCGCTTCAAGTTCCTCCATGGTCACTTCCTGAGTGAGGTCGTCTTGTTCCTCTTGAGTGACGAATCTGGGGAATTTCTCGGCCACCCTCATGATTTCGAGTATGTTGGCCTCCCTGGGTGCCTTATATATGCTTTTGAAATGATCAGTTGCTAGCTTTGCCAGGTGCCTCTGAGATGTGACTGTATGGTTCTGATCATCTTTTAATTCCCAGATTGTGTTAATGGCCTTCCTGCCATTGGCAAAGTTGTGGTAGAATCTGGTGTTGTCATCCCCAGCTGTGAGCCATATGGCTCTGCTTCTCAGCCTCCAACTTTCTTCTCTTTCTTTCAGGATCTGTGTCCGTTTGGTAATGAGAGAAGTGTATAGCTCCTTGCTTTCCTGGGTAGGGAAGGTGCCTCCCTCATCTTCCTCATGAGTAGCAATGATCCTTTCAGCCTCGCTCAATGTGTGGTCATCACGGAGACGCTTCTGATGGGCCCAGAGCTTAGAAATTCTTTTGAGCTCGGATAACTTCCTAGTGAAGCCTTCAATAAGGTTTTCACCGTCTCTGATGGGGTTATTCTGCCAATACTCAGTGATCATCTGAGTGTAGGATGGGTCCTGTAACCATGAAGAGTTAAACTTGTAAGGGCTCTTAATTCTGTTGTGGGAGTCAGAGGTCTCTAGGTAGATTGGCCGATGATCCGAGATGCCCCCTGATCCAATCCACTGTCTGATGTGAGCAATGCTGTTATGTAGGGGTTCTTTAATCAGGAATCTGTCAAGCCTCCTGGCTAAGCTCTGGTCACCGCATCGATTGTTAGACCAGGTGGGTTGAAGTTTTGCCATAGGAGTATCTATCCAGTGGTGATCATCCAACAGAGTAGATATAGTTTCCGAGAAAGGATCCACCCTGGCTGCATGTCCCCAGGATTCACAGAAGCCCATGGTGAAGTTAAGGTCTCCTCCCATAATGATGTTATCTTCACGTAATAGGGCTGATCCCAGAAGGGAGTTCCAGAAGGTCGCCCTATCAGAGCATGGGCCATATACATTGATGAGGCGAAGGTCAAGTTCCATGGAGCGAGCATATGCATCAATTCCAATATACCCTCGTCCACCCCAAGAATTCTTAAGCCTCAGGGCTTTATTATTGATGCCAATAGCCAATCCACCAGATCTCCCAGCAGCATCTAATGCGAAGAAGGTCCAATTGGGTAACCAGGTCTTGAATATGGGAATAAGAGTATCAGCAGGGCAAAGAGTCTCTTGTAGAAAGATAATATCCAGTTGTGCAAGGGAGAGCAGTCTCCTGAGGGCTAGTTTTTTGGGATTACTAGCAAACCCTCTGCAGTTATAGGATAGAATCTTCATGACGGTAGGGAGGCAGGGCCAGTCTGTGCTCTAAGGGCCCTAAAGATGGTCTGCTATCGTCCAATGGCGACTTCAGCATCTGCAGTGTGTCTAGCTTTCGATATGCGTGATGGCCTGCCCCTAGTGTGCTTGAGAGAGGCAGGCGCAGAATCCAGGGCAAGTCCAATAACATCCGGGCCTCTGTCTTTAGATCTGGGGCGGAGGGAGTATCTGGGGGGAACAGGGGAAGATGGGGCCGGGAGCTCTTCAGAAGTGGGGGGGAGAGTAGGCGAGCATGAGGAGGAGATCAGAGGGGGGGGAGGGGATAGGGCAGATGAGAGAGGGAGGGAGAGGAGCGATGGATGAAATTGAAGATGTATGTGCATTGTGCAATTGATGCATATGTGCAGATGCAGAACCATGATGTTCAATCAGGGGCGATAGAATGAAAGATGAAGATGGGACAGACATACCCGGCATATCGGTCCTCATCGGTGCAGAGTCTGCGGGAGCTGTGGCAGATGATGTGCGGGTCCGGACCCCAGTCGAGGAACTCAGAGGATCTGGAGGAGATCCATCAACCTGCCCCTGAGTGTCCCCGGGTTCCCCTGTAAGTGGATGAGCAGGTGGTGGG